>CM056053.1:209748900-210223211 GCA_029574335.1 Rana kukunoris
CCCCCCCCCTGACAGGACCGGGATAAAGGGGAACTCCACCCCAAATTACAAAAAAAAAAGGCGTGGGGGTCCCCCTTCTGGTGCACAACAGGCTCTTAGATTTGATCTGGAACATAAGGGGTTAAACCCACGCCAAAAAACGGCGTGGGGTTCCCCCTCAGATCCAGACCAAACCCTTCTCCCAGGCACGCAGTCTGGCCGGACAGGAATGGGGGTGGGGACGAGCGAGCGCCCCCCCCCCCCTCCTGAGCCGTACCAGACCACATGCCCTCGACATGGGGGAGTGTGTGCTGTGGGGGAGGGGGGCACTGCCCCCCCACCCCAAAGCACTCTTGTCCCCATGTCGAAAGGGACAAGAGCCTCTTCCCGACAACCCTGGCCGTTGGTTGTCGGGGTATGCGGGCGGGGGGCTTATCAGAATACCTGAGAGCCCCCTATATAAAGGGGGCCCCCAGATTCTGGCCCCCCACCCTATGTGAATGAGTATGGGGTACATCGTACCCCTACCCATTCACCGGGTGGAAAAGTGTAAACACAAAAAAAAAACACACAGAAAAAAATAATTTATTAGTCAGCTCCGGGGGTCTTCTGCCGGGACCCCCCACCACCAGCCCATTGGGCCCCGGGCTTCGCCGTCTTCTGCCGGGGGGGACACCCACCGATGATCTCCGCCATGTCCAGCAGGCCCCCACCCCAAAATAAGCTCTTCACATCGGGGGGGGCCGGCCGAAAAAAGCAGAGAACAACGGGGGCGGAGCCCCTCGGTCTTCCAGACGTTTTCTGCCGGGGGGGCTCCAGCCCCGCACCGGTCTTCGCCGCCGCCTTCCGCCGGGGGGGGACACCCACCGATGCTCTCGGCCATGTTCGGCCAGCCCCCTACCCCAAATCAAGCTCTTTTTACATCCGGGGGGGGCCGGCGGAAATGGCGGAGAACAACGGGGGGCGAAACCCCTCCTCGGTCTTCGCCTTCCGCCGGGGGGTACACCTACCCCCCCCCCCCGGTCTTCGCCGCCGCCTTCCGCCGGGGAGAGAGACACCCACCGATGCTCTCCGCCATGTTCGGCCAGGCCCCCCTACCCCAAACAAAGCTCTTTTACATCCGGGGGGGGCCGCGGAAATGGCGGAGAACAACGGGGGCGTCGCCACTCCTCGGTCTTCTAGCCTCTTCTCTGCCGGGGGGGGGGAACACCCACCCATGCTCTCCGCCAATGCTCGACTGTGCCCCCACCCCAAAATGAAGCTCTTTTACATCCGGGGGGGGGCCGGCCGAAAACAGCGGAGAACAACGGGGGTGTCGCCCCACCTCGGGCTCCTCCGCTTCTGCCTGGCTCCTCCCAGGGCTTCTTTCGCCGTCTTCCGCCGGAGGGCGCCACTCTCCGGGCTTCTCGACGTTGTCTTCCGCCGCGGGGCCAGGCCTTCTTCTTTGCCGCCCCCTTCGATTTTTTCGGCCTGGACGGGGGTCGCACATCCCATCCAGGACTTGGACGTGGCGGGCTTCTCGTCGCCGTTTTCTGCCGCTGCCCCCCCCTTCACCACGAAGCTCCGTGCTTGTTTGATGAGGGCAGCGGGCTTCCGTCGTCTTCTCCGGGGCGAGGGTCGTACATCCCACCCCGGATTTCGTCGCCGTCTTCTGCCGCTGCCCCCTTCACCACGAAGCTCCGTGCTTGTTTGATGAGGGCAGCGGGCTTCCGTCGCAGTCTTCCGCCGCGGGGTGACACTCGCGGGCTGTTGTTCCAAGCTTCTTCCATTCGATGTTGACACGGCGAGGTCCGGCGCTGAAATGCCTTCTGAGCGGCGGGCAAGGACTTATATTGGCATTGGGCGTGGGCGTGGTTATGCCAACATGTGACCTTAACCCATGTGACAGTGATGTCACGTCACATCACTGTCACATGGGTTAAGGTCACATGTTGGCATAACCACGCCCACGCCCAATGCCAATATAAGTCCTTGCCCGCCGCTCAGAAGGCATTTCAGCGCCGGACCTCGCCGTGTCAACATCGAATGGAAGAAGAAGCCCGCGAGTGTCACCCCGCGGCGTCTGAAGACTGCGACGGAAGCCCGAAGCTGCCCTCATCAAACAAGCACGGAGCTTCGTGGTGAAGGGGCAGCGGCAGAAGACGGCGACGAAATCCGGGGTGGGATGTACGACCCTCGCCCCGGAGAAGACGACGGAAGCCCGCTGCCCTCATCAAACAAGCACGGAGCTTCGTGGTGAAGGGGGCAGCGGCAGAAGACGGCGACGAGAAGCCCGCCACGTCCAAGTCCTGGATGGGATGTGCAACCCCCGTCCAGGCCGAAAAAATCGAAGGGGGCGGCAAAGAAGAAGGCCTGGCCCCCGCGGCGGAAGACAACGTCGAGAAGCCCGGAGAGTGGCGCCCTCCGGCGGAAGACGGCAAAAGAAGGCCTGGCCCCTAGTAGGAGCCAGGCAGAAGCCGGCGACGAAATCCGGGGTGGGATGTACGACCCTCGCCCCGGAGAAGACGACGGAAGCCCGCTGCCCTCATCAAACAAGCACGGAGCTTCGTGGTGAAGGGGGCAGCGGCAGAAGACAGCGACGAGAAGCCCGCCACATCCAAGTCCTGGATGGGATGTGCGACCCCCGTCCAGGCCGAAAAATTCGAAGGGGGCGGCGGCAGAAGACCCTCAAAGTTTAAACCACCTTCACCAGGTGAATGGGTAGGGGTACGATGTACCCCATACTCATTCACATAGGGTGGGGCCCCCGAAATCTGGGGGCCACCTTATTAAACGGGGCTCCCAGATTCTGATTGGCTCCCGCCCGCATACCCCGACAACCAATGGCTAGGGTTGTCGGGAAGAGGCTCTTGTCCCGATCGACATGGGGACAAGAGTGCTTTGGGGTGGGGGGGCAGCGCCCCCCTCCCCCAAAGCACTCCACACTCCCCCATGTCGAGGGCATGTGGTCTGGTACGGCTCAGGAGGGGGGGGGCCGCTCGCTCGTCCCCCACCCCCATTCCTGTCCGGCCAGACTGCATGCCTGGGATGAGGGCTTGGTACGGATCTGGGGGGGAACCCCACGCCGATTTTGGCGTGGGTTAACCCCTCACGTTCCGGACCAAGCCGGAGAGCCTATTGTACCCCTGGGGGGGAAGCCGCGCCGGTTTCACATTTGAAATTTGGCGCGGAGTTCCCCTTCAGTGTCAGCGCAGCCCGAGAACAGCTCGGAGCTTGCCGTGCGCCGCTCCAGGCAGTGCAAACACTGCTCGCACGCCGCCTGGTATTTACCAAGGATTTCCCGGCGTACTGAAGAGGCGCGCGGTGAGCTCCGATTTTTCCCTCTGCGCATGCCCAGTATGCAAGTGAACCTTCCGAGGTTCTAGCGTACTTTGCAAGGGCACGGGGATCGGGTCCCAAAAGTCACTTTCCCTTTCAAATCGGCCCGCCACACAAGTTGAAACACATGTCACTACACTTCCCCTGCATCACCCCCCCCCCTCCCCTCATAAACTCCCGCCCGAATCCCCGATGTTTACATTACTAAATGCCGCACGCCAGCTCTGTACTGGCGTGCTGTGCGCCCTCTTCTGGGCGCATTAGGCACTTTAGTAAATGAGGAAACACGCTGCACTGGCAGCGTGTTTCTTTTGTAAATGTCAAAAACAGGTTTACTCCTGCTTGTGCACCATGAGTCTTGGCGCACAGGCTTGGTAAATCAGCCCAATAGTTACATAGTTACATAGTTAGTTAGGTTGAAAAAAGACACAAGTCCATCCAGTTCAACCATAAAAAAAATAAAAATAAAACAAAGTAAAACACAGTACATCCTCCCATACACCCAACTCCATACCCACAGTTGATCCAGAGGAAGACAAAAAACCCCAGCAGAGCGATGATCCAATTTGCTACCGGAGGGGAAAAAATTCCTTCCTGATCCCCCCAGAGGCAATCGGATTTACCCCGGATCAACTTTACCTACAAAACTTAGTACTCAGTTATATTATGTGCATTTAGGAAAGAATCCAGGCCTCTCTTAAAGCAATCTACTGAGCTGGCCAGAACCACCTCTGGAGGGAGTCTGTTCCACATTTTCACAGCTCTTACTGTGAAGAAACCTTTCCGTATTTGGAGGTGAAATCTCTTTTCCTCCAGACGTAAAGAGTGCCCCCTTGTCCTCAGTGTTGACCTTAAAGTGAATAACTCAACACCAAGTTCACTATATGGACCTCTTATGTATTTGTACATGTTGATCATATCCCCACTTATTCTCCTCTTCTCAAGAGTGAATAAATTCAGTTCCTCTAATCTTTCCTCATAGCTGAGCTCCTCCATGCCTCTTATCAGTTTGGTTGCCCTTCTCTGCACTTTCTCCAGTTCTCCGATATCCTTTTTGAGAACTGGTGCCCAAAACTGGACTTCATATTCCAGATGAGGTCTTACTAATGATTTGTACAGGGGCAAAATGATATCTCTATCTCTGGAGTCCATACCTCTCTTAATACAAGAAAGGACTTTGCTCGCTTTTTTGGAAACCGCAGCTTGGCATTGCATGCCATTATTGAGCTTATGATCAACTAAAACACCCAGATCCTTCTCCACTACAGATGCCCCCAGTTGTACTCCCCCTAGCATGTATGATGCATGCATATTCTTAGCCCCCAAGTGCATAACTTTACATTTATCAACATTAAACCTCATCTGCCACTTATTCGCCCAATTAGACAGAGCATTGAGGTCGGCTTGTAAATTGGAGACATCCTGTAAGGACATTATTCCACTGCATAGCTTGGTGTCATCTGCAAAAACAGAAATGTTACTTTTGATCTCAGACCCAATATCATTTATAAATATATTGAAAAGTAAGGGACCCAACACTGAACCTTGGGGTACACCGCTGATAACCTTGGACCATTCAGAGTAAGAATCATTAACCACAACTCTCTGAATTCTGTCTTTCAGCCAGTTTTCTATCCATTTACAAACTGATATATCTAATCCTGTAGACCTTACCTTACACATGAGCCGTGTGTGGGGAACTGTATGGAACGCTTTTGCAAAATCCAAGTATACCACATCCACTGCTACGCCTCTGTCCAGGGTTTTACTTACCTCTTCATAAAAGGAAATCAGGTTTGTCTGACAACTTCTGTCTTTCATGAATCCATGCTGTCTGCTGCTTAAATAGTTTGTTTCCAGCAAGAACTCATCCACGTGGTCTTTTATTAAACGTTCCAGTATCTTCCCAACTATAGAAGTTAAACTAACAGGTCTATAGTTACTAGGTAAAGACTTTGTTCCCTTTTTAAATATGGGCACCACATTGGCTTTATGCCAATCCAGTGGTACTATTCCTGTCATTAATGAGTCCCTAAATATTAGATACAGTGGCTTTGAAATTTCAGAGCTCAATTCTTTTAGGATCCGTGGGTGGATGCCATCTGGTCCAGGTGCTTTATCCACCTTTATTCTGTCTAAATATTTCTGGACCATATCACTTTTGAGCCATTGGGGCTGTGTCACTCCCACCCCCATTATGGACATGAGCTCCCCCATTCTCCATTGTATACACAGAGCTGAAGAAAGCATTTAATAAATTTGCCTTCTCTATGTCCTCAGTCACCCACTCTAGATTATTTTGTAAAGGACCTTTTTACTATTAATATATTTAAAGAATTTTTTGGGGTTTGTCCTACTATCTTTTGCAATCTGTCGTTCATTTTGAATTTTTGCATCCTTGATTTCCTTTTTACATATTCTATTATATTCTTTGTAACATTTAAACGACACTAGTGTTCCTTCATTTTTATATTTTTTAAAAGCTATTTTCTTATTGTTGACCGTGAGCCACATAGGTTTTATCTTTAGCCTTTTAAACTTATTGCCCATGGGAATATACTTTGCAGTGAGGTTCCAAAGAGTCTTTTTGAAGAATTCCCATTTCTGTTCTGTGTTCATCAGTGCCAATATTCCCTCCCAGTCCAAGCCCTGGAGAGCAGTCCTCATGCTTTGAAAATTTGCTCTCTTGAAATTAAGTGTTTTTATCTTTCCTGTATGTATTTCTTGCTTATAGTTTACATTAAACAAAATCATGTTATGATCACTGCTACCCAGGTGTTCCTTTATCTGAACATTAGTAATGAGCTCTGCATGGTTTGAGATTACCAGGTCCAACAGAGCATCATTCCTAGTTGGGGCCTCAATAAACTGGACCATAAAATTGTCCTGCAATAGGTTTTTAAATGTGACCAAGTGTTATCGAAATATCTACAGCTGTTATGAAGTAACATGTATTTCCCATAGAGTAGCATGGGACTTTAAAGAAAAACCCTGACCATGGCAAATGGGGGTGGGTAAGGGTTAAACCACCTATCCTATGTTTGTGGCTGACATATAAGTAACCTGTGTGCCAAGTTTCATGTAAATATCTTTAGCCGTTTGGACGTGATGCTGGTACATACATACATACATACATACATACACACACACACACGTTGAGTTTTAGATATATAGATTCCCACTAAATTCCTGTGTTTGGCGTGGGGTTGTCATAGTAATCCCGTGTGCTCCATCAGGCCCTTTTTTTAACATGAGATCGTCTGAACAAAACAAAGGAGACAAAAACAGCTCATTTTACCATGGTGGCAGCCCAGCTCACACTCAGTCCCCTGTAGTGCCCTCAAGACCCTTTAATATAACATTGTCCCATTGGTTAACTGTCTATATAAATTTATTTGTATTCATATACAATACAGCAGAGTACACAGAATTTGCATATGTTATTATAAAACATTTTTACATATATGGACATTGTGTTATTATAGATGCTGCTCTACCATCTGTGTGCCCAAAACGCAAAAGGAGACAGGCCACAGAGGAGGATGTAGAGGAGGAGGAGCAGGAGGAGGATGCAGAGGAGGAGAGGAATGAGGAGCATCCAGGGCCCTCCCACTCGTCAGCCACAGCTCTTGTGGAGGAGCAAGATGAGGAGCTGCAACCCGCCCCCCCCCAAACTTCTGGTGGTGTAGGAGAAGAGAAGCAGGAGGATGACACCGCTCCTGTGAGCTTCGGTCAGGAGGGTTAATATGTGCACAAAGATTAATAACATTTCAAAAACTAGAAAAGGTAAAATTTCTGGGGAAATTGTGTGACGTGTTCTTGCCTTCACCAATACTCCAGACTGGAGACGGTGCCCCTGGAGATGTAAATGTGATGCAACAATGTGTCTATCCATTGATCTATTAAAAACTGCTCCATCAAAAACTATCCCATCAAAACTGCACCATCCTATTAGCCCCTTCAAAAACTGTTTGCAATGGACTGGTTGCTATGGACTGGCTTGTGTTGCAAACAAATGTCTGTATCTTGAAAACCATTTGACCGATCGCTTAGCCGTCGACACGTGTAGTGGCAGCAGGGACAGCTGAACATTTTGATATAAGATTTGTGTAGGTTGGCCTGAAAATGAGGGAGTGGTCGCAGTTTGGAAATCATGTAATGATTTTTCAGTTTTAAAAATTTCACACTCTAAGCTTCACCATTCATTCCTATGGGAAAATGTTGCCGCAAAAACAACGATATTTCGCAAACGATTTGGCGAAAACGTTCCACAAAGTAATGGTCCACTATTCAGGAACAATCTGCTCATTTTGATATATGACTCGTCTATGTAGCGTAAAAACTGTGGAAGGAGATAGGGTGGCAAATTTGGCTATAATAACAATAATAATAATAATATATATGTGAGAGAATAGTAAGTGCTCTTGCTATGCAAGACCACTTAATAAGATGTAGATATAAAAAAGGACAGCATTTAAAGCTTACCCGTCAGATTTCAGAAAATAATATGGTATTTATGATACAAGTATATGTGATAGACACATAACAATTGTATAGACATGATAATGATTGTTTAATAAGCAACATAAATATTATATTTATTTTGTAACGCTCTTTGAAATCCAAATGTTTTTTTCTTTTATCCTAACAGTTTTAAAAGACATGGTTGAAAGCAAATCTGAAATAGATAAGATCCTAGCCAAAATAGAAGCAAATGAACGCAAGATTCATTTTCTAGTCTGTCAAAATCAGCAGCTGGTGCAACACCAAAGAGAAATTTTGGATAAGATGGCAAACCATCACAAGCGCATGCAGAATCATGTTTGATTTCTTTGTTTCTTTTAATAAAAAAAGTTTTTTTTGTCAAATGTTTCCTTTCTTATTGAGATTGTTAGGTTTTTCAACACATCTAACTTCACATCTAAGGCCGTGTACACACGACAGAGATCCTCGACGGGCAGAACACATCGTTCCGCCCGTCGAGGTTCTCTGCCGGCCGTCGAAATCGGCGACCCGCCCGTCGGGAATGGCAACCAGCCATTCATCCAGGTGGGCCGTCGAGCAAATAGAGAGCGGCGTACACACGACCGAGGTTCTCGCTGGAAACCAGCGAGAACCTCGCTGGAAGCTGCATTCCAGCGAGGACCTCGGCCGTGTGTACGCTCTCGGCGAGCTTCCCGTCGGGAAGCCCGTCGAGCACAAATAGAGAGCACGCTCTCTATTTGCTCGACGGCCCGCCTGGATGAATGGCTGGTTGCCATTCCCGACGGGCAGGTCGCCGATTTCGACGGCCGGCAGAGAACCTCGACGGGCGGAACGATGTGTTCTGCCCGTCGAGGATCTCTGCCGTGTGTACACGGCCAGCGTGCTCTCTATTTCTGCTCGACGGGCTTCCCGACGGGAAGCTCGCCGAGAGCGTACACACGGCCGAGGTCCTCGCTGGAATGCAGCTTCCAGCGAGGTTCTCGCTGGTTTCCAGCGAGAACCTCGGTCGTGTGTACGCCGCCTAACACATCAACATCCACATCAACATCAACAGGCCGCAAACCAGGGTTTAACATAAAGTTCATTGTTTTAGTCACACTTGCTGTTACGATCCGGTCTGGTAGCTTGTAGCGGAGGCTGTTGGTGGATCCGTTGTGCCAGAGAGGTCATGAAGCATTACCCAGCATGAAGGCAGCAGCAGTAGTATTAAAATCGAATGTAATTATCACACAGGCAACATTTACAAGCAGTAGTCGTAATAGTACCAGATAGCATCTAAACACTTGGGCAAGACTTTACAGCATCAGCAGTGGTAATAGTAGTATATCATGGCAAATATATTGTGACATAGGTGTCTGAGCAGCAGCAGTAGTACTAATTGTAGAGAATATAGTGTTTTATCACTCGGGAAAGAGGTGCCATGGCCCATGAACAGCAGCAGCAGCAGCAGCAGCAATGGTAATAGTAGTATATAGTGGCAACTAATTTGTGACATAGGTGTGAGAACAGCAGCAGTACTAGTAATAGTAGACAATATAGTGTCAAATCACTCGGGAAAGAGGTACCATGATGAACAGTAGCAGCAGCAGTGGTAATAGTAGTATAGAGTGGCAAATAACTCATGACATAGGTGTGAGAGCAGCAGCAGTAGTATTAATAGTTGACAATATAGTGTTTTATCACTCGGGAAAGAGGTGCCATGGCCCATGAACAGCAAAAGCAGCAGCAGCAGTGGTAATAGTAGTATAAAGTTGCAAATAATTTGTGACATAGGTGTGAGAGGAGCAGCAGTACTAGTAATAGTAGACAGTATAGTGTCAAATCACTCGGGCAAGAGGTGCCATCAGCAGCAGCAGCAGCAGCGGTAAGAGTAATAAAAAGGGCAACTCACTCGGGCAAGAGGTGCCATCAACAGCAGCAGCGGTAAGAGTAATAAAAAGGGCAAATCACTCGGGCAAGAGGTGCCATCAGCAGCAGCAGTAGTAATAAAACGTGGCAAATCTCTCGGACAAAAGGTGACAGCAGCAGTATGAGTAATATATCGGTACATAATCACTCAGCCTTTTGGCATTAGCAGAAGGAGCCCATATCGTGGCAAAATTACAAAAGCTTGAAGTTGCATTAGCATGGTGATTACATTTCAAAAGCAGAATGACACAGGCCTTAAGTAGCTGTAGCCTGACTATACACTACAGGGGTGGGCAAACTTTTTGACTCGAGGGCCGCAATTGGTTCATCTATTGGACCCGGGGGCCAGAACAAGAGTAGATGTACAGTGTGTATGTGTGAAGTAATATAAATGTAATTTAAATTTGTAACATTAAATGATAAGATTAATTTAAGATAGAAAAGCATAGAAAAAGTTATGTTACAAAACTAAAATTGATGGCACAGTGGCTGCATTTGATGGCATGTCACAGTGGCTAAATTTGGCATGGCACAGTGGTGACAATTGATGGCACAGTGGCTGCGTTTGATGGCATGGCACAGTGGCTGAATTTGGCATGGCACAGTGATGACAATTGATGGCACAGTGATTGCGTTTGATGGCATGGCACAGTGGCTGAATTAGGCATGGCACAGTGGTGACAATTGATGGCACAGTGATTGCTTTTGATGGCATGGCACAGTGTCTGAATTTGTCATGGCACAGTGGTGACAATTGATGGCACAGTGGCTGCTTTTGATGGCATGGCACAGTGGCTGAATTTGGCATTGGAACAGTGATGACAATTGATGGCACAGTGATTGCGTTTGATGGCACGGCACAGTGGCTGAATTAGGCATGGCACAGTGGTGACAATTGATGGCACAGTGATTGCTTTTGATGGCATGGCACAGTGGCTGAATTTGTCATGGCACAGTGGTGACAATTGATGGCACAGTGGCTGCTTTTGATGGCATGGCACAGTGGCTGAATTTGGCATTGGAACAGTGATGACAATTGATGGCACAGTGATTGCGTTTGATGGCATGGCACAGTGGCTGAATTAGGCATGGCACAGTGGTGACAATTGATGGCACAGTGATTGCTTTTGATGGCATGGCACAGTGGCTGAATTTGTCATGGCACAGTGGCTGAATTTGGCATGGCACTGTGATGACAATTGATGGCACAGTGATTGCTTTTGATGGCATGGCACAGTGGCTGAATTTGTCATGGCACAGTGGCTGAATTTGGCAAGGCACAGTGATGACAATTGATGGCACAGTGATTGCTTTTGATGGCATGGCACAGTGGCTGAATTTGTCATGGCACAGTGGCTGAATTTGGCATGGCACAGTGATGACAATTGATGGCACAGTGATTGCTTTTGATGGCATGGCACAGTGGCTGAATTTGTCATGGCACAGTGGTGACAATTGATGGCACAGTGGCTGCGTTTGATGGCATGGCACAGTGGCTGAATTTGGCATGGCAAAGTGATGACAATTGATGGCACAGTGATTGCTTTTGATGGCATGGCACAGTGGCTGAATTTGTCATGGCACAGTGGCTGAATTTGGCATGGCACTGTGATGACAATTGATGGCACAGTGATTGCTTTTGATGGCATGGCACAGTGGCTGAATTTGTCATGGCACAGTGGTGACAATTGATGGCACAGTGGCTGCTTTTGATGGCATGGCACAGTGGCTGAATTTGGCATAGCACTGTGATGACAATTGATGGCACAGTGATTGCTTTTGATGGCATGGCACAGTGGCTGAATTTGTCATGGCACAGTGGTGACAATTGATGGCACAGTGGCTGCTTTTGATGGCATGGCACAGTGGCTGAATTTGGCATTGGAACAGTGATGACAATTGATGGCACAGTGATTGCGTTTGATGGCATGGCACAGTGGCTGAATTAGGCATGGCACAGTGGTGACAATTGATGGCACAGTGATTGCTTTTGATGGCATGGCACAGTGGCTGAATTTGTCATGGCACAGTGGCTGAATTTGGCATGGCACTGTGATGACAATTGATGGCACAGTGATTGCTTTTGATGGCATGGCACAGTGGCTGAATTTGTCATGGCACAGTGGCTGAATTTGGCAAGGTACAGTGATGACAATTGATGGCACAGTGATTGCTTTTGATGGCATGGCACAGTGGCTGAATTTGTCATGGCACAGTGGCTGAATTTGGCATGGCACAGTGATGACAATTGATGGCACAGTGATTGCTTTTGATGGCATGGCACAGTGGCTGAATTTGTCATGGCACAGTGGTGACAATTGATGGCACAGTGGCTGCGTTTGATGGCATGGCACAGTGGCTGAATTTGGCATGGCAAAGTGATGACAATTGATGGCACAGTGATTGCTTTTGATGGCATGGCACAGTGGCTGAATTTGTCATGGCACAGTGGCTGAATTTGGCATGGCACAGTGATGACAATTGATGGCACAGTGATTGCTTTTGATGGCATGGCACAGTGGCTGAATTTGTCATGGCACAGTGGCTGAATTTGGCATGGCACTGTGATGACAATTGATGGCACAGTGATTGCTTTTGATGGCATGGCACAGTGGCTGAATTTGTCATGGCACAGTGGTGACAATTGATGGCACAGTGGCTGCTTTTGATGGCATGGCACAGTGGCTGAATTTGGCATAGCACTGTGATGACAATTGATGGCACAGTGATTGCTTTTGATGGCATGGCACAGTGGCTGAATTTGTCATGGCACAGTGGTGACAATTGATGGCACAGTGTCTGCTTTTGATGGCATGGCACAGTGGCTGAATTTGGCATTGGAACAGTGATGACAATTGATGGCACAGTGATTGCGTTTGATGGCACGGCACAGTGGCTGAATTAGGCATGGCAGTGCAGTGGCAATCAATGGAGATGGATAATAGCCCCGAATAATAGCATCGAAGCATAGGCCGCAAAGCCACGGCCTCAATTAGCGGCGATCGCGGCACGATGGGATCGTGTGTGGGGGCCGGATTAAAAGGTCCGCCGGGCCGTATACGGCCCGCGGGCCGTAGTTTGCCCATTCCTGCAATAGTGCCTCATAATTTAAAAGTTTGATTAACGTTCTTTCTATGCCATACGTGACTTTTTAAATTCATGGTGAGCATTGAGCAATTACATTTCAAAATAATGTGGCAGCACAGCATCAGGATTCCTTATAGTGGCTTAATGACACAGCATGGAAATATTTATGCCCTTAACACTACCTGCCCACTATGAGTTTAAAAGGTATCAATTAATGGAAGAGGTACAGTAACAATGAATCACATGACAAGGGACCATTCAGCGCCCTGAACCGACGGCGGGTGCCAGAAAGTCACCGCCGATCCAGGACTCATTCATCTTGATTAACAGTTAACAGTTAACATCGGTCCAATGAAGGGACAGGTACAGAGCCCAAGTTGTCGTGTTAATCCAGGGCGGTCAAAAAGGTCACGGTTCCGACAAGAGAGAGGTAGAGCCCCCCCCCCCCCCCCCCAAGCACCCCCAAGGGGTGCTAAACTGTATAGTGGCTGCTTTTGATGGCATGGCACAGTGGCTGAATTTGGCATTGGAACAGTGATGACAATTGATGGCACAGTGATTGCGTTTGATGGCATGGCACAGTGGCTGAATTAGGCATGGCACAGTGGTGACAATTGATGGCACAGTGTCTGCTTTTGATGGCATGGCACAGTGGCTGAATTTGGCATTGGAACAGTGATGACAATTGATGGCACAGTGATTGCGTTTGATGGCACGGCACAGTGGCTGAATTAGGCATGGCAGTGCAGTGGCAATCAATGGAGATGGATAATAGCCCCGAATAATAGCATCGAAGCATAGGCCGCAAAGCCACGGCCTCAATTAGCGGCGATCGCGGCACGATGGGATCGTGTGTGGGGGCCGGATTAAAAGGTCCGCCGGGCCGTAGTTTGCCCATTCCTGCAATAGTGCCTCATAATTTAAAAGTTTGATTAACGTTCTTTCTATGCCATACGTGACTTTTTAAATTCATGGTGAGCATTGAGCAATTACATTTCAAAATAATGTGGCAGCACAGCATCAGGATTCCTTATAGTGGCTTAATGACACAGCATGGAAATATTTATGCCCTTAACACTACCTGCCCACTATGAGTTTAACCTCCCTAGCGGTATGATTCTGTCTGGAATTTTGTTCCAAAAGCGGTACCATTTTTTTGTATGGAAATTTGGTGTTATTTATTGTAGGCCTGCAATTCTTAGTAAATACTTACTTAAACCTTTGTAAGCCATCAGACTTTCATCAATGCTGATGTCACGGTCTGGGACATAGGCCTGCTGGAAATTTGTTATAATCATTTGGAATACTTCCCAGATTTTCTTCAGTTTGGGCGCTGGATGTGTGGCTTCGTCAAAGTCCTCATTGTTGGTGAAGTGTAGATTCTTCATTATGAGGGAAAATCGGTACTCGGACATGATGGTGCCAAAAAATGGGGTTGCCAGCAATTTATTTTTAGTCCAGTACCATCTCTGCAGGGGTTTACCCACCACCCCTTGGAGAAGTATTAGCCCCAGAAATTTCCATATGTCCTCCTTACTCACAGGTTCCCATTTTCTGGATCTGGAAAACTTGCTGTGCAGAGTAGTGGATTGCTGCTCTTTGTAGCGGTTTGTCTCCGTGACAATCTTTTCAATGACGTCATCTGTCAGAAATAATTTTAGGTACGCCAAAGGATCATTGTGATCAACTTCTACCTTCATCCCAGGCGATCCTGTAAACGGGAATCTTGGCGGTGGTACTGCATCCATACCGCAATCAATAGGGCACCAAGTGCGCACCTCACTGAGCTCAAGTGGAGATTCGTCGCTGTCGCTACTTCTCTGGTCAGAGTCGGAGTCGTATGACGAATCTTGCCACGAATCGCTATCGCTGTCGCTCAATTCTGCGAGGAACTCTGTGTCGCTGTCGCTGTCACTTATCTGATCCAAAGCCGCTTTGGAGGTGCTAAAGTGACGCTTTGATGCCATTTTATTTTTTTTGGTTAGATAAAACAGCAAAAAGGGCAGCCAGGGCAGTGTAGAATAATCTGAGGTGATACAGTGAAATCCTGTCAGATTACACTGTATCATGTAACTTTATGTGTGTGTTTTACTTTTTTACATTGTAACATTGTAACTTTTTTGAATCTCCCGCCCACTTCCGCCACTGTGAGGCGCTGCGGTTCACAGAGACGGAGACGGAAGAGAGAGGAGACATCAGAGAAGACATCAGCGGGGCTCTCACCGGGATTAGATAAGAACACCGCTGCGCTCACTCTGCAATACATTCTGCCGGGGCTCTCACCGGCGATCACAGCGGGAAACCCCGCTGGATCGCCGGGATGTCACCACACCACCGCTGCGCTCACTCTGCATTTCCCCTGACTCATCTGACCGGCGATCCAGCGGGACTAGTCTGACCGGCGATCCAGCGGGAAACCCCCGCCGGATCGCCAGGAATTTTTGGGGGAAAAAAAAATGCACCCGAGCGTGACTCGGGGTTACCGCTTCTGGCACTGAATGTTAACCCCGAGTCACGCTCGGGAATACCGCCAGGGAGGTTAAAAGGTATCAATTAATGGAAGAGGTACAGTAACAATGAATCACATGACAAGGGACCATTCAGCGCCCTGAACCGACGGCGGGTGCCAGAAAGTCACCGCCGATCCAGGACTCATTCATCTTGATTAACAGTTAACAGTTAACATCGGTCCAATGAAGGGACAGGTACAGAGCCCAAGTTGTCGTGTTAATCCAGGGCGGTCAAAAAGGTCACGGTTCCGACAAGAGAGAGGTAGAGGCCCCTCCCCCCCCCCCGAGCACCCCCAAGGGGTGCTAAACTGTATAGTGGCTGCTTTTGATGGCATGGCACAGTGGCTGAATTTGGCATTGGAACAGTGATGACAATTGATGGCACAGTGATTGCGTTTGATGGCATGGCACAGTGGCTGAATTAGGCATGGCACAGTGGTGACAATTGATGGCACAGTGATTGCTTTTGATGGCATGGCACAGTGGCTGAATTTGGCATGGCACAGTGATGACAATTGATGGCACAGTGATTGCTTTTGATGGCATGGCACAGTGGCTGAATTTGTCATGGCACAGTGGCTGAATTTGGCATGGCACTGTGATGACAATTGATGGCACAGTGATTGCTTTTGATGGCATGACACAGTGGCTGAATTTGTCATGGCACAGTGGCTGAATTTGGCATGGCACAGTGATGACAATTGATGGCACAGTGATTGCTTTTGATGGCATGGCACAGTGGCTGAATTTGTCATGGCACAGTGGCTGAATTTTGCATGGCACAGTGATGACAATTGATGGCACAGTGATTGCTTTTGATGGCATGGCACAGTGGCTGAATTTGTCATGGCACAGTGGTGACAATTGATGGCACAGTGGCTGCTTTTGATGGCATGGCACAGTGGCTGAATTTGGCATTGGAACAGTGATGACAATTGATGGCACAGTGATTGCGTTTGATGGCATGGCACAGTGGCTGAATTTGGCATGGCAAAGTGATGACAATTGATGGCACAGTGATTGCTTTTGATGGCATGGCACAGTGGCTGAATTTGTCATGGCACAGTGGCTGAATTTGGCATGGCACAGTGATGACAATTGATGGCACAGTGATTGCTTTTGATGGCACGGCACAGTGGCTGAATTTGGCATGGCACAGTGGCTGAATTTGGCATGGCACAGTGATGACAATTGATGGCACAGTGATTGCTTTTGATGGCATGGCACAGTGGCTGAATTTGGCATGGCACAGTGGTGACAATTGATGGCACAGTGATTGCTTTTGATGGCATGGCACAGTGGCTGAATTTGTCATGGCACAGTGGCTGAATTTGGCATGGCACAGTGGTGACAATTGATGGCACAGTGGCTGCGTTTGATGGCATGGCACAGTGGCTTAATTTGGCATGGCAAAGTGATGACAATTGATGGCACAGTGATTGCTTTTGATGCCATGGCACAGTGGCTGAATTTGTCATGGCACAGTGGGGACAATTGATGGCACAGTGGCTGCTTTTGATGGCATGGCACAGTGGCTGAATTTGGCATTGGAACAGTGATGACAATTGATGGCACAGTGATTGCGTTTGATGGCATGGCACAGTGGCTGAATTAGGCATGGCACAGTGGTGACAATTGATGGCACAGTGATTGCTTTTGATGGCATGGCACAGTGGCTGAATTTGTCATGGCACAGTGGTGACAATTGATGGCACAGTGGCTGCTTTTGATGGCATGGCACAGTGGCTGAATTTGGCATTGGAACAGTGATGACAATTAATGGCACAGTGATTACGTTTGATGGCACGGCACAGTGGCTGAATTAGGCATGGCACAGTGGTGACAATTGATGGCACAGTGATTGCTTTTGATGGCATGGCACAGTGGCTGAATTTGTCATGGCACAGTGGTGACAATTGATGGCACAGTGGCTGATTTTGATGGCATGGCACAGTGGCTGAATTTGGCATGGCACTGTGATGACAATTGATGGCACAGTGATTGCTTTTGATGGCATGGCACAGTGGCTGAATTAGGCATGGCACAGTGGTGACAATTGATGGCACAGTGATTGCTTTTGATGGCATGGCACAGTGGCTGAATTTGGCATGGCACAGTGATGACAATTGATGGCACAGTGATTGCTTTTGATGGCATGGCACAGTGGCTGAATTAGGCATGGCACAGTGATGACAATTGATGGCACAGTGATTGCTTTTGATGGCATGGCACAGTGGCTGAATTTGTCATGGCACAGTGGTGACAATTGATGGCACAGTGGCTGCTTTTGATGGCATGGCACAGTGGCTGAATTTGGCATTGGAACAGTGATGACAATTGATGGCACAGTGATTGCTTTTGATGGCATGGCACAGTGGCTGAATTTGGCATGGCACAGTGATGACAATTGATGGCACAGTGATTGCTTTTGATGGCATGGCACAGTGGCTGAATTTGTCATGGCACAGTGGCTGAATTTGGCATGGCACTATGATGACAATTGATGGCACAGTGATTGCTTTTGATGGCATGGCACAGTGGCTGAATTTGTCATGGCACAGTGGCTGTATTTGTCATGGCACAGTGATGACAATTGATGGCACAGTGATTGCTTTTGATGGCATGGCACAGTGGCTGAATTAGGCATGGCACAGTGGTGACAATTGATGGCACAGTGATTGCTTTTGATGGCATGGCACAGTGGCTGAATTTGGCATGGCACAGTGGTGACAATTGATGGCACAGTGATTGCTTTTGATGGCATGGCACAGTGGCTGAATTTGTCATGGCACAGTGGTGACAATTGATGGCACAGTGGCTGCGTTTGATGGCATGGCACAGTGGCTGAATTTGGCATGGCAAAGTGATGACAATTGATGGCACAGTGATTGCTTTTGATGGCATGGCACAGTGGCTGAATTTGTCATGGCACAGTGGCTGAATTTTGCATGGCACAGTGATGACAATTGATGGCACAGTGATTGCTTTTGATGGCATGACACAGTGGCTGAATTTGTCATGGCACAGTGGTGACAATTGATGGCACAGTGGCTGCGTTTGATGGCATGGCACAGTGGCTGAATTTGTCATGGCACAGTGGCTGAATTTGGTATGGCACAGTGATGACAATTGATGGCACAGTGATTGCTTTTGATGGCATGGCACAGTGGTGACAATTGATGGCACAGTGATTGCTTACAATGTAATGGTAAAAAGTCAATATAGAGTTAATAGTGAATTAAATAGATAATCCAATGGAATGCCACTGAGGAGTCTGTGATGGAGGGGTTGACATCAATCCTGAGTCATCTGAGTTATCTTGTCACACTTGCATCACAGTAACCACCATCAGGAACCAAATAGGAGATGCAAGTGTAGTTTAAACATCTCAAGAGTACATGTTAGAATGGGCTGCTGTCCTACTGCAGCAAGATGTTATAGGGACGTAGCCTGAGGGACCAGAAGATGAATGGGGTGATCCAGAAGGAGATGAGCAAAACACGCACGGATGCAGGTACTGACAGGCAAACCTGCATCAATGCCCGATGGACGGATCCGCGCTTCAGCGAGAGGGTCCCTGACGCATGTGCAGCGGCGCCGGGAAGCCGTCCAATAGGAGGCACACACATGGCGTTGATAGCAACGTTGACGTGAGCCCGGAGAGGCAATGATGAGACTAGTGCAGGGCATGCATAATGCCGCGTACACATGGTCGTTTTTTGCGATGAAAAAAAACGACGTTTTTTGTGAAGTAAAAAACGACGTTTTTGAAACGTCACTTTCAAAGACGATGTTGCATACACACCATCGTTTTTTTCACAAAAAACGAGGTTACGTTCACCACACTTTTCCATTGAAGCTCGCTTTATAACTAGCTTCTGGGCATGCGCGGGTTGAAAAACGTCGTTTTAAACGACGTTTTTGCTACACACGGTGACTTTTTGTGAAACAAAAAACGACGTTTTGAAAAACGACACAAAAAATTCAAGCATGTTGGAATTTTTTTTTGGTCGTTTTTTTTAAGACAAAAAACGACGTTTTGCCCACACACGATCAATTTAAATGACGTTTTAAAAAACGACGTTTTTTTTCATCGCAAAAAACGACCGTGTGTACGCGGCATCAGGCTCAAACTGCAGTGGCAATCAATGGAGATGGATAATAGCCCCGAATAATAGCATCGAAGCATAGGCCGCAAAGCCACGGCCTCAATTAGCGGCGATCGCGGCACGATGGGATCGTGTGTGGGGGCCGGATTAAAAGGTCCGCCGGGCCGTATACGGCCCGCGGGCCGTAGTTTGCCCATTCCTGCAATAGTGCCTCATAATTTAAAAGTTTGATTAACGTTCTTTCTATGCCATACGTGACTTTTTAAATTCATGGTGAGCATTGAGCAATTACATTTCAAAATAATGTGGCAGCACAGCATCAGGATTCCTTATAGTGGCTTAATGACACAGCATGGAAATATTTATGCCCTTAACACTACCTGCCCACTATGAGTTTAAAAGGTATCAATTAATGGAAGAGGTACAGTAACAATGAATCACATGACAAGGGACCATTCAGCGCCCTGAACCGACGGCGGGTGCCAGAAAGTCACCGCCGATCCAGGACTCATTCATCTTGATGAATGTGAGTCTGTACACAGAGTCTGTGGACAGACGGGTCCTCTTGTCCGTGACTACCCCACCTGCCGCGCTGAATGTCCGCTCAGATAGTACGATGGAGGGGGGGGCAAGACAATAACTCCAGCGCATACTGAGCAAGCTCGCGGCAGGTGTCCAATCTGGCAACCCAGTACTCCATGGGGTCGTCGGTGCTCATACTGTCAGAAGCACCGACGGACCCCATGTAGTCTGCCACCATGTGGGCCAGCCGCTGGTGGTGACTGCTGCTGCTGCTGCTTGTACTGGGTCGCTCAGATTGGAAGAACATCCTCATCTCACCCATTAGGTCCCCTGCTCGGCTGCTGCTGCTGCTGGGTGCAGCCGCCTGCTGGGTGAGACGAGGGGGGACAACTGGAGGCCTGGGAGTTGTCTGCTCCAACCGGCTTACTATGCGTGCCTGCAGTTCCTCCATCCGGTGCTGCCTCCGGCTGGCTGGGAGGAACTGCTCCAGTTTTCCCTTACATCTTGGATCTAAAAGGGTGGCCATCCAAAATTCGTCCCTCTCCTTGATAGCATGAACCCGGGGGTCCCTCCTGAGGCATCTCAGCATGTGGGCAGCCATGGGGAAGAGCACAGCCCGCTGTGACTCCTCGTGGCTGCCTGGGTCCATGACGTCGGACTCTTCATGCTGGAGGCGATGCTGCTCGCGCACAGAGATGCCCAACCCCCGGACTATCGGTGCCCCCAACACCGGCTCTCCCTCCTGACCAGGCCCTGACTCCAGGACGTCACCACCAGTAACCTCCTCATCATCATCATCCTCCTCCTCGTCCTGGGCCTGGTCTTGGTGGGGCAGTGTTGCCTCCTGCTCCACCAAGGCACTCTCCCCAGCTTCGAGCAGGCGATCTAGTGCCCTGTCCAGCAGGAACACTATAGGGAGCACGTCGTTGAGGCCGACATGCTCCCTGCTCACCATCTTGGTCGCCTGCTCGAAAGGGGCCAACACATGGCAGACCTGGTGTATCTGCCCCCACTCCGCACTGGTGATGTACGGGAGTGTTTGTGCTGGCCCGCCACTGCCTTGATCCAGCAGGTATTCTTTCACCGCCCTTCGCTGCTCCCACAACCTCTCCAGCATGTGGAGGGTGGAGTTCCACCGCGTCACACTGTCCACAATCAGCCTGTGAAGGGGCAGGCTCTTGTCCCGCTGCAAATTGGACAGGGACACGGTAGCGGTTGGGGAGCGCCTGAAGTGGCTGACAATCCTACGCACCCTTAGCACAATGTCACTCAACCCAGGATAGGTGCGCAGGAACTTCTGCACCACAAGGTTGAGGACATGTGCCAGACAGGGCACGCGGGTCAGACTGACAGCCTGGAGGGCGGAGAGTAGGTTGCTGCCGTTGTCACAGACAACCATACCTGCTTGGAGCCTTCGGGGTGTCAGCCACTTCTGGACCTGAGCCTGAAGTGCGGTCAGCACTTCTTTGCCAGTGTGTCTCCAGTCCCCTAAACTAACAAGCTGGAGCACGGCCTGACAGCGCACGTGCCCCACACTTGAGTAGCTACGGGGGCGCTTGCTGGGAGGCTCAGCAGCTGGGAGACAGTGGCTTGATGGAGACCAGCAGTTCTCCCCTGGACACCCCGGGGCGGCACCACAAAATCTGATGCCGCCGATCCCTCCCCGGCGCCTCGGAGGGAAACCCAATGGGCCGTGAAACTGATGTAGCGGCCCTGCCCATGCCTGCTGGTCCAGCCATCCATTGTGAGATGCACCCTGTCGCTGACAGCGTGATCCAGTGACAGGGTTACATTCTGCACAATGTGCTGGTGTAGGGCAGGGACACCAGTCCTGGCAAAGAAATGGCGGCTGGGGACACGCCATTGGGGTTGGGCCTGCTCCAACATCTGCCTGAAGGGGTTGCTGTCAACGATGTTGAAGGGCAGCAGATGTTGGGCAATAACCCTTGCCAGGAGCCCATTGAGGGAACGCACACGTCTGTCTCCAGGGGGGAAGGGAGTGGTGCGTTCGAAGGGGTCAGAAAGCGACGCCTGGCGCCGGACGGCAGTGCAGGACACCGAAGAGGAGGGTGCTGTGGAAGTCGAGGTCTGGCTGCCGGTACCAGTACCTCTACTAGAGGGAGCGGGGGGGCATGACCTGCTGGTAGCCGATGAAGCTGTGGCAGGGGCTGCTGTACCCTGCACACTTGTGGTGGTGGCGCTGCTACCACCACCACCCCTAATCTGGTCATACTCCCGCCAGTGGTTTATTCTCAGGTGCTGGTTGAGTGCTGTGGTACCCACCCGAGCCAAGCACTTCCCTCTCTTCACCTTGGCACGACAGAGCTGGCAGATGGCTACTGTCGGGTTATCTGCTACCAAGGTGAAGTAGGCCCAGACAGGTGACTTCAGCGCCGCCCTCCTGTCAGATGGGGTGACGCTGACTTGCACCTGCTGGGACTCGGCGCGCACAGGTGGAGCTGCCTGCTGCTGCTGCTGCTGCTGCTGCTGCTGCTGACACCTCCTGCTGCCATCACCAGTGGAGACCCTGACGCTGGTCTCCCTGGTGACCTGGCGCACCATTTCCCCAGGGTGCCTACCTTCCTCGTCGTCACTGCTGCTGTGAACCGACGAGCCAGGTGGCACCCATGTTGGGTCACCCTCCTCTTCGCCCCCAGATATGTCAGACCCTGGGCTGACATGTTGTGGTCTGAGGAAGACATCTGACATGGAGCCGCTAGCCTGGCTCCGATGTCCCCTCACCGACGCATGGGTCTGACTAGGTGCGGGTGTTTCCTGCAGAAAAACACCAGCACCACTTGTAAGGGATGTTTCTGGGCTACTGACAGCCGGTCCCCCATCCTCCTCCTCCATCAACCCTCCAAAAAGGTCCTGACCATCAGGACATAAATCTATGTCTGCATGATGCAGGACCTCCCCCAAAATATCCCTCTCACTGTCACTGTCAAACAGCATGAGGCTGGACTCTTGGTGGCTGGGGGTGGGTACTAAAGGCACCAGTTTACTGGTGGTGGTGCTACTTGGAGTCGGCACTGATGACTCAGTGGCACTGCTGTGCCCCATATAATCCACCACTGCTGAAGCCTGGGAAGGCAATATCGGGCGGCTGCCCGAGGGGAAAAACTCCCGGATGAGGCGGACTCCCCTTCCATCTGATCCTCTACCAGTAGTAGAGGCGCGAGAGGTACCCCGTGCTGGCAGCGACCCAGCACTGGGAGTAACTCCCCTACCCCTGCTGCCACGGCCACGGCCACGTATGCTGCTCATGCTGATGTGGGGGGGGTGGGTAAACTTTATTGGGGGGGGGGGGTAAATGTGATAAAGGACAAGACAGGCACGCAGACAAAGACGTACTAGACAGCTATGCACTAAACACTAACTCTGCAGTGCTTAGTCACAAACTTAAATGAATAAACTAAAGCTAAATTGTTTTAATTTTTTTTTTTTTTTTTTTAAACTGACTGACGAGGATTACAAGTACTAAACTAATATGCAACAGTAACTCTGCTAACACAGCAGAGATAAGTATATGAATAAACTAAAACTAACTTTTTTTTTTTTTTTTTTTTTTTAGAAAACAAAAAACAGACACTAAACTAAGCTACCTTAAAGAACAATTACACTAAGTACACTGAAATCTATCTATCTATCTAACACTAAGCTAAACTAAACTGGAAAACAACAGCACAAATATGAGCTTTTAAAAAAGCTTTTGGGTCTCTTGCTTTGAAAAAAGCAGTTTAGAAATATAAGCAGCAGGAACCAGAGAACTGAAATGAAACAGCAGGAACCAGAGAACTGAAATGCACTACAATGCTAATGCAAGCTCAGAGACAGCACAGAAACACTCCTCTCTCTATAACCACCATGTGAATCTGCAATGAAATCATGCTGGGAGTTAGCTTATATAATGGTCGTGCAGGCAGGTTCCTATTGGTTGATGTGGAGGTTGCTAACCTCTGACAACTGTGGTAGGGGAACTCTGATTGGCTCTGATGCAAATGAAGGGCGGAGAAAATAATCGCGCAATATTCCTATTGCCGAATATTCGCATTGCGAATATTCGGCAATATACAATGATCGCTTCAGCTACTCGGCCCAAGGTCTCTTAATCATACCAGCAATGCTTTTAGACGTCGATGGAGAACACTAGGATGTGCTCTGTTTTAAAAATAAAATTGAAAAAATTGGCTCTGATGCAAAAGAAGGGTGGAGGAAGTAATCGCGCGATATTCCTATTGCCGAATAATCGCATTTCGATTATTCGGCAATATACAATGATCGCTTCAGCTACTCAGCCCAAGGTCTCTTAATCATACCAGCAATTTTTTTAGACGTCGATGAAGATCACTAGGATGTGATCTGTTTTAAAAATAAATTTTGAAAGTCCGAATATTCGGAATTGCGAATATTCACCGCGATATTTGAGATATTGCGCGATTACACGAATGCGAATATTCGTAAGCAACACTAATACCTATGAGAAATTGTTTCCCACAGTTTATATGGCCTCAGATCCGTCTGTGAAGGCTAGAGTAGCCATATTGATTAAACGTTTATGGCCCTTACGAATCCATGCTTCAACTCTAGACCCCCAGGGGTCGATATGTTTTCCTGAACTGTACCCATCTGAATACTTCCTTTACCTTCTTGAGTGGCTGTGTTCCTTTTCTCAGCCTTTCACGATCATAGGTGGGGATTTTAATATGTGTATGCCTCCTAGTAGAGATAGGCGTGTTTTATTTCCCCAGACCCCTTCTCTTCAGGTTCTTAAATTGTCCACCTCCTTCCGTGAATAGATCAGGTCCCATAATCTTTTTGATGCGTGGAGAGTGAACCACCCTACTCAACGTCAATATACCTTCTTTTCCCCTCCACATAAGCTATAGATCATTTCCCCTAGATCATTTCCTAGTAACTGCTCCCCTGTTGCCTAACATAGTCTCCTCTGAAATAGACCCTATAACGTGGTCTGATCATGCCCCCATTACCCTAAGCCTAGCGCTCCAGACAGCCTCACCTAAGACTTTTCATTGACGGCTCAACGAATCTCTTTTACGACATGCTGAAACTAAGGATAGGCTTATCCGGAATCTGGAAGAGTTTTTTGATTTAAATGTGGGCTCAGGCCCTGATATATCTACTGTATGGGAAGCTCATAAGGCTTTTTTTAAGGGCGAGTGCATCTCAGCCGGCTCGTGCCTGAAACAAGATTCTATTAAGCTAAGGTCGGAACTTGTGGTCCAGCTGCAGACAGTGGAGGCACAGTTGCTCCGCTCTCTTACGGTGGGTCGCTTGCGTCTGGTGATTGCTATTTGCAATAGCATTAAGTCCGTAGATACAAACAAAATTTCGAATTCAATATTATGATCCAAGCAAAAATGTTATGAGTATGCAGATAAGCCGCATAGGATGCTTGTCCATAAGCTTAAATCCCGCCCTTTTCTAAATATCCCTGATCACATAATACAACCATATGGCTCGCCTACATACTGTCCCCGTTCCATGTCTGAAGTTTTTGGAGATTATTACAAAAAACTTTACAATTGCTCTGCACTGACCCGCAGACCCAGTTTTCACAAGACTTATCCTATCATCTGTACACCTCCCGAGACTCTCATTGGATCAACGTGCCTCATTAAATCAACCTATTTCCACTGAAGAACTAACTGAAGTAATTAAACACCTCCCTTCACATAAAGCCCCGGGCCCAGACGGTCTTCCTTATTCCCATTATAAAGTATTTTTGCAGACTCTCGCCCCACATATGCTAACCTTCTTTCTTTCGCTACTTCAGGGCAAATCACTGCACTCTTTGTTTTTGCACGCTTCTGTAACCGTTATCCCTAAGCCTGGTAAAGATCCATCCTCCCCCGATAATTACCGTCCCATCGCCCTGCTAAATTCAGACTATAACATTTTCACCAAGATTTTAGCAAATAGACTCTCTCTAATTCTACCAGCACTAATTCATAGAGACCAAGTGGGGTTTGTCCCCATGCGACACGCAGGCAAAAACACACGGCAGACGATTGACCTTATTGATCTACTTAACAGAACCAAAAACCCTGCTTTGATCCTTAGTTTAGATGCCCAAAAGGAGTTTGATCGCCTTAGTTGGCCATTAATGTTTGCAATTATATCCCGCTTCAGATTCTCGGGTCCCTTTGTCCAAGCTCTTCAAGCCTTATACTCAAAGCCCACATCACAAGTTCAACTTTCCTCACATTTATCACGTACATTTTCCCTTAGCAATGGTACAAGACAGGGCTGTCCTTTATCGCCTCTGCTCTTTATCCTTAGTTTAGAACCCCTGGCTGCGGTTATACGGGAATGTCCGGATATTAGAGGTGTTCGTCGTTGACACATGGAATATAAATTGTCCCTTTTTGCCGACGATGTCCTCCTCACTCTCACACACCCACACTCTTCCTTGCCACATCTACATGACATTTTAGATGCCTTCGGATGCCTTTCAGGTTTCAAAATGAATGCTGCTAAAACAGACGCGTTACCCATAAACATTCCTCCATCTCTCCTGTCTTCCCTCCAAAGCAAATATAAATACCATTGGTGCTCACAGTCACTTAAATATCTAGGGGTTCAGCTCACAGCCTCTTATGACACTCTATATCGGGTCAACTTTCCTCCCCTGTTTTCGGAAATTAACCGTTTACTGACTCAATGGACCGCCCTCCATCTATCCATGTTGGGGAGAATGTTCTTAAAATGTCTGTCCTGCCAAAATTGTTATATTTGTATGAAACGCTACCAGTAGTGGTACCAATGACGCAGCTTAAAACCCTTCAAAGGAGGAGTCTTCGCTTTATCTGGAATAATTCCTCCCATAGGCTGGCGGGGACGGTGTTCCTATCCCGGAAGAGTGGGGGGATTAGGAGGCCAGGATTTCATTAAATATTATTTTGCCTCACATCTGAGAGCTCTTACCTCCTGGACCCCTCGCAAAGCCCTGAATAGGTGGGCAGAGATAGAAATGAGTGTCATAGCTCCAGTCCACACTTGTTATATGCTATGGCCTTCTGCTTTCCTTCATATGCCCCAATTGCGGTTAAAATTTGTTAAGCCCCCATGCTGTTTACTAGGGATGAACTTTGCGTTGTCTGTTCGTACGTTCGTCGAAATTCGAACAAAAGTGGTCATCCTCGCCAAATTCGAGTGACGCAAAACGGCCCATAATTCACTGCGGCATTTCGCGCTAATGATTGGCCAAGCATGCTGTATGTCCCGCATGCTTGGCCAATCACAGCGCGCAAAAAACAAAGAGCCATAATTGGCCAAAGACTGGGTGGCTTTGGCCAATTATGGCTCAGGGCTTTAGCACACACGCCACACTATATAAGGCCACCTGCTGGGCGGCCTCGTGTAGTGTGTTCCGGCTTGTTAATGAAAGCAGTCAGAGAGACAGAGAGATCGTCTTTTTAGATAGCTAGATAGAGCAGGCAGGCAGGCTAGTCAGTTTATCTTAATTTACAGTGTGTAGAGGATATATATACATCCCTAGGAGTTGTACATATATTTATACACTGTATAGCTTAGCTAGATAAGTTCTTCCTAATTTACTGGCAGGCAGGTGATTGTGCTATTTAAAGATGTTATCACAGGTATAGACACCCAGCAGGTACAATATTTAAAGGATTTTTTTTATTTTTTATTTAAGCATCAATAAAATCACTGCTCCTGAAGCAGTGATTTTAATGATGCTTAACTTAAAAAAAAAAAAAGAAACATTTCTTTAAATATTGTACCTGCTGGGTGTCTATAGTTTGGCTGTGAAAACCTCTTTTAGAACCCGGGTCTTGCCCGAGGGAACATGTATCAATGGAAAAAAAAGTTTTAAAAATGTCCTGCTCCTAAAAAACGTCCTGCTCCTGAAAAAACAACAGTTTTTTAAACTTTTTTCCATTGATACATGTTCCCTGGGGCAAGACCCGGGTTCTCAAAGACGTTTTCCAACAATAACTTGAATATTGGTCTTTAAAATGATCGTTTTTGAATTCGAACGTTCGAGTCCCATAGACTTCAATGGGGTTCTAAATGTTCGCGCGAACGGTCGATCTGTTCGACGGTTCTGGTGCGAACCGAACGTGGGGGTGTTTGGCTCATCCCTACTGTTCACGTTATCTATTTGGAGGCGCTGTTCTAAGCGCTATTCCTTGTCCTTTTCGAGCCCACCACTCTTGAATGTTCTATTCAACCCAGACATCCCAGATAGCCTCTCCTATGACCGTATGCTACCTTGGACTCAGGCAGGACTTTTCCAACTACCACATTTAGTTAACCCGGTGACCCGACGTTTTCTGACTTTGCCCGGGTTGCAGAGTCAGCATCAGATTCCCCAAATGCTTTTCCATTCATATTTACAGATTAGACACTTTTTCTCTACTCTGTCCCCTTCTTTGACTTTGGAAAAGCCAACCGACTTTGAATCCCTATGCGCTAGAGGCCCTCATGAGCCCCAAATGATCTCTACCATCTACAAAATATTGCATGAGGCAGTTCCTATGGTGGTGAATGCTCACCTCTACAAGAGAAAATGGTCCCAGATCTTACAACACGACATCTCCCTGTTAGATTGGGAGAGCGTGTGGAGGCACACTTCCAGGATTTCTCAATGTGTGGCCCATAAGGAATCTGCATACAAAGTCCTGATGCACTGGTATAGGAATCCAGAAATATTATATAACCCGCAACCCAACAGTCTCAAAATAATGCTGGAGGTGTAATAGTGCTGTAGGCTCTCATTTCCACATGTTCTGGGAGTGTCCCCCTGTTCACCGTTTTTGGTCTCAAGTCCAGAAACTGTTAGAGGATTTGGTGGGGATTCCAGTCACTCTGACGCCCATGTACTGTTTAGTGGGTCTCCCTGGTGTCTCTAAGTCCTTGCGCCGAATGATATCTTTTATACTGCTGGCTGCTAAGAGCGTTTTCCCCAGACTGTGGTTGTCCACCCCCCCAACAATCCCGCAGCTGCTCGCTACTGTAGCTGAAATCCGCAAAATGGAGCAACTGACGGCTACAGTGGAGGGTATGGAAGATACATTTTCTGAAACGTGGTCAGTGTGGGATGACTCAGTTTATGGGTCTGAAGGAGGCGATCCAAGTTAGTTAGCTTCACTTACCTAAGCATTCCACTAGTGTGTTTACCACTTTTATATACAGTTTTTTTTCTCTGTAATGTTTATAGAGCGATTATGTTGCCTTCATGGCTCTTGGACAGATGTTTTTTGCAATTATATTTCGATTGTTCTCTTTTGATATTTTCCTTATTTTTAATTTTTGTTGGTTTAATTTTTTTATCTCATTGTGATGGACTCCTTTACTCCCACTCAAGACAATTGTTTCTCCACATCGCCATTCCTATACTTATACTATTTTTGTATGCCCAGTAGTTCACTAAGACAATGTATACATGTGTTTCTTTATATTGTCAATAATTCATCTGTACCTTTTTTGTACGATTTGCAAAACTTATAAATAAATAATAATAAACAAAAAAAAAGAAGGTAAACCAGACAACAATAAGATTAAGAAAATTTCTCACAGGATTCAATAAACAACGCAAAGCCCTAGAAATGGTCATTAAAAAGCATTAGCAAATTCTACAATCTGATAAAGTTTTGAAAACCATCATACCATCAAGACCTACTTTCATCTATAGAAAAGCCCCATCTCTCATAAATAATATAATATTTCTACAAATGTGGCAAGAAGAGAACACATTTCACAATTTCGCAATTAGCTGACAGCTGAGCTGCCAGCACAGAGAAGGAAGGGCTGAGCCCAGTCCTGACAGTACCCCCTCCTCAACAGCCCCTCCCTCTTGGAGGACCACCGGGGCTTGAGGGGAAACCATCTATGGAAATCACGGAGGAGGACAGGGGCATGTACGTCCGAGGATGGGTCCCAAGAGCATTCCTCTGGACCATACCCCTTCCAATGCACCAGGTACTGTATGCACCCATGGGACCTATGGGAGTCAATAATGGCCTGTACTTCGTACTCCTCATGGTTCTCAACCTGAATAGGGAGAGGACATGGCACTGAGGCTGTAAAACGGTTGCAGACCAAAGGTTTTAATAAGGAGACACAAAACACATTAGAGCTACACATACTGGAAGGAAGGTCCAACGCATAAGCCATTGGGTTTATCCTGAGAAGGATACGGAAAGGCCCAATAAACTGAGGTGCGAACTTCAGAGAAGGAACACAAAGTCAGAGGTTGCGAGATGACAGTCAGGCCCTGTCCCCGACCTAGTAGGAAGGCACAGGCAGACGTCTGCGGTCAGCATGGAGTCTGTACCTCTTGTTAGCCTGTCGCAAAGCCTCCAGGACTTGTACCCAAGTAGAACTAAGACCACAGAGATGTTCCTCTAATGCAGGAATACTCTGGGGAACAAACAAGTCAGGCAACATGGAAGGTTGGAAACCATAGTTTGCCATAAATAGGGACAAACGTGACTCAGAATTCAGAGCACTGTTGTGAGCAAACTCCACCCAAGCTAAGAGGTCTGACCAGTTGTTGTGATGGTCAGAAATATAGCAATGCAGGAATTGCTCCAAGGACTGATTGTTTCGTGATACGCTGAGGAGAAGTCAAGCTGAATTTCCAACAATGCACAAAAGGCTCGCCAGAACCGGGACACAAACTGACTTCCCCTCTCAGAGACATGACCTTGGGTAGACCATGTATGCAAAAGATTTCCTGAGCAAAAATGTAAGCCAGATCCTTAGATATAGGAAACTTCTTAAGTGGAATAAAGTGAGACATTTTCGAGAACCTGTCTACCACCATAAGGATAACTGTGTTACCCTGTGTGTTGGGTAACTCCACAATGAAATCCATAGACAGGTGGGTCCAGGGCTTCTCTCCATTGGGTATGAGTTGTAGGAGGCCCACTGGAAGGTGTCATGGAGTCTTACTATGAGCACACACGGAAGAGGCAGTTACAAAGGCGGTTAAATCAGCACGTAGACTAGGCCAACAGAATTGTTGGGAAATGGGCCAAAAGAGTTGATTCCTCCCAGGGTGGCCGGCAGCCTTGGGAGAATGGTAAGTCGGGAGCACCGCAGTATGAAGAGGCTCGGGAACAAAGCAGCAGTCAAAAGGTTTCTCAGGAGGGGCATCAACCTGAGCAGCAAGAATTTGGTCTCCCAAAAGGAGAAGTGAAACTGGTGCAAACCGTAGCCAGAATATGACCAGGAGGAATCACAGGAACTGGAACCGACTACATCTTGGAAGTGGAGGAAAATTGTCGTGACAAACTCGACAAGAAAAGAGCCCATCGTGCCCTTCTGGGAGAGAGGCGCTTAGCCTCAGACAAGAATGTGAGATTTTTATGGTCAGTAAGAATGAGAATCGATACCTTCAAGGAGATGTCTCCATTCTTTCAGGGCTAAAATGATTGCCAACAGCTCTCTTTAACCAATCTCGTACTTGCACTCCGCAGGTGACATCTAATTGGAAAAGTAGCCACATGGATGCATTGCACTGTCAGAGCTAGGACGTTGAGACAGAATGGCCCCAACTCCAGTCTCAGAAGCATCAACTTCAAGGATAAAAGGCAATGTAGGATCAGGATTTGCCAACACAGGAGCAGAAGCAAAGGCAGTCTTAAGACTCTCTAAAGCCTTAATAGACTCTGTAGACCAACTCTGTGGGCTATCGTTCTTTCTGGTCATATCAGTCAGGGGCATGACCAGAGTTCAGAAGTTACAAATAAACTTCCGATAATAGTTGGAAAAGCCAAGAAATCGCTGAAGAGGGCATAAACCCACAGGTCGAGGCCACTGTAGGATAGCAGAAAATTTCTCCTGGGTCCATCGAAAAACCAGCAGTGGAAGTTACAGTTACAATTCAAATGACAATTCTCCAGCTTACAATGGAGATTGTTCTCTCTTAGTTTCTGAAGCACTCAACAGACATCTGTGTAGTGGCTCTCCAAGGACTTGGAAAATATGAGGATATCATTGAGATAAACCACTACACATAACTGCAACAAATCTAGGAGGACATCGTTAATAAATTCCTGGAAAAGTGCCGGAGCATTACAGAGGCCAAAAGGCATTACAAGATACTCATAATGACCTGTTCTGGTATTAAAGGCAGTTTTCCACTTGTCGCCCTCCTTAATCCTCACAACATTGTATGCCCCTCTCAAATCAAGTTTGTGTAAACCGTTGCTCTCTTGAGGCGGTCAAATAACTCTGTAATCAACAGAATCGGATAGTCATTCTTAATGGTGAGATGATTGAGTCCCCTATAGTCAATGCAAGGTCTCAGTTCACCACTCTTCTTTACAAAAAAGAAACCAGCAAGAGATGAGGATTTTCAGATGAAACCTCAAGAGAGTGCGTCTACAACATACTCCTCCATGGCCTTATCTTCCAAGACCGACAAAGGGTAAACCCGGCCACGAGGGGGTATGGCACCAGGTTAAAGGTCAATTGCGCAATCATATGACCGGTGTGGAGGCAACGTACCTGCTTTAGCTTTGTTAAATACATCGCTAAAATCGTTGTACTCCTCCGGCAGGGAGGAGAATGACGAGGTGCACAGGACCTTGGCTACCTTCTGGAAGCATCTCTTACTGCACTGTGGAGACAAGGACAGAACCTCAGCACGGAGCCAATCAAAAGAGGGGTTGTGCCTCTGTAACCAAGGATAACCAATAACCAGAGGAAACTTAGATGAGGAAATAACTTGGAATTGTATTATCTCATGGTGAAGAGCCCCTACGGCTATGGACAACGGAACAGTCTCATAAGTCACATGGGCGGGCTGTAGAGTTCTCCCATCAAGAGCCTCAGTGGCAAGTGGATTGTCACGCAGCTGCTGCGGAATCGAGTGCTTCAATACAAAGGCAACATCAATGAACAGGTCTGCAGCCCCGGAATCGATTAGAGCCTGTATCTCGATGGACGACTCAGCCCACGACGGGGTAACTGAAACCAGGGGCTTATCCTTCTGGGAAACTGGAGACGAAACAACGCCACCTAAGGTCTGTCCATGACAGGATCTCAAGGTTCGGGGATTTCCGTGGATGGGTAGGACAAGACTTCAAAAAGTGACCAGCCTGGCCACAATAAAGGCACTATCTCTCCCTCCCCCTAAGGGCTCTCTCATCCGCAGAGAGGCGCGTGAAGCCCAAGTTTGTCCTCACATACCGACTCAGTACCAGGAGGCATGGGAGGTGAGGAAGGGACTGCAAAGCTCAGAGACAAAGGTACAGGATGCTTCCGCAAGCGCTCCCTGAGTCTGGAGTCAATGAGGATGGCAAATGTGATCAACCTCTCCAGCTCAGTGGGTATATTTTGGGCTGCTTGATGTTATCCGAGAGACCATGAGAAAAAGCAGCCATGAGGGCCTCATTGTTCTAAGCAACCTCTGCTGCCAGAGTATGGAATTCAATGGCGTAATTGGCAACTGTCCTCGTACTCTGTTTGATGGACATGAGGCACTTGGCAGCAGAAGCGGAGCGTGCGGGAACGTCAAATACCCTTTTGAAGTAATCCACAAATTCTGGATAGCTCAGGACCACTGGTTTTTGCATCTCTCATAGAGGGTTTGCCCAGGTCAAGGCTCTGTCAGAAAACAAAGATATCACAAAACCCACTTTGCTTCTGTCCGTGGGAAACGCCTGGGGCAGCATCTCAAAGTATAGCTCAACCTGGTTGAGAGACCCTCTGCACTGAACTGGATCGCCCCCAAATCACTGGGGAAGCGGAGCGGAACCCGAGGTAATACTCGAGGCAGGTGCCTGCAAAGAGACTACCGGAGTGGCCACAATGGAAGACTCTAGACGAGCCGGAGCGTCTGTATCGCCGTGATAACCTGATCCATGCGGTGATCCAGGTCATCCAATCTGGAAAAAAAATATTATTAACCACTTGCTTACTGGGCACATAAACCCCCTTCGTTCCCAGGCGAAATTTCAGCTTCCGGCACTGCGTCGCTTTAATTGACATTTGCGCGGTCGTGCGACGTGGCTCCCAAACAAAATGTACGTCCTTTTTTCCCCACAAATAGAGCTTTATTTTGGTGGTATTTGATCACCTCTGCGGTTTTTATTTTTTGCTCTATAAACAAAAAAAGAGCGACAATTTAAAAAAATATATATATATTTTTTACTTGTTGCTATAATAAATATAAAAATAGTGCAGCGCAAACAATAAATACAAGATATACAATACAGTGTCTCTAATGGTGCTTCTCATGCACCATTAATCAAGGACCTGTATAAACAGGAACAAAGTAAAGAGTGATATATTACACCAAATAATAAATCTTATGTACATAAGTGCATAAATATCTTAACCAATGTCCATATAATAATATGTGCAATAGATCCAATTTTTCAATTGGTCTAATTAGAATCCACCAGAGTGCAAACGTGATGAGAATTGATCCAATAATTCAATTGATCTGATTAAAATCCACCAGAGTGCAAACGTGATGAGAAGGTATAAAGTGATCCCGCCACCAAATGGGTATTCTACTATTACCTCCAAAATAGACCACTGTTTCACCAGATGGTCATACTGCGCATAAGAATCCAACAGGAAGCCCAGGGGAGAGATGTTATGTAGAGTCCTCACATGTCAGTCATGATATGTATCAAAACGAAAAATAAGAGAAAACAAACATCTAAGAGCTTCCATAAAAAACAGGGATTTATTGCAGCATATAGCATACAGCTTACTCACATTTGGTGAGAAAATAAAAGAGGACTTTACATAACATCTCTCCCCTGGGCTTCCTGTTGGATTCTTATGCGCAGTATGACCATCTGGTGAAACAGTGGTCTATTTTGGAGGTAATAGTAGAATACCCATTGGTGGCGGGATCACTTTATACCTTCTCATCACGTTTGCACTCTGGTGGATTTTAATCAGATCAATTGAATTATTGGATCAATTCTCATCACGTTTGCACTCTGGTGGATTCTAATTAGACCAATTGAAAAATTGGATCTATTGCACATATTATTATATGGACATTCGTTAAGATATTTATGCACTTATGTACATAAGATTTATTATTTGGTGTAATATATCACTCTTTACTTTGTTCCTGTTTATACAGGTCCTTGATTAATGGTGCATGAGAAGCACCATTAGAGACACTGTATTGTATATCTTGTATTTATTGTTTGCGCTGCACTATTTTTATGTTGTATCTATTTTGGGAATTTTGTGAAAGTTTCTTTGTGTCCAGCTAGCATTCACAGAAAATTTAACCTTGGAGTTATTTTCATCATTATTTTTTTGTATTTATATTGTAGTATATTTAGTCTTCAAGTTTTCCTCAAATATTTTGCGCTGATTGCACCCTCTCCCCATTTCTGTAGCTATAGCTGTAGATAAAAAACTTTTTTTTTTCACAGTTAAGGCCGATACGTATTTTTCGACGTATTTTTGTAAAAAAAAATAAAAAATCGCAAAAGTTATAGCGCCTACAAAATGGGGAACAGAATTATGATTTTTTTTATTTTTATTTTTTTTACTAGTAATGGCGGCGATCTGCGATTTTTATTGCGACTGCGATATTGCAGGGGACATTTCGGACACTTTTGACACAAATTTGGGACCATTCACATTTATACAGCGATCAGTGCTATAAAAATGCACTAATGCACTAAAAAAATGCACTAATTACTGTATAAATGTGACTGGCAGGGAAGGGGTTAACACTAGGGTGTGAGGAAGGGTATGTGTATCCTGGGTGTGTTCTAACTGTGTGGGGGGAGGGGGTGACTGGGGGAGGTGACCGATGCTGTGTCCCTATGTACAAGAGACACAGATCGGTCTCCTTTCCTCTGACAGCATGTGGAGCTCTGTGATTGGCTGGAGCGGGCCTTTAGCCGAAGATCCGCGCTGCGCGTATTCCATACAGGTTTAGGAGATATTCTTTATACTTACAGGTAAGACTTATTATAGGCTTACCTGTAAGTGAAAGTGATAGTACAGAGTATACTACCACTTTAAGTGGATTGGCTGCATCTACTGAAGTCATGGCGTTCGCCTACTGTCAGAAACCATGAATCAGACGGAGACAAAAGTGCAGTTAAATCACACTTGTTTAATAATAAAAAATAAAAAGGTAAACAGAGTAAGCGTAGTCAAAACATAGCCAGATTCCTGTCGCCCCAGGCCTGTTTCTCACTAGGGATGAGCCGAACACCCCCGCGTTTGGTTCGCACCAGAACGTTTGAACAGACCGGCCGTTCGCGCGAACATTTAGCACCCCATTGAAGTCTATGGGACTTGAACGTTCAAATTCAAAAGTGCTAATTTTAAAGCCCAATATTCAAGTTATTGTTGGAAAATGTCTTTGAGAACCCGGGTCTTGCCCCAGGGAACATGTATCAATGGAAAAAAGTTTTAAAAATGGTTGTTTTTTCAGGAGCAGGACTCCTGAATAAATGACAGTTTTTAAAACTTTTTTCATTAACCACTTTCCTACGGCCGTACTACTATATGCGGCCGCAGGGTGGTTCTAAATCTCTGGGCTGCCGTGTTTTCACGGCAGCCTCTTTCTGTGTTCCCAGCGCACGCTCCAGAGCGCGCAGCGGGGAACTTGTGTACTGGCCGTGTCCCTTGGACACAGCCAATCACAGATCACCGGGAACGGCCAATCAGAGTGGCCGTTTGCGATGCGATCTGATGGGCCAATGAGAGATGATCTCATATGTAAACATATGAGATCATTTCTCATTGCCGGCTCTCACAATGACAGCGTCCTGTCACTGGAGAGAGCAGACCGATCTGTGTTCCTTATACATAGGGACACAGATCGGTCACCCCCCCAGTCACCCCCCCTCCCCCCACAGTTAGAACACAATGCAGGATACACATTAACCCCTTCCTCACCCCCTAGTGTTAACCCCTTCCCTGCCAGTCACATTTATACAGTAATTAGTGCATATTTATAGCACTGATTGCAGTATAAATGTGAATGGTGCCAAAAATGTGTCAAAAGTGTCCGATGTGTCTGCCATGATGTCGCAGTCACAATAAAAATCGCAGATCGCCGCCATTACTAGTAAAAAAATAAATAATAAAAAATAATAATTCTGTCCCTTATTTTGTAGGCGCTATAACTTTTGCGCAAACCAGACGCTTATTGCGATTTTTTTTTTTTTTTACCAAAAATATGTAGAAGAATACGTATCGCCCTAAACTGAATTTTTTTTTTTAAATTGGGCTATTTTTTTATAGCAACAAGTAAAAAATATTGTATTTTTTTTCAAAATTGTCGTCGTTTTTTGTTTATAGCGCAAAAAATAAAAACCGCAGAGGTGACCAAATACCACCAAAAGAAAGCTCTATTTGTGGGAAAAAAAGGACGCCAATTTTGTTTGGGAGCCTTTAGCACGACCGCGCAATTGTCAGTTAAAGCGACGCAGTGCCGCAAGCTGAAATTTCACCTGGTCAGGAAGGGGGTTTACATGCCCAGTAAGGAAGTGGTTAATACATGGGTGTCTATACTTGTGATAACGTCTTGAAATAGCACAATCACCTGCCTGCCAGTAAATTAGAAAGAACTGATCTAGCTAAGCTATACAGTGTATAAATATATGTACAACTCCTAGGGATGTATATATATATCCTCTACACACTGTAAATTAAGCTTAACTGACTAGCCTGGCTGCTTTATCTAGCTATATAAAAAGACTATCTCTCTGTCTCTCTGACTGATCTCTGTTCATCGCTGGAACACACTACATGAGCCGCCCAGCAGGCGGCATTATATAGTGTGGGGCGTGTGCTAAAGCCCTGAGCCATAATTGGCCAAAGCCACCCTTTCTCACATTATGTGGCTTCCACTTAAAGAGAGACCTTTGATATTATGTCCTTCCCTGTTTTTCTTATTGGACTTATGGGATAGGGTCTCCCGAACCTAACATTTGAAACCTCCCCATTCTCCCTTGGCACCACTGTTGAAGAATAGAGCATTCACCCCAGGCCTCGTTCCCCTAGCGTTCGAGTGGTGGACCAATAAAGGTCTACTGCGTATAGCTGAATTTTATGATCATAGGAGTATATTAACGGTACAGGTAATGAGGGACAAAAATGATATGCCTCTAAAGGAGAGTTATAGATACGCTCAGATTTCTCACTATGTACGGTCTTTGGCCCGTAAAAGTGACCTACTATCACTTACACCTATGGAACAGTTGTGTATCCAGTTTGATAGGATTAAAAGTCATATTTCCTCTGTTGATATGCTGTTGATGGGAGAATCGAGAAAGCTGACCTATATGATTCAATGGGAAACAGACCTACAGGTAGATTTAGACCTGGATGAATGGCACTGGTTAGCTGATACAGCTTCTCAATCTCTCACCAATATCTCCATAATAGAGGCAAATTATAAGGTTCTTTTCCGATGGTATATGGTGCCAGCTAGGCTAGCTGCCTTTGTATCAGGTGCATCTCCCCTGTGTTTTAGAGGATGTGGCCAGACGGGCACTGCCTATCATATATGGTGGACATGCCCTAAGGTTAGAAGGTTCTGGATTAGAGTTTATAATTTCCTCTATTCGCTTACACAGATCGATCTGCAGAAATCGGTAAAGCAAGCTTAACTGGGGGGCAGGGTTGCTGAGGCCTCAAAATCCTCTAGGCGGCTCCTGACATTTATATTTATTTCCGCAAAGATAACGATAGCTAGAAATTGGAGGTCTGCAGCTCTCCCATTTGAACAGTTTAAAGGAAAATTTACTTGGTTGATGTTAAACGAAAGGTTATCAGCGTTAATGCAGGACAAGATGAAATTATTCCATGGAGTGTGGGACCCATGGATTTCATATCTCACCAATGACCCTGGAAGGATCACATTTTAGCTTACCCTTAGTTGATGGCTTGGGTGCTGGGTCGGGGCCCCCCTTTTCTCCTCCCCCCTCTCTTTTCTTGTTCCTCTTTGTTCTTTCATTAACCTTTCTTTGACTTTCATCTATCCCTCTACTCCTTCTCTTTACCTTATTAAATATGTAGTTTGTATATTTTGGTATGTTCGTTGTTGGCTTGTGCCGACTGGTTTGGGGCCTGTTCAGCCTGGGGGCCGCGCTCTCCTCCCTCGCTCTGCGGGAGCTGTGATTGTCCAGTGTGATGTTTGTCCCTGAAGCAACAGGTCTGATTATGCCAGGTTTGCGCATTGCTGGGCCCTGACCCGAGTTTGTACTCTGTCTTGTTTACTGCTTCTGGGCTAGGCTATTCTGTTCCCGCAGTGTTAGTTTAATCTTGTACAACACATTTTTGAGAATGTTCCACGTTATTTTTGTATGTATGTAAAATTCTTTAATAAACACCATTGAAGCACAAAACATAGCCAGAGTTCAGTAACCGGATCGCGTAGTCGGCCAAGCCAATGTCCAAGAGCCAGCGATAAAGGTAGTAGCACAGCAAGCAGGATCTGTAGCCAGAGGGAACATAGTCAAGCAGGTCTTCAACAGGAATGCAGGAGAAATTCTCATGTGATGTTAACATGGGCGAAGGCAAAGAGAAAATGAACTGGAAGGCTTTAACCACTTTACCACTGGGCTTGTTTTTCAGATTCGGTGTTTACGAGACTAAAACATTTTTTTTTGCTAAAAAATTACTTAAAACCCCCAAACATTATATATATATTTTTTCTAACACCCTAGAGAATAAAATGGCAGTCATTGTAATACTTTTTGTCACACCGTATTTGCGCAGCGGTCATACAAGCGCACTTTTTTTGGAAAAAAAAACACTTTTTTTAATTAAAAAATAAGACAACAATAAATTTTGCCCAATTTTTTTATATATTGTGAAAGATAATGTTACGCCAAGTAAAATGATACCCAACATGTCACGTTTAAAAATTGCGCCTGCTTGTGGCATGGCGTCAAACTTTTACCCTTAAAAATCTCGATAGGCAACGTTTAAAAAATTCTACAGGTTGCATTTTTTGAGTTACAGAGGAGGTCTAGAGCTAGAATTATTGCTCTCGCTCTAACGATCGCGGCGGTACCTCACTTGTGTGCTTTGAACACCTTTTGTATATGCGGGCGATACTCGCGTATGCGTTTGCTTCTGTGCGCGAGCTCGTCGGGACGGGGCGCTTTAAAAAAAAAATGTTTTCTTATTTATTTTATAATTTTTTACACTGAAATAAAAAAAAATTATCACTTTTATTCCTATTACAAGGAATGTAAACATCCCTTGTAATAGAAAAGCATGACAGGTCCTCTTAAATATGAGATCTGGGGTCAAAAAGACCTCAAGACTCATACAGTGGATGTGTGCCAACTCTCTGAAGTTAAACAATAGTAAGACCGATTGTATTACCTTCAGTGACTTGAGTCTGGCCCCTACACTGCCCCAATGGCCCTCGGAGTTTGGCAGCGTTCCCGAGAGAGCCATCCAGGTCAGGGACTTGGGAGTCATCCTGGACTCCCGGTTGACTCTGATCCCTCAGATAAGCAAGGTGGTAAGCACCTGCCACTTCCATCTTAAACTTCTGAGGGTGTTATTTCGATTCATTGACCACCCCAGCAAAAAAACGGTTGTTTCTGCTACGATCGCTAGTCGCCTGGACTATTGTAATGCCCTGTATCTAGGACTCGCTAATAACAACCTGCATAGACTCCAGCTTGTCCAAAATGCAGCTGCGCGGCTACTCACGGGTGCTTCCCGTAGAGAGCATATCACCCCCTCTCTTGTCGCCCTGCATTGGCTTCCTATTTCAAAACGGATATTGTTCAAGACTGGTTGTATTATGCACAGGGTATTCTATGGTTCGGGTCCAGGCTACCTCCGTGCAAGATTCATTAAATACGTTCCCTCCCGCCCCCTCCTTTCCAGTACCTCCCTGGATTTTACGGTGCTACGCTTTAGGAAGGCTCGTCGAGGAGGTCGCTCTTTTTCCGTCCAGGGAGTGAAATTTTGGAACAGCATCCCCCTGCCGATTAGACAGGTTAGCAATCTCCTGGCTTTCCGTCGCAAACTTAAAACCCACCTGTTTACCCAAGCCTATGGCTGAACCAGCAGAGGAGGGTTTTTGAGTCCTTCTCATGTTATATTAGGTTTCTCCCTTCTTAGTACCCCTTTTAATTGCTGCGGTGCCGATTTTTGTTCTCTGCTATGGGTGATGTGTACTTTTGCGTTTAGCGCTTCGAGGCCCTATGGGTAAGACGGGCGCGATATTAAACACTTTTTAATAATAATAATAATAATATTTAGACTTAGATGGAAAAAAATAAAAAATAAATTGAAACTGTATTTTTTTTCAAATGACAAAAAAAAATGTTTCTTTAACCACTTAAGGACCGGACCAATATGCTGGTAAATGACCCAAGGTGTTTTTACAAATCGGCACTGCGTCGCTTTAACAGACAATTGCGCGATCGTGCGACGTGGCTCCCAAACAAAATTTGCGTCCTTTTCTTCCCACAAATAGAGCTTTCTTTTGGTGGTATTTGATTGCCTCTGCGATTTTTATTTGTTGTGCTATATACAAAAATAGAGCGACATTTTTGAAAAAAAAAAACAATATTTTTTACTTTTTGTTATAAGAAAAATCAAATAAACTAAATTTTAGTCAAACAAAATAATTTCAGCCACATGTCTTTAGTAAAACGTTATTAGGGGGGTATGGGGGCTACCCTGAACCTAACACTAACTGACTGTCACACTGCCTGTCACACTGACACTAAATACAGTGATCATACATATAATCACTGCATTCAATGACACTGTGACAGGGAGGAGGGGGTGTTTGGGGGGAGTTTGATCGCAAAGGGGTTAATGTGCCTGCGTGTCCTGGTGTCAGTGTAGTGTTGTGCAGACTCACTGTGTGATGTGATCTCTCCTCAGCGGCGGTTGAAAAAAACGCCGAGAGCAGAGATCACATCACTTCCTCCTTCCTGTGTTTACACAGGAGGAGGAAGTGCAGAGCGGGGGAGCACGCGGATTGGCTGTGAGCGATCGTGAGGGGGCGGACAAAAACGAATAGCCGCCCCCTCATCCCGGATCGCTCCCAGAGCCACAGAGACCGTCGCATGTACCGAGGGGGTCCCGATCGGGACGTACAGGTAAGCCAATGTGCCTGTACGTGCCATTCTGCCGACGTAAATGTACATGCGGCGGTCCCTAATCGGTTAAGACGCTGGGCGGGACTGATGTTTTGACGTCACTTCCGCCCAGCAGACCTATGGGGATGGGTGGGGGCGATGTTGCCTTCACTCACATCCCCACACAGCCAGCAAGAGGACCCGATCGCCTCCGCCGCTACCGACGGCTCCGGTAAGCCGCGGAGGGCACGGGAGAGTGGCGGGAGGGGCCCTCTCGCACCACTGATAACGGCGATCTAGTGGCGAATCCACCGCGGAGACCGCCGTTATCATTGACAGAACCGCCCACTGAAGAGATGGATATCTCGGTTGTGGCAGCAGCTGCTGCCGTTACCGAGATATCTATCTTTAATAACATGACGTCTTTTTACCATGGGGCGGTGGTCAAGTGGTTAAGTAGGGCAGAGCTGACGAACAGGATTATCAACAGGTGGATCATTGTGGAGAGATTGGAGCTGGCAATTAGCTGACAGCTGAGCTGCCAGCACAGAGAAGAAAGGGCGTCCTTTTCTCCTTCACATGTTAAACAGTTAGAGAATTATTAAAACAACTCAGATTGGGCATCTCCCAGGGTGCTACACAGTGGCAAATTCTGTGAATGCCGTACACCCCAGCCAGGCGGGGAAGAAACATCTGGTGAGTGCAGTCACAATAGGAGCACAGAAAAGCCACACATATTGTGATCACTCTTTGAAGAGGCCAAGGAAAAGTGTTTCTGTTTACAAGCACCAAGGACTTTTGAGCACCAACCACTTTATTTATAGAAATAAGACTTTATTTTATTATTTTGCTCATTTTGCAAATTTTTTTATATATTTTCATATTATTTTTTTGCACATCACAAGAATTCCAAATGGATGAATATTGTTCTATTGTTTAGCTTTTCTAGACTTAAATACAGAGTTCCTCTCAGTATCACCAACGACATTTTACTAATGGAGGGGGGTGGTTTGTCCTGGTGGGCCTGTACTAATGGAGGGGGGTTGTTTATTCTGAGGGGGGTCTGTACTAATGGAGGGGGGTGGTTTGTCCTGAGGCGGGTCTTTACTAATGGAGGGTTACCCCTAACCAATTCACATGGGGGGCCGGGATCTGGGGATCTCTTTGTTAAAGGGGGATTCCAGATTCTGACAAGCCCCTCGCTCGTAGACCCTCACAACTACCGGACAAGGTAGACATGCCCCAGGTATGAAATTTAACCACTTCCATACCAGGCACTTACGCACCTTCCCGCCCAAGCCAATTTTCAGCTTTCAGCACTGTCGCAATTTGAATGACAATTGCGCGGTCATGCTACACTGCACCCAAACAAAATTGGCGTCCTTTTTTCCCCACAAATAGAGCTTTCTTTTGGTGGTATTTGATCACCTCTGCTGGGTTTTTTTTGTGTGCAACAACTAAAAATAGAGCGAAGATTTTGAAAAAAAAATAAAGTTTTTATTTTTTTCTGTTAATTTTTTTGTAAATGAGTATGTTTTCTCTTTCAATTATGGGCACTGATATGGTGGCACTGATGGGCACCGATGAGGTGGCACTGATGGGCACCGATGAGGTAGTTCTGATGGGCACCGATTAGGTAGCACTGATGGGCACTGATAGGCGGCGCTGGTATTGGGCACTGATGGGCACTCATGGGCGGCACTGATGGGCACTCATGGGCGGCACTGATGGGCACTCATGGGAGCACTGGGCACTCATAGGCAGCACAGATGGGCACTCATAGGCGGCACAGGTGGGCACTCATAGGCGGCACAGGTGGGCACTCATAGGCGGCACAGGTGGGCACTCATAGGCGGCACAGGTGGGCACTGATAGGCGGCACAGGTGGGCACTGATAGGTGGCACAGGTGGGCACTGGTAGGTGGGCACTGGGCATGGATTGGCACTGTGGGGTGGCACTGACAGACACTGGGGTGGCACTGATGATCACTGAGGGGTGGCACTGATGGATCAATGTTGCCAATCAGTGCCCATGTGTGGGCACTGATTGGCATCATTTTTTTTTTACTGCCCCCCTTTTTTTTTTGGTCATTTTTTTTTTTTGTCATTTTTTTTTTTTTTTTTTTGTCATTTTTTTGGTATTTTTTTTTTGTATTTTTTTTATTTCCCTGGTGGTCTAGTGTGGCGATCCGAGGGGGGGGCTGCGCTGATAAACAATCAGCGCGAACCCCCCCTGTCAGGAGAGCCGCTGATCGGCTCTCCTCTACATGCGTCTGTCAGACGCGAGTGAGGAAGAGCCGTCGGTGGCTCTTCCTGTTTACATCGTGATCAGCCGTGATTGGACACGGCTGATCACGTGGTAACGAGGCTCCGCCGGAGACTCGTTACCGAGATCGGAGGTGCAGGGTGTCAGACTGACACCCCGCATCACCGATCGCCGCGCTGCGCGCCCGCACGGGCGCGTGCGGCATGAAATCGTGCAGGCCGTTTGAGAACGGCCTGTCACGATTTCATAACCACTTCCCGGCCGTAAATCGGCTATTGGCCGGGCGGGAAGTGGTTAAAGGAATATTTCACGTTTATTGTTTTGCATTATTAAAATCACTGCTCCCAAAAAACTGCCATTTTTAAAACTTTTTTTTGCAATGATATTTGTCCCCTGGGGCAGGACCCAGGTCCCCCAAAATGACAATAACTTGCATATTGACCTTTAAAATTAGCACTTTAGATTTATCCCATAGACTTTTCAAGGGTGTTCCGTGGCTTTTCAAATTTGCCGCAAACACCCCAAATTGTTCGTGTGACAGAACCCACTGTCACTGTATGTCTTGGAAAGGATTGTGGGCGTGCCTCCTACCGACAGACTATGGGCCAGAAATATACTGGAGACCTGAAGCTGGCATTATTGTGATGTAATGTAATGTTACAGCCCTACACCCCCCACCCCCCCTCCTCTTGTTGCTGGACACAGACAATGGAGAGTGGACTGCAGACGTCTCTCCGCAGGGGGTGTGTATTGAGAAGCTAGGCTGCCTGCTTACCATAATCTCATTAGGTTTCTGTACACTGTTTCAATGTCCAAATGTTCTGTTCCCATTTATTGTTCCTTGTCCCCCTCCCCTCAGACAAGGCAAAGGGGAGTGTCCCTTACTGTGTGTAAAACTGTATAGTTTGGATTTTAATAAACAGTTAAGCTCTGGATGTGTAACCCTCAACATGTGTGGATTGTCTCGTGATTGAGGGGTTAAGGGCTGGTTATGGCGAATCTGCAGGCTGCGGGTGCGTTTGGAGGACAGGAGACACAGGTCTGGCGGATGTGCCCAGCAGGGGTACTTGAGGTCCGTCACAGTGGTGGCAGCGGTGGGATATCTCCTGCAGTCCAGGACATCCAAACCACCACCAGGATTCAAGATCTGGGCAGCTGCCGAGGAGCGATACGGGGACCAGCCAGCATGAGAGCGGAGTTCGGGAGGAGGCTGCAAGGCATGCGGAAGAAACATCGGGGACCAGTGACAGAGCGCACCATGCTCGGCTGGGAGGATGTGATCCGCCGGCAACTCTGGCATGAGGCGCTAAGCTACGAGCGGCGCCAGCAGGGGAAGATCATTCCCTCCTCCTCAGAGATGTACTGGACGCAGTACTGTGCGCGAGAGGTGTTCCTGAGGGAACGACCGCGAGATGATTGGAAGACGGAGCTCAGAAGATTGGTCCAGGAGGAGATGAAGCTAGACGCCAGCTACAGAGCCCTCCGGTGGTTCGCGGCTCAACTTTGGCCAAGTACAGCAGATGGCAGCCCAACAGAAGGCGTTGGCTATGGCGGCGTGGGGCTGCTCCATCAAAAAATGTACGGAGACCCAGACTTTGGGAGCGATGAGGAGTGGCGGTGGGAAAACATCTTGGACTTCCGAGATGAGGTGCTGGACCTCCCTGTAGAGGCATGTGACCTGGGGGAATTGGAGTTCCTGGTTGAGCAGGAATTTGAGCTCGAAATTGCATACAAGCGGCTGTTTGATGGTGATGAGCAGCCTGGCATGGCTCCTGTTACCTGGGACTGTCCTGGAGAAATAGCAGACAGTCACAAAGATGAGCAAATGGGGCCAGGGGTGACCCTACATTTTCCTGTCCTAACCGCAATGGAAGAAGCGGCAATGATACAGAGGGCACTGCGAGCGCTAGAATGCCGGAACGCACCGGAGGTCCCCCAGGCAGTGAGACAAGCTAATAGCATCAAGGTCTCAGAAAGTGGAGTTGAGACAGGCGCTGGAAGGCTGGAAAATGGTGATCAGCAGCAAGTCCAGAGTATCTCATCTGGGGCCCCAGCAGAAGCGCTGGCTACAGGGCAGAGTGCCCCTGGCATCTGTCCAGCATCAGAAAAAGAGTTGGCTCCGGAGAGTCCGAGAGATGACCTGCGTGAGCTGTTTCCCCAACTGCAGATATCCCCACCTGGAGTAGAGGAAGCAATTCTCCCTCCCCAGCAATTGGACACTACCCCAATGTTCATCCCCCCAGCAGAAGCGTTGGCTATGGAGCAGAGTGCCACTATAATCTGCCTAGCATCAGAAAAAGAGTTGGCTCCGGAGAGTCTGAGAGATGATCTGCTTGAGCTGTTTCCCCAACAGCCGCTATCTCCACCTGGAGTAGAGGAAGCAATTCTCCCTCCCCAGCAATTGGACACTACCCCAATGTTCATCCCCCCAGCAGAAGCGTTGGCTATGGAGCAGAGTGCCACTATAATCTGCCTAGCATCAGAAAAAGAGTTGGATCCGGAGAGTCTGAGAGATGACCTGCGTGCGCTGTTTCCCCAACTGCAGATATTCCCACCGGGAGTAGAAGAAGCAATTCTCCCTCCACAGCAATTGGACACTACCCCAGTGGTTCTCTCCCCAGCAAAAGCGTTGGCTATGGAGCAGAGTTCTGATGGTCCCTGCCCAGCCCTCAGTATGTTTTTGGAGGGTTTGGGAGACAGCCCCTGTCAGAAGTCACCCCAAGGGCTGGTCACAGAACCGGCAGGGGAGAAAACCCTTCCCCCTCTCCAGCAGCTGTACCCAACATTTTCATATGTCTCCCCGGCAGAAGCGCTGGCTACAGGACAGAGCGATGATGGTCTCTGCCCAACATCAGAACAAGAGATGAAGAACCCAGGAGATAGTCCCTGCAAGATACCTTCTCAGCGGCTGGTAACTACACCACGAGAAAAGCAAGTACCTTTGCCTCCCCAAATGCATAGCCCTACCAGCCTATGTTCCCTACCAGCTGAAGCGCTGGAAGCAGGGCAGAGGATTATTCAGCTTCCCCCAATATCTGCAACCCCCCCCAGGATCAGAGGAGTGCAAACAACTGTTCCCACTCTGCAGCGGCTGTTTTTATTCCCGGGAGACCGTCTGTGCGGTTTTGCTCCCCAGCGCAAGAGTCGTACTTTTACTTTTCCTGTTTGCCTGGGGTGGAAGTTTGTGACTAACGCAGGTCCAGACCAGTTGGGGGTCAGGAACCTGGTTAGTCTGTTTTTAAAAGGGGAGAAATGTGACAGAACCCACTGTCACTGTATGTCTTGGAAAGGATTGTGGGCGTGCCTCCTACCGACAGACTATGGGCCAGAAATATACTGGAGACCTGAAGCTGGCATTATTGTGATGTAATGTAATGTTACAGCCCTACACCCCCCACCCCCCCTCCTCTTGTTGCTGGACACAGACAATGGAGAGTGGACTGCAGACGTCTCTCCGCAGGGGGTGTGTATTGAGAAGCTAGGCTGCCTGCTTACCATAATCTCATTAGGTTTCTGTACACTGTTTCAATGTCCAAATGTTCTGTTCCCATTTATTGTTCCTTGTCCCCCTCCCCTCAGACAAGGCAAAGGGGAGTGTCCCTTACTGTGTGTAAAACTGTATAGTTTGGATTTTAATAAACAGTTAAGCTCTGGATGTGTAACCCTCAACATGTGTGGATTGTCTCGTGATTGAGGGGTTAAGGGCTGGTTATGGCGAATCTGCAGGCTGCGGGTGCGTTTGGAGGACAGGAGACACAGGTCTGGCGGATGTGCCCAGCAGGGGTACTTGAGGTCCGTCACAGTTCGCTATTCGGCGAACGGGTGAACAGCCAATGTTCAAGTTGAACTCATATTCGACCCGAAAGTAAAGCGTTCGTAGATTTTGACTGTTGCCTGAGAATTGGAACTGCTCCTCAGACAAGTACTGTAGCTTCCTGCATGACGGACTTTTACAATTTTCATATTAATAATCATGTAAACTGGGTGAATAAAAGAACCCAAACCATTATAAACCATTATAAACCTTTATAAACCTTATATAATTTACATATGATAAGGTGTGCATGAGCTCCAAAAAATAAACACAAATATTTGGTAAAAAAACATTAGGATTTTGTAAGCTACATGATGAAACAATATATAGCATTTTGGTTGTTGATTTCTGTTTGTGTATATATTGCTGTATATTATTATTACACTATTGTTTATATATTAAATCCAGCATCTGATCTTTACAAGCAGTTCTTAACACAGCACATACCACTGTGTAAGAAATTACATTATACACATGTATATAATACATTTGTTTCAAATCAAACTGGATTCATTTATGAGAACAGCTTAACATTACCTAACAGTATGCTGCATGTTTTACTTGCCACCAGTTAAAGTGTAATTGGCCAAATGTACAAATGATTAGGTGCCAGACATTGTGCAGTTTGATGCCAAGGAGAGTGTGTCACTATGAAATTCCTATTAAAATACAACAAGTTCTAGTTTAATACAACAACAAAAACCTATAGTTCATTTGTTATATTCACATAAAAATTTTGTACAGTAAAGTGCATATATAAAACCAGCCAAACATTTTTTACAATTTATTACGTGCTTGTGTCATACTACTTGGCTGAATAAAATGCACAATAGAATCAACTATACCCTATTCAAAGCAGACTAATGTGGTTTTACTGTGCAAAAATAAGTGTGGTACATTAGATAGGTGCAATAAAAAGGACTTAATATGTGCTGCACTGTAGTATTTTTTTAAATAAAACCTACATTTAACTAGCCAATTATTGTCTATTATCCAAGGGCACCAGCCTGTTTGGTTAAATAACTTACTACTGCCTATACTATATCTAATTTAAATAACTATTTTAATTTGCGGTTAGATAAAGCACTCATGTATTACTAAAATATTTAATAACATTGGTTCTAATACAGGAAATTAAAACTGGCTGGCTATAATTAGAGTCACAATTGATCAAATGAAAAGGTCATATCTACAGATCATAAAAAGTATAGAAAACCAAAATGAAAGATAACAGAACATAGGGTATTTTATATTAACTGTTGTAAGTTCCCAATTTCTGCTTGTGTTTCAGAATTGTTATACTCTCATAAATGCATCTTTTACATAAATTGGGTAGCAGCAATGTATTTTGTACATTTTTAATGATCCCTTGTAAAAAAAAAAAAAAAGGCTACATAAACACTGCTTTTATTGTTTTCTGCAAGGAACTGATGCAAATATGTATTTCCCTCTTTGACTGGCTTTCACAGCTAATATACAGCTGTATAGTTAATTGGTTTATATTGTGTTTCTATTTGACAGCACCTCTCCAGTGAGATCTTTATTAGTGATGAGCACAACAACTATGGAAACCAAGGGAATCAGCAGACCAATATGATACATTTTTAGATTCTCTTAAAAATATGTATGCAGATTTGTTAAGTATGCAAATACACATACAATTGATGAGTTTTTACAACCCATTTTTCTAAATTATGAGATTCTCAACAAATTAGATGCACAACAATGCATACAAAATTCTGGAAAATCTGTTGGGTTTGCACCAGAACTCTCGAACTTTGTGAAAATATTAATACGAATGAACCCCATTGACGTCTATGGGACCCAAACTGAAAAAAAAGTGCCAATTTTAAAGGCAAGTTATTAGGCATACAAAAGGTATGGGTCCAGGTACTGCCCCAGGGAAAATGTATTAAGGAAAAAAAGTTTGTAAAAAACATATTTAAATGGGCAGTAATTTACTGATGCTTAAAGTGAAATAATAAAGGAAAACAATTCCTTTAAATAGAGTGCCTGATGAGGAATCCTTAGTCTGCCTGTAAAGTGATGCATCTGTACTGTGTATAGAATCTACTGCAACAAAAATGAAAAATAAAAAGGCCAAACAATGAAATTTTCCTTGCCAGCTTTCTTTATTGTATAAAGCAATCGAACTGCACATGCTCTGTTCTGAAATTTCCCACCATGCATTGCGCGAATTTATGTCGAAATTTTTTTTGTAGCGTAATTTACGTACATTCCTATTCACGGACGACTTACGCAAAAAAAATTGAAAATTCGACACGGGAACGACGGCTATACTTAACATGGGCAGTCTAACTATAGACCGAATAATAGCAGCTTTAACTTTACTCAGGAAAAAGCCGACTAGCGACGACGTTAGAGAATGCTACGGCCGATCGTAACTTCGTGGATCGCCGTAAAATGCTAATTTGCATACCCGACGCGGAAAAGAACGCGAACTCCACCCAGCGGGTAGAAAAAGATTGCAGCGTAGATCCAAAGGCTTACGAAGACGTAAGCCTGTCGGATCAAAGCCCGAAGCCGTCGTATCATGGTTTGAGGATTCAAACTAATGATACGACGCGGGTAATTTGAAAGTACACCGGCGTATCAGGAGATACACCGGCGTACTGCCTCTGTGGATCTGGCCCAAGATCTTTTTGGTTAAATTATTGTGTCTGTTTTGCAGACTTTTGATAGACGTAACAGGTGTGAAAAAATTGGGCTTTGGGTGTTGGTGGTCCCTCCACACCGTAACCCTACAGAGGTACTCTTGATGAAAGCAAGAATTGGCCTGGATGTTAAAATTCTAATGATACACACCTGTCAAACAGGTGCAGAAAAATTGATCCTAGGGTGGTAATTGTGCCCATGAAACCTATTGACACGTACCTGGGGAATGAGCCTGACGAGCAGAGGGAGACCTCTCGTACCACCCTGGTTCCGGGATCACTGGGGTTGAGACAGTGACCGTAGGAGCACAGTGGGGTATGGGTGCCTGCAGAGTCTCTGAGATTGGAGATGAAAGTGAATGAGAAAGGCTGGAGCGCTGTAGGTGCGGGTCAGCTGGATGCAGATCATCGGATAAAGGTCAGCGGATGCAGGTCAGCGGATGCAGGTCAGCGGATGCCGATTAACTGGTTAGCAAGATGCTGGTCAGCAGGATGCAGGTGAGCGGATGCAGGTAAGCAGACGCAGGTGCGCCTGAGAGCAACGTGCGCATGCAAATACAGGCGACAGCAGGAGAGTCAGACAGGCCAGGTCATACACGGAGGATCAGTATAGGCAAAAAGCAGCAGGCAAGGAATGGTCAGATTTCAGGCTGGATTCGGCAACAGAGGATCAGGCAGACAGGTAAACAGAGCAGGTCAGGACTGGAGATGGCAGCAGAGTCAGAAAGCCAGGTCAGAATGATGCAGGTTCAGGATCAGGTTTCAGGATGAGATGCAGATCAGACAGCAAGATCACAGTGCTGCTGAGGGGTTTAAATAAGGCAGCCTGTTGCCAATCATTTGGAATCAGTATGCACTGTTAACCCTTAGTTGACAGATCCCTGACATTGCCCCCCCCTTATAGGCAACCTCCGGGTGCCCAAAATAGCTCCTTTTTGAGGGTGGTTTCAGAAGAAGGCCTGGATCAGCTCTTGAGCATGCACATTCTGCTTGGGTTCCCAGGAGTTCTCCTCTGGTCCATACCCCCTCCACTTGACCAAGTATTGTAGTTGGTTACCTCTTTTCCTGCAGTCTACAATAGCCTCCACCTCATATTCCTCGTCTACATCAACCATCACAGGTTCAGGTGGCCCCAGTCTTCTGTCTGGGAAGGGATCAGGTGCTGTGGGTTTCAGCAGGGACACATGGAACACCGGGTGGATCTTAAGTGAATCAGGAAAGATAAGTTCATAAGACACCTCATTTAGTTTTTTCTTGACTGAAAAAGGGCCAATAAACTTTGGTGCCAATTTCTTCGAGGGACAAGCCATTCTAAGATTGGTAGTAGACAACCACACTTGGTCACCTGGTTGGAGACACAATTCGCCTCTTCTCTTTTGGTCATATATTCTCTTATTAGTTGCCTGTGCCTTGACCTTAGTCTCTTGTAACAATTTGTTTTTGCGACCCAGGAAGTCAACAGTATTCTGTACTGCTGGAACCGGAGATTCAGGGATAATGTTAGGTAAGAAGACAGGATGGAACCCATAATTTGCAAAAAATGGAGACTGACCCGTAACTGAGTGACTGGCATTATTGAAGGCGAATTCTGCCAAACGGTAATAGTGCTACCCAATCATCCTGAACAAATGTGGTAAATCATCGTATATATTGCTCAAGAGTCTGGTTCGTCCTCTCGGTTTGTCCATTTGTCTGAGGATGGTAGGCAGAGGACATAGATAGATCAATTTTCAGGGCCTGGCATAGTGCCTTCCCAAAGCGAGAGGTGAACTGGACCCCTCTGTCAGACACAATGTTGGTTGGAATTCCGTGTAGCCTTACAATCTCCCGGATGAACACCTGGGCTGTTTCCATGGCAGAAGGTGTCTTTTTCAGGGGTATGAAGTGGGCCATCTTGGAGAGGCGGTCGACCATTACAAAGATGGCTGTATGTCCTTCAGATGGGGGTAACTCGACTATAAAGTCCATGGCTATCATACTCCAGGGACGGTCAGGGACTGGTAACGGTCTTAGAAGACCTCAGGACTTGGTCCTAGCAGATATGCTTTGGTTACAAACAACACCTGACTGCACATATTCTTTGCAATCCTTCTCAAGCCTGGGCCACCAGAACATGCGCTGAATCAGGTCAAGGGTCTTGTGGACCCCAAAATGGCCAGCCAAGGGATGATCGTGACACAGGCTCAGAACTTTGGTCTGGAAACTTGCTGGTACAAAGATTTTACTGCCTTTCCAAAGTAACCCATCCCTGGGTATCAAAGGCACTCCTGGTGGACTGGGCATTCCTGCTGAAACTTGCTTTAAGCTGGACATCAGATCTGTCTGGACCAGCAAAAAGTTGCCTTCGGATAGAATAGTATCAGGAACTGAGGCATCTTTTGGATCATCGAACATGCGTGAGAGAGCGTCTGGCTTGGTGTTTCTTGATCCTGGCCGATAGGTGATGTGAAATGAAAATCTGGAAAAGAATAGCGCCCACCGTGCTTGACGCGGCTTCAGGCGATTGGCAGTTCTCAAATACTCCAGATTTTTGTGATCTGTATAAATAAGTATGGGATGTACTGCGCCCTCTAAGAGATACCGCCACTCTTCTAGTGCGGCCTTAATGGCCAAAAGTTCACGATCCCCCACATCGTAATTTCTTTTGGCTGGGGAAGGTTTACGGGAGAAAAAAGCTATGGGATGCATGAGATCTTTGAGGCCTTGACGCTGGGAGATAACTGCCCCTCCTGCTGTTTCCGAAGCATCTACCTCGAGTAGGTAAGGTAGTGCGGGATCTGGGTGGCTCAGGATGGGAGCAGAGGTAAAAAGTTCCTTCAGTGTAGAAAAGGCAGCCTGGGCCTCGGAGTTCCAGTGGAAACGAATGTTCTGCTTTGTGAGCCGAGTAATGGGGGAAATGATTGCAGAGAATCCTTTTACAAATCTCCTGTAAAAATTGGCAAAGCCAACAAAACGCTGCACCCCTGTCTTGTCTGTGGGTGCAGGCCAATCCAGAACAGCTGTTACCTTTTGTGGGTCCATCTTGAACCCCTCTGTGGAAATAACCAAGCCCAAGAACTGAATACTCTGCCGCTCGAATTCACACTTTTCTGGCTTGGCATATAACCCATGCTGACGAAGACGGCAGAGTACCATCTTAACGTGTTTCCGGTGTTGATCCAAGGATGTGGAAAAAATCAGAATATCATCAAGGTAAACGATTACAAAGATATCTAGCCAGTCTCTGAAGATATCGTTTACGAAGTGCTGAAAGGTGGCAGGGGCATTGCACAGGCCGAAGGGCATCACCAAATACTCATAGTGGCTGAACCTGGTACGGAAGGCCATTTTCCATTCGTCCCCTGCACGGATACGAACTAAATTATAAGCCCCTCGAAGATCAAGTTTAGTAAATACAGAGGTAGTTCTCAGTCTCTGGAACAGCTCGGGCACCAGGGGTAAAGGATACCGGTTCTTAACTGTCACTTTATTTAGCTCCCGGTAATCCACACAAGGACGCAAGGAGTGGTCTTTTTTCTCCACAAAAAAGATTCCTGCCCCTGCTGGAGAGGTGGATGGCTGGATGAATCCCCTCTTAAGGTTCTCATCTACATATTCCTTTAAAACCTCTAGTTCCCATTCAGACAGGGGGAAGATCCGCCCAAAGGGGATCTCGTCTCCAGGCAATAGCTCAATTGGGCAATCGTATGAACGGTGGGGAGGAAGAGTCTCAGCCCCCCGTTTGCTGAACACATCTAAAAACTCGTGATATGGCTTGGGTACTTGTGAGAGTAACTCGGTATCAGATTCCAGGCATAGCAGAGGGCCCGAAACCTTAGGGAGTGAGGGCAAGCAATGTTCTTGACAGTAAGAGGACTGGAACTTTATTTCTTCGGTGACCCAGTTAACTTGCGGATTGTGGGCCTGGAGCCATGGTAGGCCGAGGATGACCGGGAACAGGGGAGATGCAATTGCATTGAGTTTCAGAAGTTCCTTATGACCCGTGGCCGTGACTACGGGTAAAAATGGAGTCTCCTGGGTGACCAGGCCAGATTTAATACAGGAACCATCTGCCAGAAAGATGGAGAGTCCTTGTGCCCTGTTCTGGAGTGGAATGCACTGTTGGTTGGCAAAGTTCAAATCAATAAAGCAACTACATGCTCCAGAGTCTATAATGGCAGTAGCAGGCACAGTCCTTCCTGGGAGCTGGAAAGAGATGCAAAGAGCCAGGTGAGTAGTGTTGGCAGAGGGTGCTGGTAGGCTGGTAGGCGAGATGGACAAACATCTTTGAGTTTTTACTGGACATGAATGTACATAGTGGCCGGCCCCCCCACAGTACAAGCAGAGATTAAGCCGTTCCCGGCTTGAACGTTCCTCAGCAGATAACAAGGGTCTTATTAAACCGACTTGCACTGGTTCAGGAGAGGTTGGCACAGATCTAGCTGAGACAGGTCTGTTGGCAGCAGGATGTGTGGTCATGGCCACACGGGGTAACATCCAGGTGGGACAAGTCTGTTGATTTATTTTTTCTGCACTGCGTTCCCGAAGGCGCCGGTCTATCTGGATAACCAATGCCATTAGGTTCTCCAAAGAATCTGGTATGCCAACTCGGGCCAGTTCATCCTTTAATCTTTCAGACAGGCCTAAGCGGAACTGGTGCCGTAAAGCTGCATGATTCCTTTGGGTATCTGCACTCCAACGCCTAAAGTCCATTATATAGTCCTCGACTGCTCTGCGGCCTTGCTGTAGCGCATGAAGAGCAGCTTCAGCTGTGGAAATCCGTTGGGGGTCCTCATAAAGGAGCGACATGGCCTTGAAAAAGGACGATAAGGAGTCCAGTGAAACATGACGTTCTTCAAGCAAATTATGTGCCCAGGACTGAGGTTCCCCCAGCAGTAGTGAAATGACAAACCCCACTTTAGTAGTTTCCTGGGAGAACGTTAGGGGTTGCAGGGTGAAGTACAAACTTACTTTGGTCCCCGGAGAACCTCTCTGGGATGGGGACCCATGGCTCTGGAGGCAGCATTGTTATAGAGGGTGCAGAAGTGGCTTCTGTAGGTATCCGGTTGGTAGGTGGATCTGTGGTGATAGCCTGGTGTTGCATTTGTCCCTCTAAGCGTGCATGGTCATCCTGGAGAGACTTCACCTCCAGCGAGAGATCAGAGAGGAGTTGGCAGATCTCGGTGCAAGAGGTCCCTCTTGCAGGCTCAGGCATGGCTGTCTGATACTGACACGTACCTGGGGAATGAGCCTGAGGAGCAGAGGGAGACCTCTCGTACCACCCTGGTTCCGGGATCACTGGGGTTGAGACAGTGACCGTAGGAGCACAGTGGGGTATGGGTGCCTTCAGAGTATCTGAGATTGGAGATGAAAGTGAATGAGAAAGACTGGAGCGCTGTAGGTGCGGGTCAGCTGGATGCAGATCATCGGATGCAGGTCAGCGGATGCAGGTCAGCGGATGCAGGTCAGCGGATGCCGATTAACTGGTTAGCAAGATGCAGGTGAGCGGATGCAGGTAAGCGGACGCAGGTGCGCCTGAGAGCAATGTGCGCATGAAAATACAGGCGACAGCAGGAGAGTCAGACAGGCCAGGTCATACACGGAGGATCAGTGCAGGCAAAAAGCAGCAGGCAAGGAATGGTCAGATTTCAGGCTGGATTCGGCAACAGAGGATCAGGCAGACAGGTAAACAGAGCAGGTCAGGACTGGAGATGGCAGCAGAGTCAGGAAGCCAGGTCAGAATGATGCAGGTTCAGGATCAGGTTTCAGGATGAGATGCAGATCAGACAGCAAGATCACAGTGCTGCTGAAGGGTTTAAATAAGGCAGCCTGTTGCCAATCATTGGAATCAGTCTGCACTGTTAACCCTTAGTTGACAGATCCCTGACACCTATACCAAAAAGTTTCTTCATGATAAAACCAACACCCACAAAGCTAGGCAGCCTAGACAGTATTGCACATTCCACATCCCAAATGCACTTTATCGGCAACAGGGGCTTGATAGCTCCTGTTAATCCAGGAATGAGCTATTTTGATAATTGTCAGCCGGTCAATGGTGTCTGTGGTCCGATGTGCTCTTTTATCTGTCACAAAACCACTAAAGCCTCGTACACACGATCGGTTCAAACCGATGAAAACGGACTGAGGTTCGTTTTCATCGGTCCAAACCGATCGTGTGTAGGCCCCATCGGTCAGTTATCCTTCGGTCAAAAAACAGAAGGCTTGCTTTAAAATTCAACCAATGGATGGCTAATTGATGGGTTATGGGAGCGCTCGTTCTTGTAAAACTTGCGTTTGTTTTTGAGATGGCACATTCTACAATTTTCCATAAAAGGGATCACAAGATCGATGACGCCGCCACAGTGAAGAACAGGGAAGCCATGTTTACATACGGCTCTCCCCGTTCTTCAGCTTTGGGGACCAATCGTGGGACTCCAGCGGCGATTGGGTCCGCAGGGTCCCACGGTCCCGGAGCTTCAGACCAGGTCGCGGGAAGGCGCAGCGGGCGTGCGCCCGCGACCCACGGCTGGGCACTAGCACAGAATGTACCTGTATGTGCTTGTGCCCAGCCATGCCATTCTGCCGACGTATATGTGCAGGAGGGGGTCCTTAAGTGGTTAAAGTGTAGCTTCATCCATAGAATCTTTTTTTAAGCTTTTCTGAAAACATAGAAAAGGGTTATCACCCTTGTAACATTTGTTTTGCTGTCTGTGTGCATCTGTTCAGAAGATTGCACCTCACTTTCTGTCCCAAAGACAAATGATTTTTTGAAAAAAATATTTTTTTGTGAAACAAGGATTGTGATAAAGCATCAGTGGACAGGAGACACCTTTTACAGAAGAAAATTTCCCTTCCTAGGGGTAGATTTCCTCACTTCCTGTTGTCTCCTTCCGTTTGCAAGTAGGAGTCGTTTGTAAGTTGGATGTTTTAAAGTAGGGGCCTGCCATATATACTCTGCAGAAATGTGGGCCCTAGGTGTTGGTGTTCCCACAACACTGCAACCCATCACAGTTAGTCTTGGTGGGCGCTGGAACGCCCTGCTTTGAAATATTAGATCAAGGATTGTAATTACACACCCCTGTTGAACAGGGGCAGAAAAATTGGGCCTTAGGCATTGGTGCTGGTGCCACAACACTGCAACCCCCTCACAGATACTCTAGTTGTAGCGCAGCTAAGAGCCTGCTGCAAACTATTGCATTAAAAATTATAAATTACACGCCCCTGTTAACAGGGGCAGAAAAATTGGGCCTTAGCCACTGGTGGCGGTGCCCAGAACCAACAATGTTCTTACAAGCTAACAGCAAGATCATTGAGAAAGAGAAGGATATTCAGTCAGCATAACAGGATAGTCACTCAGCATCAGCATAGGCAGTCTTCAATGGATCTGACATTTAAAAAAAAATATTCAGTTACATCAGCATCAGGTGCTTGGTAGCTGGTGGTGATCCAACCCTGATTCATTTTTATGAAGGTTAGTCGATCGACAGAATCGGTGGAGAGGCACACCCAGTGATTGGTCACAAAGCCTCCAGCAGCACTGAATGTGCGTTCTGAAAGAACGCTGGATGCAGGACAAGCCAGTAGCTCAGTTGCATCCTCAAGACCCAGTTAGCCAGAGGATTTTCGGTGGAAAAGGTGTCCAAGTCTGCTCTTGCCCTTAGGTATTCCCGCACCATGTAAAACAGACGCTGGCGATGGTTGCTGGAACCGGTTATACCTTGGGGCTGCGGACTAAAAAATTGTCTGAACACATCAGTCAGACAGCTACCTTCTCCACTGCTCCTTCTGTGACTCACCGAAGCCTCAGCAACACATTGTCCAGGACCAGGATTTGGTAACCCCCCAGTCTCTGGGAACGCGTTGCACAGACCTTTCTGCAAGGCCTCCCGACGCTATTTTATCTTCTGCTCCCTCTGCGACAGCAAGATAAGGTCTGCAACCTTACCCTTGTAATGTGGATCAATGAGAGTTGCCAGCCAGTAATGATCCCTCTCTTTGATAGCATGAATACGGGGATCCTTACGCAGGCTTTGCAGGATCAGGGAGGCTGTGCGGCGTAGGTTTGCTGAGGCATTCGAGTCCTCTGGGTCACTAAGGACGAAAGGATCCGCAGCCACCTCATCCCAGCCACGTAAAAGTCCATGGGTTCCTTGGGACTGTAATTGATCCCTTGAATACTGCTGCTGATGCTGAGTCAATAGCTCCACCTCCATGCTGCTGATACAATCCTCCTCCTCCTCCTCCTCTTCCTGTGTGCTAGGCGGGCAAGCAAGACCACTGTCTGAATAAAGGGGGCCTTGAGAGGTAAGGAAGTCCTCCTCTTCCTCCCTCTGTTCTGCCTCAAGGGCCCTGTCCATTATTCCACATAGCGTGTGCTCCAACATGTGAATAAGAGGGACAGTCTCACTGATGCATGAACTGTCACTGCTCACTATCCTCGTGCCCTCCTCAAATGGTGACAGGATAGTGCATGCATCCCTGATCAAGGCCCACTGGCGTGGGAAAAAAAAACAAGCTCCCCTGACCCAGTTCTGCTGCCATATTGGCACAGGTACTCATTGATGGCCCTCTGCTGCGTGTGCAGCCGCTGCAGCATGGCCAATGTAGAGTTCCATCTGGTGGGCATGTCACAGATTAGGCGGTTCTTGGGCAGGTTGTATTCCCTTTAGAGGCCTGTCTGCCGAGCAGTGGCATTATATGACCTTCTGAAATGCACACAGACTTTCCTGGCCTGCTTCAGGACATTCTTTAAGCCCGGGTACCTGCCCAAGAACCACTACACCACCAAATTCAGAACATGAGCAAAACAGGGCACATGGGTCAGTTGTCCCTGTAGCAGGGCAGAGAGTAGGTTGATGCCATTGTCACTAACCACCATTCCTGGCTTAAGCTGGCATGGCATCAACCACCTCTGAGCCTGCCCCTGAAGAGCTGACAGAACCTCTGCCCCAGTGTGGCTCCTGTCTCCCAAGCACACCAGCTCTAGCACCGCATAGCATCTCTTTGCCTGCATTCCTGCGTAGCCCCTCGTACGCCTACAGAGCATGGCTGGTTCCGAGGACACATCAGCACAGGAAGAGGCCACAGAGGAAGAAGAGGAGGGGGTGGAGGAGAGAGGTGTGTCACAACCAGTAGTAGTGTTTTGGAGGCGTGGTGGCGGAACAACCTCCAACACTACTGTACCTTGCCCTGCGTCCTTCCCAGCTGCCAGCAGAGTCACCCAATGTGCCATGAAAGATAGGTAACGTCCCTGTCCATGCCTGCTGGACCATGAGTCATGGGTAATATGCACCTTACCAATGACCGCCCTGTCCAGCGAGGCATAAACATTGCTTTCCACATTGCGGTAGAGAGCCGGAATCGCCTTCCATGGCGTTTGGGAACTTGCCACTGAGGTACCGCACATTGCACAAACTCACGGAAGGGGGCAGAATCTACCAACTGAAAAGGTAGCAGTTAAAAAGCTAGCAATTTCGCTAAGCTAGCATTCAACCGCTGGGCATGTGGATGGCTGGGAGAGTACTTCTTTTGGCGCTGCAGCAGCTGGGGCAGGAAAATTTGTTTGGTACAATCTGCCATCAGTATACCAATAGTAGATTGCCCGCATGTACTACTAGGTTGTGACACGCCTAATTCTACACCTTCAGTCCTATCAGTGCAGGCTTCAGAGAGGACTGAGGGTATAGTGGGTTTGGGGATCCCAGCTTATGAGGGGCAAGGGGAGGTCCACTTTGTTCTTTGGTATGGGTCTTTCAGGTATGCTTGCCAACGAACTGCATGGCAGGTCGACATATGTCTGGTCAAGCACATATGTTGCAAGACATATGTTGCAAATAGCAATGGTGCGATCTGATGCACATGTCTCAAAAAAGCCCACACCAAAGAACTTTTGCAGTAACGCTGAGACACAGCAGCGCCCTGCACAGGCATAGCTCTACGATGTAATGCAGTTGGTGTGCTGCCCTTAAGCTGTCCCCTCGAGGGCATCCTGCCTCTTTGGAGATGTGCCTCCTCCTCCTCTCTCCTATCATAGTAGAACTGAAACATGTAGCATCCGTGTAAGCCCGAGACGCCTTTCAGTAAGATCTGCAGAGGGACACAAGTGTAATATGTAAGTTTTAGCACAACATATGCTAAAACTTACATATTACACTTGTGTCCCTCTGCAGATCTTACTCCACTATGCATCCCCCCTGAAGATTGGCTATAATGCCATGAAAGGTGTCTCAGGCTTACACAGATGCTACATGTTTCATTTTTTGGACCTACCTGGCGTTTAATAACTCTATATTTTTAAATAATGCAATGAACAAGTTGTTATACAATGTTTGTGGTTTTTGCATTATGCTTTTTTATATGCACTGTCATGTATGTTTACTATTATGTATACATTCAAAATCGCATGCTCTGCTATGTGTTTTAGACAAATAAACGCATCCATACTACACTGTCTTATCTTTGAGTTTTCATGCATAACTCATTCAAAGTCCCAATCCCTTCTTCTTTTTTTACAATTGCACTATGCACCAAGTGGGTTTAGTTGCAAAGTAATGAGCACACTTGCACTATGCACCAAGTGGGTTTAGTTGTAAAGTAATGAGCACACTTGCACTATGCACCAAGTGGATTTAGTTGTAAATTAATGAGCACACCTGCACTATGCACCAAGTGGATTTAGTTGTAAAGTAATGAGCACACTTGCACTATGCACCAAGTGGGTTTAGTTGCAAAGTAGTGAGCACACTTGCACTATGCACCAAGTGGTTTTAGTTGTAAAGTAATGAGCACACTTGCACTATACACAAAGTGTGTTTAGGTGCAAAGTTAGGAGCAAACTTGCACTATGCACCAAGTGGGTTTAGTTGCAAAGTAATGAGCAAACTTGCAGTATACAGCAAGTTGATTTATGTGCACTGAGCACACGGGCAATACAACACATGAGAACACTGCAGCTAGCACAATCAACTGCCTGAAAGATTAGGAGGAACTAATCTAACTAAACTATACAGTGTATAAATATATGTACAACTCCTGGGATGTATATATATTCTCTACACACTGTAAATTTAACTGACTAGCCTGCCTGCTCTATCTAGCTAGAAAAAAAGACAATCTCTCTCTTTCTCTCTGTCTGATCTGGAACAAGTCCGGAACACACTACACGAGGCCACACTGCAGGTGGCCTTTTATAGTGTGGGGCGTGTGCTAAAGCCCTGAGCCATAATTGGCCAAAGCCACCCTGGCTTTGGCCAATTATGTCTCTCCATTTTTTGCGCGCTGTGATTGGCCAAGCATATGAGTCATAGTGCATGTTTGGCCAATCATCAGTGCGCAATGCCGCAGTGAATTATAGGCTGTGGCTCATCACTCGAATTTGGCGAGCGACCCGTTTTGTTTGAATTTTGGCGAACGGTCGAACAGCCGATGTTCGAGTCGAACATGGGCTCGACTCGAACACGAAGCTCATCCCTACTGAGGATAACAGTTTCTGGAACTGCCTCCTCCCAGCCATGTACTACTCCTAAGTGTTCCGGTGGACTGAAAACCACCTCTTAGGGATTCACTTATGTCTTCCTCTTCAATGACTCCAAAACTGCTATAATCCTCTTCCTCCTCTTGTGTGTTCTATGGTGTCTGCGTGAAGCGGGCCTTGAGAGGGAAGGAAGTCCTCCTCCTGCTGCTTTGCTACGAGTCCCCTTTCTATAATGTCATCCCCAGTTTGCTCCAGCAGGAACACAACAGGGATTGTGTCACTGATGCATGCATTGTCAAAGCTAACCTTCCTTGTTGCCTCCTCAAATGGTGACAGTACGCTGCATGCATCCTTTATCAGCAGCCATTGGCATGTGGAAAAAAGCCAGCCTGAGCCTATCGTTGTGCCATACTCACGCAGGTACTCGATGACGGCCCTCTGCTGCATGTGCAGCCACTGCAGCATTGCCAAAGTTGAGTTTCACCTGGTGGCATGCTATAACTCAGGCGGTCTATGGACAGGTTTCCCGTTGAATTTTAGCCAACTGAGCACTGGCTGTGTATGACCACCTGAAATGGCTACAGGCTCTTCTTGCCTGCTTTAGCAGATCTTCCAACCCTAGGTACCTGCTTAAGAAGTGCTGCACCACCAAATTGATGACATGTGCCAGGCATGGCACATGTGTCAACTTTCCCTGTCTCCACACCACCATTCCTGGCTCCAGCTGGCATGGCATAAACCATCTCTGGGCCTGCCCATGCAGAGCTGAAAGAAACTCTGCTCCGTTGTGGCTCTTGTCCTGACAAAGCTTGCATCATCACTGCCAGCTGTAGGGATGAGTAGGGATGGAGTAGGGATGAGCTTTGTGTTTGACTCGAACGTCTGTTCGACTCGAACATTGTATGTTCAACCGTTCGTCAAAATACAAAAAAAAAGGGTCGTTCGCGCCAAATTCGAGTGACGCGTCACGGACCATAATTCACTGCGGCATTGCGCATTGTTGATTGGCCAAGCATGCTGTATGTCCCGCATGCTTGGCCAATCACAGCACCGTCAGTAAAAAGAGCCAATTATGGATCAGGGCTTTAGCACACGCCCCACACAATAAAAGGCTGCCTGCAGGGTGGCCTTGTGTAGTGTGTTTCTGGCTTGTTCCAGTTCAGACAGAGAGAGAGAGAGAGAGAGAGAGATTTTATTTTTCCTAGCTAGATAGAGTAGGCAGGCTAGTTAGTTAAATTTACAGTGTGTAGAGGATAAATATACATCCCAGGAGTTGTACATATATTTATACACTGTATAGTTTAGTTAGATTGGTTCTTCCTAATCTGTCAGGCAGTTGATTGTGCTAGCTGCAGTGTTCTCACGTGTTGTATTGCCCGTGTGCTCAGTGCAACTAAACCCACTTGCTGTATACTGCAAGTTTGCTGCTCATTCATTTGCAACTAAACCCACTTGTTGCAAAGTGCTAGTGTGCTGCTCATTTCTTTGTGATTGTGCTAGCTGCAGTGTTCTCACGTGTTGTATGGCCCATGTGCTCAGTGCAACTGAACACACTTGCTGTATACTGCAAGTTTGCTGCTCATTCATTTGCAACTAAACCCACTTGTTGCATAGTGCTAGTGTGCTGCTCATTACTTTGTGATTGTGCTAGCTGCAGTGTTCTCACGTGTTGTATTGCCCGTGTGCTCACTGCAACTAAACACACTTGCTGTATACTACAAGTTTGCTGCTCATTCATTTGCAACTAAACCCATTTGTTGCATAGTGCTAGTGTGCTGCTCATTACTTTGTGATTGTACTAGCTGCAGTGTTCTCACGTGTTGTATTGCCCGTGTGCTCACTGCAACTAAACCCACTTGCTGTATACTGCAAGTTTGCTGCTCATTCATTTGCAACTAAACCCACTTGTTGCATAGCGCTAGTGTGCTGCTCATTACTTTGCAAGTAAACCCACTTGGTGCAAAGTGCTAGTGTGCTGCTCATTACTTTGCATCTAAACCCAGTTGGTGCATAGTGCAAGTGTGCTGCTTATTCATTTGCAACTAAAACCACTTGGTGCAAAATGCTAGTGTGCTGCTCATTACTTTACAAATAAACACACTTGGTACAAAGTGCTAGTGTGCTGCTCATTACTTTGCATCTAAACCCACTTGGTGCATAGTGCTAGTGTGCTGATCATTCATTTGCAAATAAACCCTTTGCTGCAAATAAACTCTTTGCTGCCCTCCAATTACAGTATCTGTGAGGGGTTGCATTGTTGTGCCTGAAGCCCCGTACACACGGCAGAGAACCTCGATGTCAAGGTTCTCTGCCGGCCGTCAGATTCGGTGACCCGCCCGTCGGGAAAGGCAACCAGCCATTCATCTCGACGGGCCGTCGAGCAAATAGAGAACCTGCTCTCTATTTGCTCGACGGGTTTCCCGACGGGCGGGGCTCGCCGAGAGCGTACATACGGCCGAGGTTCTCGGCAGAATGCGGCTCCCAGCAAGGTTCTCGCTGGTTTCTGCCGAGAAGCTCGGCCGTGTGTACGGGGCTTAGGCCCAATTTTTCTGCCCCTGTTTAACAGTGGCATGTAATAACAATTTTTGATGCAATACTTTGCAGCAGGGCTTATTAATGCGCTCCAATTACAGTATCTGTGAGGGGTTGCAGTGTTGTGCCTAAGGCCCAATTTCTCTGCCCCTGTTTAACAGGGGCGTATAATAAAAATGTTTGATGCAATAGTTTGCAGCAGGGCTTATTAATGCGCTCCAACTAGAGTATCTTTAAGGGGTTGCAGTGTTGTGGCACCGCCACCAGTGACTAAGGACCAAATTATTCTGCCCCTGTTTAACAGGGGCAAGTAATAACAATTTTTGATGCAATACTTTGAAACAGGGATTGTTAATCCGCTCCAACTAGAGTATCTGTAAGGGGTTGCAGTGTTGTAGCACCGCTGATGACGACTCTTTGATTAATTGATTTCCTGACAAACTCAGGGTTACCCTTTCTACCGGTCGATTCCAAATTACTATATATAAGGTGAAATAGCAGTCCAGACACAGAATCTACATCTCACCTTCTCAACGTGATCAGCCAAAGAGACTGGAACTCAGCCAGCTCCTGGTTTATTAAAACATACAAAATCTTCTCATTGGTTCACATCATACAATACACACCCATTAACCCAGTAAACCCTCCCTCCTGTACTCAGTGTGCGACCCTCATTGGTCAGTTCACACAGGCATAAGAAAAGTCAATTGTCAGCTCCTTCGATCAGTCCTCTCTTGGTCACGAGACACACATTCCTGGGATGAAAACAGGATGTGAGAGAGGGTGTCAGTTTCTCTTGAAAAGTCCATCTTTCTGTTCTTTTGGAATGAGGAATTTAGGAGTGAGCCAAAGCTGCTTTTATAATAGTCCCTTGTATCTTCATCTTTAAATGGTAATTTCTGAAACTTAATTTCATATCTTCAATGCTGGGTTCATAACTTTAAAACAATATCTTATATCTGACAAATCTTATCAAGGAACATATACACTTCATTTAAGATGGTAACTTTTACAAGGTAATATCTGATAAATCTTATCAAGGAAAATAAGCAGTATTGATCATTCCCATAAATACATAATAACTCCAAAGATCAAGCAATAAAAAGGAAACAAACAATATAATGAAGGAAAGACAACATCTGAGTGGCTCTTTTCATAACACAAAAATATTCATTTCATTTCACATCTACCACAGGCCCCCCTAAATTAATATTTTTTAACAGATAAGGATGGTAATGAAGGACACGGTCAATACAACAAAACATTATCGTAACCCATATAAGCAGAAACAAAAATTGCTATACCTGAGTACAAATGTGTTCTCACCCAAAATTACTGTCCTCAGGTGACATTCTAAATGCACCCCCCTTGATCACTAGGGCCATATGTTTCATTAAACCTTCATCTACATTCCCAATTTTTAACTTAAATTTCATAAAAGCATCGGTTTTACCAAATTTCTGTATTCTCCCTTCATAAGCATTTTAATGTTTCAGAAGAACATTAATTTTATGTTGAGCTCTTTCCTAAATATTTTATTTCCTAAAGGAACTTATTCATTAACTTACACTAGTTATCAGAACCGATTGGTCACACAGTATGAATAATCTTGTCACATGACTGTTTAAACAAGCAGCCTTTGGTTCAGTCTTAAAGATTCATTGTGCGCTCATAGGTATCCGTCTACAAACACACAACACTCCCTTTTCACTGAACACCTTTCATCAATCCAAAATCTGGAAGATGACCTTTTAATCCATAAATATGACTCTATCACACTGTATCACCTGTTCATATCGTATGGTTAATTTTCACTATTTTATCTGACCTTTCTTAAGCTATGCAGATTAACACCATGTTTCATTCTCTTTGAAACGACAAATGGTGCAAAAACCCACATTTTAGCAAAATACCAGAGAGAGAGACAGAGAGAGAGAGAGAGAGAGAGAGAGAGTGTGTGTGTGTGAGAGAGAGAGAGTGGGCAAGTGTGTGTGAGTGTGTGAGAGAGAGAGAGAGAGATAATGAAAGAAAGGGAGTATGAGTGTGAGTGTGAGAGAAAGAGAAGAGAGAGAGAGAGAGAGAGAGAGAGAGAGAAAGAAAGAGATTGTGAGTGTGAGAGAAAGAGAGAGAGAGAAAGAAAGAGAGAGAAAGAAAGAGAGAGAAAAGAAAGAGAGAGAAACGCACACGAAATTGGTTTAAAACACACGCACTTTGGCCATGCGGTCTCTTAAAATAAAGAGAGGCGAAGGACCTACGGGGCTGGCTGGGTGGGCTAGGCCCCCTCACTCCCTCATAGGGGGAGTCCCTCTGCCCCATTGGGGTCCCGTTGGGCCCCAGTTGGGCTCCCAAGAGGAGCAGGTAGGGCGGGGTGAGTGGGAGGCCCCCCTTCACACCCGCCATTGCCACCAGGGGCATGGAGAAGGATGGCGAATGCCTCCAGGGGGAGGGTCTGCCTACTCCCAACTCCTGCAGTCCGGCTCCTCTCTCTCGAGTTCACGCACAAAAAATACACTTTAAGAAAAAAAAAAAAAAAGAAAGAGAGAGAAAAGAAAAAAATAGAAAAGAAAGAGAGACGGGGGCCTGGCCGGCAGCCGGAGCGGATGGTCGCGTGAGTCGAAAGCTCCGTGATAGTGAACCGTGGAACAGCGACATTGAGCGACATACCCGGCTCCCCATTCACTGATCCTTGCTGTGGACTGCGGCGGAACTACTGCGGCCTCGATGGGGAAGCGGAAAACCGACAAGAAACCGGCTAAACTGACGGATTTCTTTCCGTCGGCGAGCACTCCTAGGCCCCAAGATGGCGTCCGGACCTCCGGCTCGCGGCGCAGCCTGCAAGGCAATGGCGCTGCACAACACCCGCTGTACCAGACAGAAAGATCGTCACTGCACAGCGGAGGGGGCGAGAGCGGTGAATCCACTCCGATTTCCTCCCCGATCACCAGCCCGCAGAAATCAGCTCAGAAGAGATCCGTAGAGCACAGATATGCAGGTGAGCTAGAAGCACCATGTGACTCACAGAATAGCACCAGAGACTTTATTGATCAGATTCATGAATTTCCCACTTCTGGGGCCCCTCTTAGCGATACAGTAATGAAGGACATGCTGGTGACACTTAGGGGTTCCCTTCATAGGGATATGATGCAATGTGTTTCACAGATCAGACAAGAAGTATGCGACATGGGAGGGAGAGTGAGTCACTTGGAGGATAAAATGGCTGACTTTACTGTTGCTCACAATGAACTAGTGGATGCTCATTATGAAGTAGAGGATGATATTCAAGCAATGCGTGAAAAATTAGCGGACTTTGAAGATCGGTCCCGTAGGAATAAAGTGAAGTTGAGGGGGGTGGAGGAATCTGTGACACCTTCCGAACTGAGGGGCTATGTACAAGACTTTATTGCTGCCATGCTGCCTGATGCTCCTAGGAGCGAAATCATTGTAGACAGAGCCCATCGCCTTCCTAAGCACAAGTTCCTTCCTGAAAAGGTTCCTAGGGATGTTATAGCCCGTGTACACTATTTTCACATTAAGGATGACTTGATGAGGTTCTCCCGGAAAAATCAGCCCCTACTTCCCCCTTATTCGGGCGTTACATTATATTCTGATTTATCTCAGAACACCATGATAGCTCGTAAGAATTTATCATCTCTTACTAAAATGTTGCAAAATCACAAGATCACCTATTCCTGGGGGTTTCCTACTAAGCTATTGATTACTAAGGAAAACCGCACCCACGTCATCAGGAATCTTGAAGAAGGTCTAGAATTAGCTAAACAATGGGGATTTCTCTCAGTTATTGGTTCCTTATCTATGCTCTTTGTTCAATGGTGTTACCTCTGCGGCCTCCTTCCCCGAAGAAATGCTGCGGGCTATAATAGTCACTATTCCCAAACCAGGTAAGAAGCCGGATGCCCCTCAGAATTTTAGACCGATTTCTCTCCTAATCACGGACTTAAAAATTTACGCAAAACTCTTAGCGAACAGTGCCTACAACCATCTTGGCCCTGGACGCTGAAAAGGCCTTTGACAGGGTCCACTGGGGGTACCTTAGGGCAACCTTACAAAAATTTGGCCTACAAGGGAACATATTATCAGCAATCTTGGCGCTTTACTCTGTTCCATCTGCATCGGTTTTCACTTCTAATGCGATATCTGAAAAAATGTATATCACAAATGGAACCCACCAGGGGTGCCCGCTGTCCCCTATTATTTTTACGTTGATGATGGAGCCCCTGGCGGAGGCCATCAGATCTGACAAAGACATTTCGGGGATACAAGTGGGAGACCATATTCAAAAACTCGGCCTCTTTGCAGATGACGTGATTTTAACCATTACCAATCCGGCTTCTTCCCTGGAGAAATTATTCTCGGTTTTGCAAGAGTATAGTGCTGTATCTTTCTATAAACTGAATGTCCAAAAAACATGCATTTTGTCTATTAACCTTCCCAGTAAACAAATTTCTATGTTGAAAAAGAGATATTAATTTCAGTGGATGTCCAAGGTGATCCCATATTTATCATAGGGCAGCCTTACTGGACCAGATGAAAGCATGGTTCGAGCCATTACCTACCAAACTTTGGGTTCAAATAGAGCGTTCGGTAGTGGCAAACAGGGACCTTTTGCCACTACCGCTATCCTGCCCCAATTCTCCCTCTATCGACGCTACCCTTGATGCCTGGGGCAAATTACACTTGGGCTCATCCCCGGACTGTCTTTTAACTCAGGACATGTCTAACCTCAAAATCTTTGAATTCCTAATTCCCAATCTCAATATACAACAATGGACTAGCGAGGGTATTTGTACCTATGATGACATAATGACTAGAACTACTCATAGGCACTCTTTTGCTAAAATTCAAATACAACATTTGCTATCTAAGCGCCAATCCACTACATTTAGCCTTAATAATGAGATATGGCAGTATCTTAGGTTCAACTATGATAAACCGAAGGGCCTTTCCCGGTTCTATACCATTTTACCTGTTTCAATAAGACTTCCGGTATGTTAAATTGGGAAAAAGACTTGGGAGTAGCTTTTTCATCAGAGGCTTGGGGCTCTGCGATTAAGAATTGCTATAAGTATTCCCATTGTACCAACCACTGGGACCAAATGTTGAAAATTTTACATAGGTTGTACCTAACTCCAGTCAGACTATCCTTTATCTTTCCACCTGAAACCGACGCCTGTTGGAGACTGTGCGGGGCAAGGGGGAATATTTATCACATTCTATGGGAATGTAAGAGCATACACAGTTTTTGGAATGAGGTGTTTAAACTCATTTCCTCAACTATAGGCTTTTTTGTAAACCCCACCCCTCAGGTAGCTCTGCTTTTCCTTAATATCCAAGATATTCTTAAACAGCTTAGGAATATAGTGACTCATATTCTTATAGCAGCGAGATTATCGATCACGTCCAAATGAAAGACTAACCTGACTCCTAATACTAAAGAAGTCGTGGAAAGAGTAAAAGTATAGCACTCCTTTGAAAAACATTTCGCCCGTGAGATCCCTCTCAGTTGATTAATTTAACAACCAATGGGAACCCTGGACTTCTAAGTTTGGAAATTGACTTCCTGAACCTACTACCTTTCTTTTTTTGGACTGTCTATAAGTTCTATCTCCTGCAGTAGTTGAAAGCTCCTCTATCTGATATCACCCTCCTATATTCCCCTCTTTCTCTCCCTATCTATTCCTTAATTACTTCTTCTCTTTTCTATATGTTTTTCACTTAGTTTCATTTCTCATCTTATGTCATGCTTTGGGCTGTTTTCTTTTTTTTTTTGTATAATGGGCTACTGCTAGCCGTCTAGTTCCCCTAAAGTTCATCATTTAGCTTCAAGTAGGCCCTTTATTTGTTCATAGGCATTAAGGGCCAGATTCAGAGAGCCACTACGCCTGTCTAACTAGTGTTAGACTGGAGTAATTTCAAATTACGCGCGTTTTTTAGCTAGTCGAAAACCTCAAACCATGAATAGACGGCTGTGGGCTTCAATTCGACTGGATTACGTGTTCGTACGCCTTCAGATCTACGCTGCAATAAAATTGCGGCCACTGGGTGGACTTCCCGTCGTTTTCAGCGTCGGGGTATGCAAATGAGCTTTTGCCGGCGATCCCCGAAATTACGATCTTCAATCGCAATCTCGTACGGCACCTTTAGTCATTTTTTATTTGCGTAACACTATACCAGCTTTTTGCTGCTCTAATATTAGACAGCCCATGTTAAGTATGGCAGTCGTTCCCGCGTCGAATTTCTACGTTTTCCGACGTCTTTTATTATTTTTTACTTAAGTCGTCCGGGAATAGGAATGTTCGTAAACGACACTACTAAAACAACGAATGACGTAACGACGTGATTTCTGTTCCCCACCCAGTGCTTGGAAAGATTGTACACAATCTATACGGAAGATACACCATATACAATACAATCGAATTGTATAGTTTTTCTCATTTTTAACCCTTTTTCAAAAACATTTAAACATATTTGGTTTGTACATTTGCCAAAAATTATGTACATTACATTACAATATGACATGTCTTACTAAAGCAGCGACAACAGATCGTTTCGTAGAGAAATCTCGCAAAATCCACAGATCAGTCCCTGCGCATGAACCGACCAGCGTTTTCCTCCGAGAAAATTACTCCAATTACTCCAACCAACCGCTCTGTCGGAAACATCACATTATAAAAACTTTTTAACATTTGTTTTTATTTTATTTTTACCGTTTTTACTATTTTTATATAATTTTTAGATTGAACATAACTTTCATATTTTAATATTTTTACTTTATTTATATATATATATATATATATATTTTAGAATCTGTTGTAAACATTGCTTGCAACCAGATCTGTAGGATTTTCTGTTTAAATACCAAATACCATGCTGTTTACCATCATTTGAGTTTTTATACAATTCTTTACACAACCTTAATCAATAATTCTCTCTTAAACCTTTGTTCTGATCCCATGTTTGTGTTTGACATATCATATCCTAACACATTTTCAGTTGTTTAGGCTAGATATTCATAAACATTTACAGACAATATTAAACTCAATTTTCTCATTATAGAACTTCTTTACACTCTGACATTAATTAACTAATTATCCTATGATATATATCACAGTGATTATGGGACTCAAGACCTGTAATGGCTTCATCTCTTGATTTAAACTTGTCTGGGACCCCCCTTTGGGATCGATTTATATCAAAACCTATATCAACTATATTCCAACCCACAGATTCCCAATGGTCACAATCACATGTATTTGAAAACAAGATATATAGTTCCATTCAGACGTGGGTGGCACAGTCCATCATGTCTCATCTCCAGAGAATATTTTTGCGAAGGAACCTTTTAATCGTCACCCAGGGGATATCGATAATTATCGGTACCTTCAGAAATGCAAAAAACTCATACACTGATATTAGTTAATTATTTTTCAAAAGCGTTCACATAATTTTCGAAGTACCAGACTGTAATTGCAACTGTCATCGCCCATAATAACCTATTTTAGAGACTGTCTTCAAACAAGACTTCAAAAGGGGATAATAAATGGTCTTGGGGAATACTATGCCCACTAAGTCTGAGGGTGATATGGTATGTGGAATAAAACCATTTAAACGTGATATGTAAAACCGTTCTGATGTGATACCTAGAGGCCTTCATCCTTCATTTGTGACTGCGAGTGCAAGGACTGTAGCAAGGAAGGCAAGGACTTATTCACCCTTATTCTACCATCTGCGGCCCTGTATCAATTCTCTTTCTTCCGTGCTTGTTCACAAAATGGCATATACCCCCCTGGACAAGCGAAAGAAGAGAAGAAGGGCCGGTGGGCCGCAGAGCACAGAAGCCAGTATGGCAGCAGGCAGGAGGGCATCCGGGCAGGCCCATGCTTCCTCCAGCCAGGTAGCAGGTGACACCAACTGCGTTCAGGGATAGGGGCAGGACTGAGCAAGGCCTTGAGCATCCGGGCATCGTTCAGCAAACATTTGGGCAGAACAGGAAGGGAAGGAATGGACAAGAATCATAGGATTAGGCCTGGGCATCACATGACAACAGCTAAACTGGCAAAAAGCCCTTTATATATCAGCGCATAAATCATGAATCATACCACCATCAAAGCTAGGGAGAAATATAAAACCAGTGCGAGTAGCCAAAACTCCTTCTTATAGATTATCAACAGTTGCTATAACCGTGTAACATGTTGCAATACAGCAGCCTGTCTTAAAAAAAAAAAAAACTGTGTCTTATTTTTTTTTTTCCCCAGGAGGAGGGGAGTGTAAGGGGGGGGTCCTCCAACCTACAAATGCAAAATAAAGACTTAACAGTTGCTTAGTATGTGCATCAGAGGTCTTTTCCATATGTATCAAACCTCTGGAGAAATATTCTATTATTTTCTGATTAATATTTTTAAATTGCGACAAAGTAACTGAAATCAAATTCTCTGATAAATCAGTGTACAATATAACAGACATACACGGACCAACTTCAATTGTACTCAATGAATGAGCATTCTGCACATCCCATTCCAACACTTCAAAGCCATCTGTCAGGGGTTGACCCAATTTATCAAACACACCATCTTTTTGTCTCAACAAATCAAATAATGGTTTAACTGTATCATCATACCTCTGTAAAAACTCTTTGCAACACTTTATTTCTTTCAGAAAAATTATGTAATGCCTTGTAAGATGTTGGAACTGGAAAAGCAGAAACTTCCCAATTTTTTCCTGTGTGTTAACTACAAAAAAAAACGTTTAAGCCTGAAGACAGAAACAAACAATAGATGCAGTCTTGACAAAAAAGTATATTAGGTAGTCCTATTCTTAAAAGTAGTATGGCTGTGCTAGCTCGTCCTAGAACCTGACAGACAGACAGAGAAACCTGAGCTGAGCTAGGCAATAAGGTCTGTTTACTTTGTTCTGTTTATTTATTATTATTTTTTGTTGTATAACAGCTAACATGAGATGAATAAGACATTGGAAGGGTTAAGAATGCCGTGTGGGGAGGGGAAGCCATCAGCACAAAAGCACAGCGTTCTTTGAGAAAAAAAATAAACTTTTTACAGAACAGACAAATGTTAGGCTGAGAGAAATCTGATACTCCAAAGGGGGGGGGGGAGGGTGGGAGGGAAACCTCCGAGCCTGAAGGGAGGGGTGGGGGATATCTTTACAGTAGTGAAAGGGTTATTGAACACAGAGCAGGAAGAGGGGGGAGGAAATGTGAAGGGGGAAGATTACCTCGAATTAGCAGCAGACAAGAGCTGCTGCTCTTAGACTATTCCTAAAAAAAAAGAAGCTGTACAGAGCAGAGAAGTATATGAATTTTCAACTTTAAAGACCTGTAACTGACGATAGAAACAAACATACAAACAGAATATACAGAATACAACTGTTTCAGCCCTCTGTCTATAGAACGCCTATTACCCCTAACCCCAAATATAACTAAAAAAATATATACATAAATGCATTTTGCCTCTATACACATATGTATAATATAGCCAAATACCCTTACCCCTAGTTCCCCCAAATCCTGGCCCGTGCCAGGCCAAATCTTGACTATTCCGAGCCAAGCCAAATCCTAGCGCTACTTGCTAGGCCAAAGCAACCCCTCAAAAAAACCTTAATTAAATCCCGCCTTAAACTCACTTAGTCAAGGACCTTGAATCTGCCTTAGTGAAGGAAAAAACCCAGAACCCCTAAAAACCAACCTCCGACAGACAGACCCCAGAAACAATCACATTCAAACAGACGGAACACATAACTCCAAACGTCAAACAGAAAACATAGACGGCAAACGCAAAACAAAACACAGAATATGACGTTTTCAGCGATATGGAACACAAAGCTGATAAGGCAACCGTGATTATATCACCCTCTTTAATCCCTACCTGCTCCTTTCGTCTATATGGGGGTAAATATTATACACACAAGCATGCATTGATCACAGCTGATCTCTATTTTACATATTTGCATATACAATATTTAATGCACCTTCTATAAATCTGGGTGTGAATTAATACCATTTTTTTTCCGTCACACACAGAGTGGTAGGGCATCTGCGACACAACCGGGCCACCCTCACTACCACACTCTGCTTCCAGACAAGGAAACTGTGCCACCGCCTTTCCATACAGATAATTGCTGAAACAGCCCCATTCAAACTAAACACAGAAAACATAAAACTTCAAACAGAAAACACAGACATCAAACCGGTAGAAAGGTGTGATGGGTTAAACATTTTGTTCAAGAAAATTTCCCATCTTTGAATGGTTTAAGGCACAGCACAAAGACCGAGAGAATGAAGGGCCTGCATGGAAGTGGACTGCGGCAAGAAGCACATCCATGGAGGTGATCAGCCTCAATCCACACAGACACACCCCATGGCATCTCGGCGTGCCGTATCTTTCCATTAGAGCAAAACAAACGTTGGGTGCCAATTGATGACGACTCTTTGCTTAATTGATTTCCTGACAAAATCAGGGTTACCCTTTCTACCGGTCGATTCCAAATGACTATATATAAGGTGAAATAGCAGTCCAGACACATCTCACCTTCTCAACGTGATCAGCCAAAGAGACTTGAACTCAGCCAGCTCCTGGTTTATTAAAACATGCAAAATCTTCTCATTGGTTCACATCATACAATACACACCCATTAACCCAGTAAACCCTCCCTCCTGTACTCGGTGTGCGACCCTCATTGGTCAGTTCACACAGGCATAAGAAAAGTCAATTGTCAGCTCCTTCGCTCAGTCCTCTCTTGGTCACGAGACACACATTCCTGGGATGAAAACAGGATGTGGGGGAGGGTGTCAGTTTCTCTTGAAAAGTCCATCTTTCTGTTCTTTTGGAATGAGGAATTTAGGAGTGAGCCAAAGCTGCTTTTATAATAGTCCCTTGTATCTTCATCTTTAAATGGTAATTTCTGAAACTTAATTTCATATCTTCAATGCTGGGTTCATAACTTTAAAACAATATCTTATATCTGACAAATCTTATCAAGGAACATATACACTTCATTTAAGATGGTAACTTTTACAGGGTAATATCTGATAAATCTTATCTAAGAAAATAATCAGTATTGATCATTCCCATAAATACATAATAACTACAAAGATCAAGCAATAAAAAGGAAACAAATGATATAATGAAGGAAAGACAAAATCTGAGTGGCTCTTTTCATAACACAAAAATATTCATTTCATTTCACATCTACCACACTGCCACCAGTGCCTAAGGCCCAATTTTTCTGCCCCAGTTCAACAGGGGTGTATATTACAATTTTTTGATGCAATACTTTGCATGTGGCTCTTTGTTGTGCTCCAATTACAGTATCTGTGAGGGGTTGCAGTGTTGTGCCTAAGGCACAATTTTTCTGCCCCTGTTTAACAGGGGCATGTAATAACAATTTTTGATGCAATACTTTGCAGCAGGGCTTATTAATGCGCTCCAATTACAGTATCTGTGAGGGGTTGCAGTGTTGTGCCTAAGGCCCAATTTTTCTGCCCCTGTTTAACAGGGGCGTGTAATAACAATTTTTGATGCAATACTTTGCAGTAGGGCTTTAATGCGCTCCAACTAGAGTATCTGTAAGGGGTTGCAGTGTTGTGGCACCTCCACCAGTGCCTAAGGCCCAATTTTTCGTCCCCTGTTCTAGTATTTTTCTTTGTTTCATTATTTTCTAATTTGGGTTTTTATTGGAGCTTTCTTCTAGATTACCATAGTGTCATGTTTATTTTCCTGTACTAAATACTCATCATTGTCAATGTAAACACCTCAAATCTAGATTTGTTCTATTAGGCAGCATTGATATAATAATAAGCCACCCACTGCTGAGTATCCAAACATATTTATTGTTTCACATTAAAAATGTGTCATTTTTTTAAACCCAAAAATATAAAAAAAAAAAATGTTTCTTTTATCAAGAAATATATTTTTGGCAAGAAATATTTGTCAACATCAATTTTATTTTGTTTTTTAGAATTTTTTGTTGGTATTTTTTTAGAGATATCTTTTTTTTTTCCTTAAATATCTTTTTTTTTGTATTTTCTTTGAGAATGACAAAATTAAAAAATATCTAGTTAAAACGCATGAACAATGACCAACTTTTTAGCATTGGTCTTTGTTCATGCGTTTTAGCCAGAAAACTTGAGATTCCACTTTAAAAAAATAAAACAAAACATACATAGAAAAAGAAGAAAAACTTACATTTTTTTTTATTTAAACCCTCCCCAGAACATCCATTAAATCCTTTAGTTTTCGCTCCACAGTTTTTTTTTCTCATCTGCCCCAAGCAGATGTGGATGTCCTCAATTTGAGCCCTGCAGGACAACACCTCTCCAATTAACACCTGGGCGCTGTATGTGTCCAACCCACCACCAACAGCACGAATACTTTCTGATATTTGGAAACAAACCATGTATTACAATTATGCAGCATATAAAATATAAAGTACAGCGCTAAAAAATAATAAAAGTGAGTATATATGCATATAATAGACCATATGCATTTGGTGAAAAAATATATATTATTTGTAGGGCTGTGCAAATTAACTTTTAATTAATCGATTAATCTTTAATTTTTTTGATCGATCAAAATCTTTTTGATCGATTAACATTCTTTTGATTTGTACTCACCCCGGTTTCCGGGCCTTCAAGGAGTTCCGTCGGAGATCCAGTGATGTCACGGCCACCGGCAGGGCTTGCCGTGTCCATCTGAAGGGCTCCTTTGCTGTGCCTTCATATCTGCATGCCGGCGGGACCTTACTATCTGCCACACGCAAGGACTGTTACACTTCCCTCTGTTAACCTGGTAGTCTACAGCCATCCACTGGGAGTTGTAATAGTTCCCTTCATGGGACATCTACATGCCAATGGACTGATGTTAACATCTCATCTGGATTCAGCAGTGGTATTGTTGTACACATTTTTATACCAGTATCATACTTGGCTACATGTTTTTATGACTGCTTTTGGTACTGTTTGGTATTACTCACACCATTTTTACAGTTTATGTAGCTACATCAATTTTTTTTCTCCAGTGCAATAGTTATTTTGTTACCTACTTGAAGACTATAAGGCCGTGTACACACGGCAGAGAACCTCGACGGGCAGAACACATCGTTCCGCCCGTCGAGGTTCCCTGCCGGCCGTCGAAATCGGCGACCCGCCCGTCGGGAATGGCAACCAGCCATTCTTCCAGGCGGGCCGTCGAGCAAATAGAGAGCGTGCTCTCTATTTCTGCTCGACGGGCTTCCCGACGGGAAGCTCGCCGAGAGTGTACACACGGCCGAGGTCCTCGCTGGAATGCAGCTTCCAGCGAGGTTCTCGCTGGTTTCCAGCGAGAACGTCGGTCGTGTGTACACGGCCTCAACGTTTTAATGCTATTCCCTTTGAGCACTGCCTTTGTGTGTTTTTTGTATCCTGCTATCCATTTTTCCAGTGGTTGGTAGTTGCACTGGGAATCAGCCTGCAAGGAGATCAGCTAAAAGTAGTTGGATCTGTGAACACAGAAGAGATGCGCCAATCTAAGTGCAGTAAGCATTTATTTCATCATAAGTATAATACTGGCTGGCTCCCAGTTGATGGTGCTGGCTTACATGTGATGTTTTAAACAGAAGTGTGATTTTTAAACACAAGTGGGAAGAGTTAAAAAACAGGAGTTTGCTTTTAACTGTTTCTGCTTGCAAGTGTCATTTGTTTCTGACACTTTTTAAACAGTTTTTTTATTTCTCTCTGCTAAGGGGAGTGTTTAATTGTAATCAGGTGAACAGGTTATTTTTTTTCTCTGCTAATCAAGGGGAGTGTTTTATTGTGAACAGGTGAGTATAAAGTCTCTGTCAAGCTCCCATAAGGAGCTGGCTCCCAGTTGATGGTGCTGGCTTACATGTGATGTTTTAAACAGAAGTGTGATTTTTAAACAGACGTGGGAAGAGTTAAAAAACAGGAGTTTGCTTTTAACTGTTTCTGCTTGCAAGTGTCATTTGTTTCTGACACTTTTTAAACAGGTTTTTTATTTCTCTCTGCTAAGGGGAGTGTTTAATTGTGATCAGGTGAACAGGTTATTTTTTTCTCTGCTAATCAAGGGGAGTGTTTTATTGTGAACAGGTGAGTATAAAGTCTCTGTCAAGCTCCCATAAGGAGCTGGCTCCCAGTTGATGGTGCTGGCTTACATGTGATGTTTTAAACAGAAGTGTGATTTTTAAACACAAGTGGGAAGAGTTAAAAAACAGGAGTTTGCTTTTAACTGTTTCTGCTTGCAAATGTCATTTGTTTCTGACACTTTTAACCACTTAAGGACCCCTGCACGCACATTTACGGCCACAACATGGCTCGTACAGGCACAAGGGCTTAAATTTACGTCCTCGCCTTTGTGCGGTTCGGGGGTCCCATCGGGACCCCCTCCGCGGCGTGCGGCGGTCCCCCTGGCTCTGGGAGCGATCGCCGACGAGCGGGCGGATGTCCGTGTTTTCCACCCCCCCGCGATCGCTCCCAGCCTATGGGAGCGCTCCCCCTTCGTGTCAGTTCCTCCTCCTGTGTTTACACAGGAAGGAGGAAATGATGTCATCCCTCATCGCAGCAGTGTTTCCCACCGCTGCTGATGAGAGAAGACATCCACAGTAAGTGTGCACCAACACAACACTGACACACACACACATAGGCACATTTACCCCTTGTGATCGCCCCCCCCCACTCCCCTGTCAAAGTGTCACTGAATGCAGTGATCTAATCACTGCATTTAGTGTCAGTGTGACAGGCAGTCTAAAAGTCAGTTAGTGTTAGGTCCAGGATAGCCCCCCGACCCCCCCCTAATAAAGTTTTAACCCCCTGATCACTGCCCTAGTTAACCCTTTCACTCCCTATTGCCAGCATCACTAAGCGATCATTTTTCTGATCGCTGTATTAGTGTCGCTGTTCCCGCTAGGTAGCTATTTTTTTTTTATTGCGATTTTTTTTGTTTACTAAAGACATGTGGCTGAATTAATTTTGGCCTAAATGTTTTACTAAAATTTTGTTTATTTGATTTTTTTTATAACAAAAAGTAAAAAAATAGTGATTTTTTTCAAAATTGTCGCTCTATTTTAGTTTATAGCGCAAAAAATAAAAATAGCAGAGGCGATAAAATACCACCGAAAGAAAGCTCTATTTGTGGGAAGAAAAGGACGCAAATTTTGTTTGGGAGCCACGTCGCACGACCGCGCAATTGTCTGTTAAAGCGACGCAGCGCAGAATTGTAAAAACACCTTGGGTCATTTAGCAGCGTATGTGTCCAGGTCTTAAGTGGTTAAACAGGTTTTTTATTTCTCTCTGCTAAGGGGAGTGTTTAATTGTGGTCAGGTGAACAGGTTATTTTTTTTCTCTGCTAATCAAGGGGAGTGTTTTATTGTGAACAGGTGAGTATAAAGTCTCTGTCAAGCTCCCATAAGGAGCTGGGTCCCAGTTGATGGTGCTGGCTTACATTTTTTAAACAAAAGTGTGATTTTTAAACACAAGTGGGAAGAGTTAAAAAACAGGAGTTGAAAACAGGAGTTAAGACATGAGTCTTCTAAACTGTAAGTAACATCTTAAACTTCCTACAAGTAATTTTATTGTAACTGGGAAATGTGTGCTAGCAGGGTTGAAGGTTTTGCTCAGTGCACAGTGTGTCACATGTATGCAAAATTGGTGCAACAGCTCCAGGATGGATACCGCTGTGACAGATTCTACCTCTGCGACTGGACGAGTCTCCCTCCCCCCGTGAGGTCGAGCGGGCTGGGTGCCCTAATCACCCCTGCTGCTGTTGTTACCACTCACAGGATTTGCTTCACCTTTGCATTCACTACCTCCACGTCTTTGCACCAGTCACCAGCCTGCCTGCCAGCGCGCCATCAGCTGTGTTCCATCTGTGCCGGGCGCGCTCCCGCCGCCCCGCTGCGCCCGCCCCTGCCGGTCACGTGACTGCCGTGACTGCCTGCATATCTTCAGGGCTGCGGCGCGCAGCGTGATTCTACCTCTGCGACTGGACGAGTCTCCCTCCCCCCGTGAGGTCGAGCGGGCTGGGTGCCCTAATCACCCCTGCTGCTGTTGTTACCACTCACAGGATTTGCTTCACCTTTGCATTCACTACCTCCACGTCTTTGCACCAGTCACCAGCCTGCCTGCCAGCGCGCCATCAGCTGTGTTCCATCTGTGCCGGGCGTGCTACCGCCGCCCCGCTGCGCCCGCCCCTGCCGGTCACGTGACTGCCGTGACTGCCTGCATATCTTCAGGGCTGCGGCGCGCAGCGTGATTCTACCTCTGCGACTGGACGAGTCTCCCTCCCCCCGTGAGGTCGAGCGGGCTGGGTGCCCTAATCACCCCTGCTGCTGTTGTTACCACTCACAGGATTTGCTTCACCTTTGCATTCACTACCTCCACGTCTTTGCACCAGTCACCAGCCTGCCTGCCAGCGCGCCATCAGCTGTGTTCCATCTGTGCCGGGCGCGCTCCCGCCGCCCCGCTGCGCCCGCCCCTGCCGGTCACGTGACTGCCTGCATATCTTCAGGGCTGCGGCGCGCAGCGTGATTCTACCTCTGCGACTGGACGAGTCTCCCTCCCCCCGTGAGGTCGAGCGGGCTGGGTGCCCTAATCACCCCTGCTGCTGTTGTTACCACTCACAGGATTTGCTTCACCTTTGCATTCACTACCTCCACGTCTTTGCACCAGTCACCAGCCTGCCTGCCAGCGCGCCATCAGCTGTGTTCCATCTGTGCCGGGCGCGCTCCCGCCGCCCCGCTGCGCCCGCCCCTGCCGGTCACGTGACTGCCGTGACTGCCTGCATATCTTCAGGGCTGCGGCGCGCAGCGTGATTCTACCTCTGCCACTGGACGAGTCTCCCTCCCCCCGTGAGGTCGAGCGGGCTGGGTGCCCTAATCACCCCTGCTGCTGTTGTTACCACTCACAGGATTTGCTTCACCTTTGCATTCACTACCTCCACGTCTTTGCACCAGTCACCAGCCTGCCTGCCAGCGCGCCATCAGCTGTGTTCCATCTGAAGCCGTCGTCCTCCCCCCTGGATGTCTGCCCGGCCACTCTGATCAAGGAGGCCGCTGAGTTCCTTGCCCCGTTTATACGGGATGTAGTCAATAGCTGTTTCCTGACGGGTGTGGTCCCGGAGAGCCTAAAGCAGGCAGTAGTTTCTGCTCTGCTGAAAAAGCCCTCCTTGGACCCCCTTGTCTTGGGCAGCTATCGGCCTATTTCTAACCTACCGTTCCTGGCCAAGATCATGGAAAAACTGGTGGTGATCCAGTTGCAGAGTTATCTGGAGTCCTTTAACATTCTGGATGAACACCAGTCTGGATTCCGCCCTGGGCGTGGTACAGAGACAAGTCTTCTATGTGTTTATGACGATTTCCTCGATAGCCTGGACGATGGAGATTCGGTAGTTTTGGTCTTGCTGGACTTGTCGGCTGCTTTTGATACCATCAATCACACGATTTTACTACGACGTATGCAATCTGTTTTGGGCATGGATGGCGCAGCGTTGGCATGGGTGGCCTCATTTCTCCAGGGCAGAGTGCAAAAGATCAAACTTGGCCCTCATTATTCCACCAACTCAGCCCTGGTTTGTGGGGTGCCTCAGGGCTCGGCCTTGTCGCCCCTACTCTTTAACATCTATATGAAGCCACTGACTGATGTCATCCAGACCCATAAAGTCCAGTATCAAGTGTATGCAGACGACACCCAGATTTATCTGAGGTTGCCCAGGAACCAGACTCCCAGTCTCATACTGGCTTCCTGTCTGGAGGATGTCAACACATGGATGGCCTCCAATTCTTTAAAACTGAATGGTGACAAGACTGAGGGTATCATCTTCAGCGACTTGTCCTGTCCACCTAACCTCCCCCCATGGCCCGCCTCTTTTGGCGCTCCACCGGTGGTTGGTACCCAGGTGCGGGACTTGGGTTTCATCCTGGACTCCAGATTGACTCTGGAACCGCAGATAAGCAGGGTTGTCAGCTCATGCCACTGGCAGCTCAAGCTACTTCGGGTGCTTTTTAAGTACCTGGAGCCACCAGATAAAAAGACCGTGGTCTGCGCCACGATCGGTAGTCGCCTAGACTACTGTAATTCTCTTTATCTAGGATTACCAAGGAAATCCACCCGCAGGTTGCAGCTTGTTCAGAATGCAGCGGCAAGGTTACTCACGGGTGTCCCCTTGAGGGAACATATCACCCCTGCCCGGAAAGCCTTGCATTGGCTGCCCATTGTTCAACGTTCTCTGTTCAAAGCCGGCTGCCTTATGTATAAGATCTTGAAAGGCATAGCCCCTGGCTACCTGCGGAGAAGGTTCCTCAAGAGAGCCCCGGGAAGAACTCTGCGAACTAGCAGGAAATGCCTCCTAAGCATACCGGTGCCTAAGAAGACTCGTCGGGGTGGCAGGTCCTTCTCCCACCAGGGTGCCATGCTGTGGAACTCCCTCCCGGAGGACATCCAGGAGGCGGCATCACTGGCGGCCTTTCGCCGGAGTTTAAAAAACATGGCTATTCCATCAAGCCTACCCGGCTTAAGGCGTCAGTTGGCCTGAGTGTAACATCCGAGCGGGAACATCAGTCCAAGTCGTACCATCTTGTTGTCCACTTGTCCCTGGGTTTACCCAGGGACGTCGCCAGCGTGTCGGGATCCTTCGGGGTAATTGACCACGCTATAGAAAGTGCACCTCAACTCAACTCAACAGATGTGAGCAGGTTGCCCTTCTGGAAGCTCGCATTAGAGATCTGGAGGAGCAAGTTGCAACACTGGGCAGAAAGGACAACCTTGAAAGGGGTCCTCTGCTTGCTGAGCAGGTGGTCAGTAGGGTTAATGTCGAGGGTGGAGGGGCAAGTCAGAATTATCAGATAGGAAGATGGGTTAATGTACTTAGAGGGAGTGGAAGGGGCTTGCAGACAAGGAAGGCCAATCCTGTATTTGTGCATCAAAACAAATTTGCCAAGTTGGGTGAAGATGTGGAGGTGGCTAACACAGAGGTGGCAGCACTAGATGTTACTGCTACCCCTAACAGCCGGGAGAGCAACCCATCTAGTAGAAGTGGTGAGGGGAGTGCAGGTAGGCCTAGACAGTTGGTGGTAATAGGGGATTCTATAATCAGAAGGACTGATAGAATAATTTGTCGTGGGGGCGTGGCTTGGCGCGCAATGGAGACGGCAGCCTGATCCAGGAGCTCTGTCGTTCTCGCAGCCTGAGACTCGTCTCTCCGCACTAATCCGCTGCAGGATGCACAGGAGATCACACGGTACCCCGCACACAAGATCCCGCTGCACATCGGCTGCCTGTAAGGGGAGAGATATCGCGGATATCTTTAAAAATCAAGCGTCTTCTCGGAACAGCACAGCGAGACCCAAGATGGCGCCGCCGCACGTGGAGGAGGAATACAGTGAGGACTCCCAATCCGCCGCCGAGGATACCGGTAAGGGACACCTCCGTAACCACAGACCCCTCACCTACGAGGATATGACAGGCTTTGCAGCAGATATAAAGTCAACGTTCTCTGCAGCCATTACAGACTTGAAATCTAATCTCATGTTACTTAATGGGAAGATGGAGGTGGCTGAGGCCGAGGGGAGGCATAGGGACAGGGAGATTCACAGATTGGAGAGGGTTTCTCACTCCCATGTTGAACACTTTATTGAAATAAACAGGCACCTGGAGGACCCGGATAACCGAGGACGGAGGTGTAACATAAGGGTACGGGGGATACCGGAGACAGTAGAAGCAGACCAAATCACGCTGGCACTACAGAGAGTCTTCAATAGCCTGTTAGAGAGACCGGAAGACACAGCCATTGATTTTGTAAGGGCGCACAGAGCCCTCAGAGCTAAGGGCCCTGACTCCCAGCCACCTTGTGACATAATTTGCTGTCTCCAAAGTTTTGGACTAAAGGAGGATATACTGAGGAAGGCACGCAGGAATGATAGGATAATCTATAATGGAGAGACTATAATGCTATTTCAGGATCTCTCTCAGATCACCTTAAAAAATCGCAGAGCTTTGCATCCTCTCTTAGACAAACTTAGAGAAAAGGACCTGCGATACACTTGGAGATTCCCGTTCGCCCTCCTGGTGAACTACAACGGCAAGCAACATGTACTGCGCTCCCCAGCAGATCTCCCAGATTTCTGTGCCGCTCTACAACTGGATCTCATTGACCTCCCTGATTGGTACCAGGAGTTCCGTCTTCCACCCTTGGAGAGAAGCCCGTCGGGCTCCCCGCTGACATCCCCGGACAACAGGTCCTCCAAGAGACAAAAAGCTTCCCGCCGAGGGGGATCCATGGCTGGTTCCCAGGCGGGTACTCCTAACAACAAACCACACTCATCCAGGGCCCTGGATGAGTTTTGAGCAGGGGGTCTTTTCCATTTCTACATGTTTAACCCCCGACAGCAATCCGGCTATGCAGCACTAAGATACTGTTGTCATCATTCGGACATCTTGGTTCCCCCCCCCACCCTCCACGGAGCACAGATGAGTTTTCCCACTGCACGCCAGCAAAGGACATTTCACTGACACCGTGCTTGCTATGTGGCGAAGAACGGGAATGACTGTTGGCAATACACCCTGACACCCTGAACTCCGCAGCATAGACTCCACTCCACATTCATGGAGCATATTTGCGCTCATATACAAGCTTCACTAGGAAAAGACAGTCTTTGCCCGCACAAGAGCCATACTACCACACCACATACTACTACGCCTTCGACATCCATCCGTTGGAGTGAAGGAGACTGAGGGTGCATCAGGGATGACTCTAACTCTGCCAATGCTGATTTTTGTGTTTTTCCTTTTTTTTTCTCTTGTTTTTATCATCCAGTTATGGTTTTGAATTCCCGTGTGCTGATGCTTGTGCTGTGCTCAGCTTACTGAGATCTGTGGGGAGTTTGGGGGTGGTGGGAGGTAAAGAGGCTGGAGATGCTGGACACAATGACACCCTAAGTATTCTTAAACCCATGTCGGGCCTGCTCTATTACTGTTCTCCGTGTTTAATCCCACTTTACTGTTCTAAATCCTGTGACTAACCCTGCTAATCTTGTGCTTTCTACCTATCCCAGATTGGTGCTGAGATGACCTATATGCCGCACCTGTTCTTTTTTTTTTGTGTATATCATGGCTGCGAGACGACCGTCTCGGATCCCTCAACTCGTTTATTTAGTTCACCCCTTTTTTATTTTATTTTATTTTGTATATTTTTTTATTCCTGGCATCTCCAGCCTGTTTCTCAGCCGCCTTTCCACCTCCCACATAGTGTGACGTGGGACCTCTGAGGGGATCGCTACGACACACTACTTACTATCCTTGAGACCGTATTAGGTTTAGAGGAAGATCATCTATTCTTCTTTGATTTCTTGATTCTACTTGCACCTCCTTCTTCCCTTTCCACCCTTTCCCTCTTCCCTTTCTCCCCCCTTCTCCCATTCTCACCCTACTCTTACCCCCAGTCCTACCCATCCCTCTGCCCACTTAGTGCCTTGATAACGCTCTAGTAGAACCCTGGGGGTCACCAATACATTATTATTTGTTTTGATTATAACATATGTTTTTTTCCTCTTTGGCTTTTAGTTGACCACTACCGCTGGCAGCAGCCTTCCATCTCTCCCTGCATCTCCGCAATAGCATACACCTCTCTAGGCCGGAATCCAACTGTGATCTCCCACAATGCTAGGGGACTGAATATCCCCGAGAAGCGATCGGCCCTTATGAGGGAACTTAGGAAAGGTAAGCCGAGGTTCGTTTTCTTGCAGGAAACACATTTTAAAACCCAAAGTGCCAAGGCTCACTGACTCCTATTTTCCCGAGGCCTATCATGCCACAAACAACCTTGCAAAAACGAAAGGCGTCTCCATTTTGATAAGCAAACACTCCTCCTTTAAAGTAGTAGACAAACTCATAGACCCGGAGGGCAGATTCATCTTCCTGAAGGGAGATTGTAATGGAGTACCCCTCACGTTGGCCAACATGTATTTCCCCAACTCCTCCCATCTCACATTCTGCAGGCATATGATGTCCAAGCTTAGGGGCTTTGGTACCGGCTGTATAATTCTGGGCGGAGATTTTAATGTCCCGTTGAATCCCTTGTCAGACACCTCAACGGGTAAGTCTTGCATCACTTACAGGATTCTCAAGAGTATTAAAACCCTGTTGGGATCCATGCAACTGATAGACTCCTGGCATTTCACACACCCAGAGGACAAAGATTACACCTTCCACTCCATTCCCCACAACCGCTATTCCAGAATAGACTACATCTTTACGTCCCAGAGAGACCTCCATTTGATTACAGAAGCACACATAGGAATTCAGTCTATCTCAGATCACGCCCCGACCTCGCTGTCCCTTAATCTTCACAGACCCCCTACCAGGCCCAACTCGTGGAGACTGAACTCATCCCTACTGACCGACCCGCAGCTACTCCCGAACATCTCCTCGTCCATTAGAGAATTTTTTGACCGAAACGTCACACCTGACATGGACCCCCTGACAATCTGGGAGGCTCACAAATGCACGGTGAGGGGGGAGCTCATCAGAATGGGATCACATCGTAAACGAGAAAGGGAAAAGGCCATCCGGCTCCTTGCAGATAAACTCGAGACACTCCACAAACAATCCCTTTCTAAAAGCTCAGCTTGCACACTTTTAAACGCGAGGAAAGACCTTCAACATCTCTTAGATTCTAAAACTAAACGAATTTTTATTTTTCAAAAGAAAAATATATTACGAACATGGGGACAAATCAGGCAGATTTCTGGCCAAGGCCTTGAAAGATGCTAGCTACACGCAAAATATCGCTGGTATACGAAACAAACGTGGTCACGTTGACGTCACCACAGACAAGATAGCCAAACATTTTCACGAGTACTACTCTGACCTATACAATCTTCCAGCCCAGGGAGACCCCCCTAACTCCTCTAAAAACAGACGCCAGGCATTGTGGGACTATCTGGCAGGTTCTAAACTCCCCACATTGCCAGAGGAAGTAATACAACAACTAGAATCCCCAATAGAGAACTCCGAACTACTGTCAGTCATTAGCGATCTCAAGGCGGGGAAAAGTCCGGGCCCGGATGGATTCACTTCCATCTACTATAAGACCTTTGCAGAGCTTGTTGTGGATCCCCTACGCAGAGCCCTGAATTCCATAGCTTCCACTAGAGACGTACCACCCACATTTCTCTCGGCGCACGTCACGGTTCTACCAAAACCGAACAAAGACCCCCAAATTTGTTCTAGCTACAGGCCAATTTCACTTCTCAACCTGGACGTTAAGTTGCTGGCAACAATTTTGGCCAACAGGTTGAGACCGCTCCTACATGACATCATAGGCCCATCCCAAGCCGGCTTCATGCCTGGTCGGGAATCCAGAGACAATGGCCCAGATTCAGAGAGCCATTACGCCTGTCTAACTGGTGTTAGACTGGAGTAATTTCAAATTACGCGCATTTTCTAGCTAGTCGAAAACCTCAAACCATGAATAGACGGCTGTGGGCTTCAATTCGACTGGATTACGTGTTCGTACGCCTTCAGATCTACGCTGCAATAAAATTGCGGCCACTGGGTGGACTTCCCGTCGTTTTCAGCGTCGGGGTATGCAAATGAGCTTTTGCCGGCGATCCCCGAAATTACGATCTTCAATCGCAATCTCGTACGGCACCTTTAGTCATTTTTTATTTGCGTAACACTATACCAGCTTTTTGCTGCTCTAATATTAGACAGCCCATGTTAAGTATGGCCGTCGTTCCCGCGTCAAATTTCTACATTTTCCGACATCTTTTACTATTTTTAACGTAAGTCGTCCGGGAATAGGAATGTTCGTACTCAAACAACGAATGACGTAACGACGTGATTTCGCGCAATGCACGGCGGGAAATTTCTGAACGGAGCATGCGCAGTTCGATCGCCGCTGGGACGCGCTTGATTTAAATGCTTCACGCCCCCTAATCACGTATTTCGATTACGCGGCGAGAAATAGACTACGCCGCCGTAGCGTACGGGCAAAAATCTACCAGGATTCGGTGTAGAGCCTGGTAAAATACGGCAGCGTAGAGTATTTCGATTACGCAGCGGAATATTAAGTGTATGTGAATCTACCCCAATGTCACCAAAGCACTTAATTTGATCTACGCTGCCCGCACCCAGAAGATCGAGGGCCTTCTCTTGTCCACCGACGCTGAGAAGGCCTTTGATCGAGTAGCATGGGACTACATGATGGACACGTGCCAGTATGTAGGGTTGGGATCCCACATGAGATCCTGGATTTCCGCCCTATACAAAAACCCCTCAGCCCGCATTAAGATTAATGGCTCCCTGTCTGAGCCGTTCCAGGTAACGGCACCAGACAGGGCTGTCCCCTCTCGCCTCTCCTCTTTATCCTCTCCCTCGAACCATTCATCAGGAGAATCATAGCTGAGAGGACGATTCAGGTTTTTCCACTAGCAGGCAAAGAATACAAAATTGCTGCATACGCGGACGACTTGCTTTTCTTCTTGACAAATCCCCAGACTTCCCTGCCAGCCCTCATGAGGGAGTTCTCCCTATTTGGATACATATCTAACTTAAAAATCAACTTCTCGAAGTCAGAAGCAATGAACATTAACATCCCGACACATTCACTAGAGACTCTCAAATCCACATGTCCTTTCAGATGGGAACCAGCCGCCCTTAGATATCTGGGAGTGTGGCTAACACCAGACATTGCACAAGTTTATGACCGTAACTTTCCCCCTATTCTTAAAATAATAGGCGAGGACCTGAAAAAGTGGCATGCCCGTAATATCTCCTGGTTCAGTAGGGCAGCCATATGCAAAATGACCATTCTGCCAAAACTTTTATACTTGTTCCGCAACCTACCGGTCAGAATCCCTCTGAAATTCTTTAAAACAATCTCCTCACTTCAACAGAGATTCATATGGGCTCATAAACCCCCGAGAATTAAAGCTAAACTACTAGCACTGCCCAAATGCAGGGGAGGTATGGGCATCCCTGACTTTAGGAACTACTACTTTGCGGCCCACGTCACCAGAATCATCGATTGGCACTGTCACCACAAACTTAAAGACTGGATACAAATAGAAGAGGACCTAAGTCCCATTCCCTTACGTTTCTCCCCATGGATACCATGGACGAGCTACCCTGCCTCTCTAAAGGTACACCCACTGCTAGGGACCACGCTGGGAGTCTTTCACAAACTGTCAAGGACAACTGACCTATCCACACCATTGAGCCCACTATCACCCCTGTTTAATAACCCTGACTTCCCCCCGGGGATGGAGAATCGCTTTCTCCGTTACCCCAATAACACCAGACCACTACTAGCCACGGACTGCTTCCATTAAACTGTGTTAAAGGACTTTAGTGTCCTCAAACAAGACTCAAACACGCCTGACTTCCCCCTCTGGACATATTTTTTTAAGTGAGGAGCTACTTGAATCAAGCTCCTAAAAGACACAACTTTGTTAGGAGGACTACGGAGATGGAGTCAGTGTGCCTGGCAGGAGAACCTATGCAAAAAACAACCTCAATTTCATATGCTTGGTTACGAGACCAACCGGTGTGTGGAGAGGACAGATGCAGGGAGAGATGGTCGCAGGCTCTGGATATGCCAATTTCAAGACCTCAATGGAGGAGATCCTGTGTTCTCGCCCACAAATGCTCCATGAGCACTAGAACGCAAGAAACCGCTTACAAATTGCTCATCCATTGGTATGCCACGCCGGTGAAATTACATTCTTGGTTCCCGCAAACGCCGGACTCATGCTGGAGATGTGGAGGGGACAGGGGCACCCTCTTCCACATATGGTGGCAGTGCCCCTGATTGCTCCTTACTGGCAGAAGGTGTGTGAGGTAATTCGGGCGATAACAGAGACCAAATTGAGGCTCGATGTTGCCTCCTCCATGTCTCAAATATTTCTTACCAGAGCTATAAGAACTCACTATCCAAGCACCTGTTGAACGCGGCCAAGGATCTTATCCCTCTATTCTGGAAATCTACCCGAGTCCCTTCGACTCGTGACTGGTTGTCCAGAGTGGCTGAACTCTATGACATGGAGGAGACAATAGCCCAATCCTCCGATAATAATAGGAAATTCTTCCAAACCTGGCCCCCCTGGGTTCAATTAAAATTTTTACAAGCTTATGAACAGTCGTTGGGAGGGACTTAAAACCCCCAACTTAATTCTGGATTACCTTTCCATACTCGTACATATCTCCAATGAGTAGACAGAGTTGACACCTGAATGACCCCCTCTGTGACCCCCCCTCCCTCCTTCTCCTCCCTACTCCCCCCTTTTTTTCCTTTTTTCTCTTCCCTTTTCTTCTTCCTCCTCTCTTGCCTCGTGTCTTGTACACAGGTATCTTCTTTCTTCCATGCTGAAACTTTTAGCTTATCTTAAAATAGACATCTATCCTGGCACTAATCCTGTGATAAGTGCAATTTACATCTGTCATTTAACGGTTATTGTTACGTACAACTGTTAGCCCAAGTTCATTCTCAACAATGCACCAAGTGTTGTACTGTTTCGCGACTTGTTGTAAACATTTGTTTGGAGCTGCGACTCCCGAATTCAACCTTTCCAACTCTTCTTTAATAAACTTGATGTTATAAAAAAGAATAATTTGTCGCCAGGATCACCTCAACCGAATGGTTTGCTGTCTCCCTGGTGCCAGGGTTCGGCATGTGGTGGACCGGGTGGATAAATTACTGGGAGGGGCTGGGCATGACCCAGCTGTCTTGGTCCATGTTGGAACCAATGACAGTATACATCGAAGGTGGAGGCTCCTTAAGAATCAATTTAAAGAACTAGGCTGCAAGATGAAGGGAAGGACCTCCAATGTGATATTCTCTGAAATATTGCCTGTGCCATGCGCAACACAGGAAAGGCAGGGGGAGATTAGAGGGCTGAATGCATGGCTAAAGACCTGGTGTAGGAAGGAGGGATTTGGGTTTCTAGAGCACTGGGATGACTTTTTATTGGGGTGCAACCTATATGCTAAAGATGGTTTGCACTTGAATGGAAGGGGGTCTGCTGTGCTGGGGGAGAGGTTTAGGGGAATGCTGGAGGAGTATTTCAACTAGACTTGAGGGGGAGGGTGAACTAGAACTACATCGGGCACACAGGTCAGTTATGGGGTCAGACATTAATGGAGAGTGGAATGGGGATAGATGGAGGTGGGGTTATGGCAGGTGACAAGAAAGTTCCCATGTTGCAAACAGCCATTGGAAATTATAGTGCCATTTGCACTGCTAAAAATTATATGAAAAACACCAGCAAAAAATGTAACAATACATTTAAGTGTTTGTTCACCAATGCCAGAAGCCTTCCAAGCAAAACAGGTGAGTTGGAAGCTCTGGTGCATGAGGAGAGCTATGATGTAATCGGTATTGCTGAAACTTGGCTTCAATCCTCACATGACGGGGCTATTAATATTCCTGGCTATGCTCTCTTTCGGAAAGACAGGGTAAAAAGGAAAGGTGGAGGCGTCTGTCTCTATGTGAGAAGTGACCTCAAAGCAAGCGTGAAAGAGGACCTGGTTGATGGAGAGTGTGATGAAGTTGAAGCATTATCGGTGGAACTGCATACAGATGTGCGTAGTTCAAAGTTAATCATTGGAGTTTGTTATAGACCACCCAATGTTAATGAGGAGGTGGAGACTCGGCTCCTTGCACAGATGGAAAGGGCTGCCAGGGCTGGGACGGTGATAATAATGGGGGATTTTAACTACCCAGAAATTGACTGGAATAATGGAATTTCTGGGACAGTTAAAGGACAAAAATTTAAAAACCCTTTTGCAGGACAATTTTATGGTCCAGTTTATTGAGGCCCCAACTAGGAATGATGCTCTGTTGGACTTGGTAATCTCAAACCATGCAGAGCTTATTACTAATGTTCAGATAAAGGAACACCTGGGTAGCAGTGATCATAACATGATTTCATTTAATATTAACTATAAGCAAGAAATACATACAGGAAAGATAAAAACACTTATTTTCAAGAGAGCAAATTTTCAAAGCATGAGGACTGCTCTCCAGGGCTTTGACTGGGAGGGAATATTGGCATAGATGAACACAGAACAGAAATGGGAATTCTTCAAAAAGACTCTTTGGAACCTCACTGCAAAGTATATTCCCATGGGCAATAAGTTTAAAAGGCTAAAGATAAAACCTATGTGGCTCACGGTCAAAGTTAAAAAAGCTATGAACAATAAGAAAATAGCTTTTAAAAAATATAAAAATGAAGGAACACTAGTGTCGTTTTAATGATACAAAGAATGTAATAAAATATGTAAAAAGGAAATCAAGAATGCAAAAATTCAAAATGAACGACAGATTGCAAAAGATAGTAGGACAAACCCCAAAAAATTCTTTAAATATATTAATAGTAAAAAGGTCAAGTCTGAGCATGTAGGCCCTTTACAAAATAATCTAGAGTGGGTGACTGAGGACATAGAGAAGCCACATTTATTAAATGCTTTCTTCAGCTCTGTGTATACAATGGAGTATGGGGGAGCTCATGTCCATAATGGGGGTGGGAGTGACACAGCCCCAAATCCACAATGGCTCAAAAGTGATATGGTCCAGAAATATTTAGACAGAATAAAGGTGGATAAAGCACCTGGACCAGATGGCATCCACCCACGGATCCTAAAAGAATTGAGCTCTGAAATTTCAAAGCCACTGTATTTAATATTTATATATATGTGAATATAGAAGGGCTGTACAAGCGGCCAACCCCAAATATAGTGTAGCACGCCATTTTGTCACACATCACCACCAGGATACCTCTTTATTACAAGTATGGGTAATTGAAGCCATACCGGAGACTCCTACTGCTGTAGAGAGATTCCAGCTTTTATGCAAACAAGAAACCTACTGGATCTATTCTTTAAATACGATGTCTCCTCATGGCTTAAACGAAGAAATTGAGACTAACAATATAATATAATTTACCCAGTTCCAGTAGAAATTGATATTCAAGCCGCAGGCCTTGTCTTGTGTCTTTGTAGTGACCGTTTGATACATGTACTCTCCCCTTTTAAAAAAAAAAAAAAGGAAAAATAGTGGGAAGTGATTGACGCTGTTGTGGCCCCTCCTTTCTGCCATGTACCAGTATGCTCTCACTTCCTTACGAATATATCATCATTCTTCACTATAACCTTTTATAACATTTCCTCTTATTATTATTTTCTATTGATTTATGATGTGATTGTATATTTTATTGTTATTGTTGTTTGGGTCTCTCTGCATACATGGATGTGGGTATGCATATGTACTGGATAATATATATGTACATATATATATATATATATATATATATATATGTGTGTGTGTGTGTGTGTATGTATGTATGTGTATGTGTATATATATATATATATATATATATATATATATATATATATATATATATATATATATATATATATATATATATATATATATATATATATATATATGTATATTCACTTCTATTAATAACTATTTTTTTTATCTATTTGTAATATTGTTAATATATACTTTTATTGTCCATATGGGTCCTTTTATGGTCATGATTTTTATCATTATTATTATTTTTTATTTAAAAAGTCCACTATTATTACTATTTCTTTTTAAAAAGTCAATTTTCAAGTTTCATATTAATATATCCAGCCCTTAATACATTTTTTTATATTATTGTGGATTTTTATTGACTGTCACCCATATTCTATCATAATTTTCGATACAGCTGCTCAAACTGCCATAATGCTGTATTAGTTACTTCAGTTCCTGTTGTTATAATCGTAATTGTTGATGTAGCTGTTTAAACTGCTGTAATGTTGCATTAGTTCCTGTTGTTATCCCGTCCGTCTTTTTTGTGCGTCCCAACCAATCACCGTCATCCCACCCATATATTACACGTCCGTCTTGCACGGACTCTATGGATCTGACGAAACAGCTGACGCTGTGAAACGCGTAATCCGATTGGCTGCTCGGGACTCTAGCGTCACTTCCGGTGCGATGTCGCTACGCTGCGCTCCAAGGTGGAATGCACGCCACATCTGCTTGTCCTTCCTGGTATCCACGTCCATATGACATCCGCGGCTTTCAGCCCTTGAACGAGGACTCTACCGGAGAACAACGAGGGTGAGCCCTGACTTATAAATACTTACTTACTGCACTTAGATTGACGCATCTCTTCTGTGTTTCCTGAATCTCTTAGAGGCTTGCTTCTGCTTCAGGTGCTGCTGCTAAGTCCCCCGTTTAATCCACCATATCCGTATCAACCAGGACCCTCCGGACATCTTATGAACTTTTTTAACCCTATGGACCCTTAGTGACCCATAGAGACTTTTTTCTATGGTGATTTTAATCAATGATTTATGATTTATACTTTGCATGCTTGAGTTGATTGTGCGCTACCAAACCTATTTTGTCTAGTTGGATCTGTATGTGCGTTATAATTAATCGAAATTAGTCGATTAATCGATTAAAAAAACAAAACGATTGGGGGGCGTGGTTTGCCTTGGAGGGAGATGGACGCCTGATTCCAGAGCTCCGTCGGACCTCAGCCATAACACGGCAACTACTGGAGACAACCACCGCAAACCAGCTTCTGGACTATGGGGACCTCTTCCCGTCCCTCCTCTGCATCTCGATCCCGATCCCCGAGAGATACCAGCGGAAGGCTCACCCAGCAAATACCGGATATCTTCCAGACACAGAGGCCCAACATGGCGGCGACCCCTCCCGCCTCAGCCCCGCCGCTCACCTATTCGGAAATCATTCTCACACCTACGACCCAGCCACCACCTGCTCGCAGCTCCGTGACCCCACAAGCACCGGTACAGCCTAGCCTGACTGACCTGCATGAGGTGGCGGCCGACATTAAGAACACCCTATTCGCGGTCATAACTGACCTACGCAATGAGATTCGATCCATCATGGCCAGAGTACAGGAGGTCGAGATCACTACCTCACAGCACCACACAGCCCTCAGGAAAGTAGATCACAAGCTGGATGTTCACGCCCTACAACTCCGGGACCTACAGAGGCACGTCGAGGACCTGGACAACCGGGGCAGACGCCGGAACCTGCGGGTGCGTGGCCTCCCGGAATCCATAGAACCGGACCGCATTCTGCCTTCGGTGACGGAACTCTTTAACCACATCTTGGACAGACCCGTTCAAACGCCTATTCCCTATGGAGCGCATACACAGGGCCTTGTGGCCCCGAGGCAAAGATACCGACCCACAGAGGGATATAGTGTGCTGCCTGGAAGACTTCCAGACCAAGGAGGACATCCTCCAGAGGGCCCGATCGAAGCCTCGAATCGACCATGAGGGGAGCACCATACATATCTATCAGGACTTGTCAGCGATTACCCTTAGGCACCGTAAGGATCTGCGCCCCTTGCTAGATGTCCTCCTTGCTAAGGGAATCCAGTACCGCTAGAAGTTTCCGTTTGCGCTGTCCGCATCCCATCTCGGACGTACGGCCCTCCTGAGAGTTCCAGAGGAAGTTCCTATTGCTGACCTACAGTTGAGCTTACACGGGCTGGATTCTGCCCGGGTAACGTTTAATCCATGCTATGCGTGTGTCCCTTTGATGTCTGATTTATACATTTTGTCCTGTTGCTCACAGATATTGTACATATTGTCTCCTACCCGCATCGACCGGGACTGCACTAACCTCTCCACTCCTTGTCCCGAGCCCTCTGACCTCCTCTGTTCTTTTTCTTACTCCCTTCTCCCTGTCGTCTCTTCAGCTCCAATGTTGCTGACGAAACGAGCCTTACATTTGGCAATCCCCGTCCGGTCTGCCTGACATTACAACCGCTGCCATTCTTCCCAGACGGTATGCAATGCTGTCTGGCTCTGTCATCAGCATTCGAGCTGTCTATTTACCTCCCTGGGTTATCAGTTTAACCCCCGAAACTCCTTGGTCGTCTACCCAACCCCGCAAGAGCTTGGTTTTGATGTCCCACACCCTCTGTCCAGCTCTAGGGGTTGAGTCCTACTCAACATACACAGCTTTGTGCTGTTCCCTTTTCTTCTCTCTCATCCCCAAGCCTCACGGTCGACCCTACCAGTACGCCCTTCACTGGTGCCCCCTGAATTTTACATGCTTCACCCTTTAACCCTCTCCCTACCTTTGAGCCCCCCTATCACAGTCCCTCTTCCCCCTCTCCGCCCCCCCTTTTTTTCTCCTTACCCCCGCCGCCTCTCCCCCCCTCCCCAGTCCTCCCTCTCCCCCTCTCCGCTCTTCCCCCCTACCCTCTCCCCCCCTCCCCCTCGCTTCCCTCTCTGACCTGCCTCCCTTTCCCCCTCCCCCTCCTCCCCTTCTAGTCCTGCCCACGCTCATCCCCCGCACCTATAGACTCTCTTACCTGCTTGTCCTCTCCCTTTTCCTCTTTCCCCATGATTCCCTTCCTTTTCCTTTTCTCTTTCCTCTTCACCTCCTCCTTTCCCCTCGTCCACCCCCCCCCTGACTGTCTGGGCTCGTTGGGCCCACACTTGTTTTCTAAGTATGATTCACTATATAATTCTGTTACTAATGTTCAGTTCTGATTGTTTTCTGTTTTTTTTTTTTTTTTTATCATTGATTTGCATTAATGTGAGATATCTCCTATGACTTATCATCGCCCCTCACGGGCGGGTCCGAGTAGTACACCATAACCCCTGACAGGTGGCTGACTGCCATATTGACGCATTGATGCGCCATCAATGGCTCCTACATACCTATGTTATTGTATTTGCTCACTGATATCCTCTCGGACCGTATCCTCATCCTCACACCACACCACATACCATAACCTCATTGGTCTCCGCCAGCTAACTGCTTTAACCCCTAGACAGTTTGTGGCTGATGGTCCGACTGCCTCATTCACCTCCTCGTTTCTCCCTCCAAGACTTGTCAACCCCTACACAGTGTTCCTCTTCTTCTCATTGATACATCCACCACAAAATCTATCCGGTAATACCACGCCAGCGGACATTTCCTATACTAGACCGGTGAGACGTATCTTACCTGTCACCGGACTGCGACACTCATCCCGTCTTCCTGACCTCGATCACACCCTTATACCCCTAACCCCCCTTTCCTTGCCCCCCCCCCTTCGGCTATAACCCCATCCCACTGCACAGACTATACGCCCTCTCTGACTGACTTGACTTACTGACCACGGCCCTTGCCAGCTGCCCGCCTCGACCTTTTGCTTCCTCACTGCCACCCTCACCTTATTGATGGCTCCTTCTGGCCAGGCAACCAACATGCTCCCGGTTAAACTAGTCTCTCTTAATGCCCGGGGTCTCAATACCCCGGAACGCCGCTCGCGACTTCTCCATGTTATGCACCGCGCTAGAGCAGACGTCATTTTTACCCAAGAGATGCATTTTCGCATGGATGCAACGCCGAAGCTGCACAACTTCCATTTTCCAAACGTTTTCCACGCTACTACCCCCACCTCTAAATCTATAGGAGTTTCCATTCTCCTAGCTAAGAACTTCCCCTTTCAACTCATAGAAACACTCTCTGACGAAGAAGGGAGATATGTCTTCCTCAAGGGTTCACTTATTGGACAAATTATCACTCTAGCAAACATATATGCCCCAAACTCCCACCAGGTGTCCTTTTTCCGAACTATAACTGACACCCTTTCGGCCTTCCAGGAGGGTATGCTCATCTTGGGTGGAGACTTTAATGTCCCCCTTGATCCAGTGTCAAACACCTCCACGGGTTCTTCCTCCCTCACCTACCCAGCTCTCAAAGCCATAAAGTCCCAATTACAATTGATGCTCCTTCATGATACCTAGCGTACTCTTAACCCAACCGGTAGAGATTACACATTTTTCTCTGCCTCACATAATAAATACTCGAGAATTGACCTGTTCTTCCTGCCCCAAAGCGAAATTCCTGACTTGGTCCATGCTTCTATTGACCCCATGGTCATTTCCGACCACCACCCGATCTCAATGACTCCCGGAACGGCACCCCCCCTCACGCTCTTGGTGGCTAGACCCCTCTCTGCTCACTGATCCCTCAATTGCTGCTGAAGTCGCCCTCCGTCTGCAGCAATACTTTGATGAAAACAAACCCGCTGACACCTCCCCTCTTATTACGTGGGAAGCCCATAAATGCGTCATCAGGGGTATCCTGATGTCAGCGGCTGCTGAGCACAAGCGCACACAACGCCAACTCGTTACAGAGCTCACCGCGCGAGTTCACCGTCTAGAGAGGGTGCACAAACGCTCTTTAGCTCTGTCTTCCTTACAACAACTTTAACTTGCCAGATCTGAGCTTCTGGAGCTTCTAAGTAAACAAATCAAGCGCAAATATATTCTGTCCAAGAGGATTTTCTACGAGTTTAGTAACAAATCAGGGCGAATGCTCGCCAGGGCGCTGTGGTCCAAGAGGGCTTACTCTACGGTTCACTCCTTAACTGACTCGAAAGGCCAGAAAGTATCATCCTCCCCTGACATTGCCAACCTTTTTGTGTCCTACTACTCAAAACTATATAACCTGCACCCAAATGACACACCCTCCGACCGCCAGGCTAGAAAGTCGGCCATAAAAGAATTCCTCACAGCATATAGTCCCACCCCAATTTCGGAATCCATAGCCGCTGACATTGACGCCCCCCTGACAGCTTTGGAAGCCTCGACTGCATTAAAACAAATAAAACCGGGGAAAAGCCCGGGCCCTGAGGGGCTAACGGTAAGCTACTACAATTCTTTCGCTCACGTCCTCATCCCTAACTTCACGACGGCCTTCAACTCCCTTGCCACTTCCTCCACACCCCCACATGACCTGCTGGCAGCTCACATTTCAGTAATACCAAAACCAGGAAAGGACCCCTCTTTGGTTACGAACTACAGACCCATCTCCTTACTTAATGTGGACCTTAATTGGTTTGCTAAAATGCTGGCGAACCGCCTTCCCCCCCTTCTGCCCCGTTTAATTAATTTAGATCAAGTTGGCTTCATCCCGGGCAGGGAAGCCAGGGATAACACCCTCAAGGCAATCTCCATACACCACTGGCTCATGACAAATAAACAAGGCGGCTTTATGCTATCACTTGATGCAGAGAAGGCATTCGATAGAGTGGCCTGGGACTACATGGCAGAGGTACTGACCTTCCTGGGTATCCCCCAGCGTCTGCTTCACTTTATCCTCGCTCTCTACGCCAACCCCACGGCTAGGGTTCGCGACAACGGCCACCTATCGGATGCCTTCTCTATCTCCAATGGTACGCGCCAGGGTTGCCCCCTCTCCCCGCTCATATTCGTCCTCACGCTTCAACCTCTCCTGTGTAAGATAAGAACCAACCCCAACATCAAGGGCATTGATGTCAACAATCGTACCTACAAAACATCAGCTTTCGCTGATGACGTCTTACTTTTCCTCTCGGACCCACTCACGACTCTGCCCAATCTACTGGCAGACCTAGCGACCTTTAACCGCCTATCTAATTTAAAAATTAATTTCGATAAATCTATCTCCCTCAATGTCACTCTTCCCCCTGAGCTCTGCTCCCATTGCCGGACGACCTTCCCATTTAAGTGGACCATGGGTCCACTCACCTACCTGGGAATTAAACTCACCTCCTCTCTTAGGGATCTCTACTCTACTAATTATCTACCCCTGCTACAGACCATTCGGAAGGACCTTCAACATTGGTCCACGGGACTCTTTTCTTGGTTTGGGAGGGTGTCTGCAATTAAAATGAACATTTTGCCCCGACTTCTCTATCTACTTTAAACAGTGCCTGTCCACCTCCCACAAGCTTTCTTTTCATCATATAGGAGAACTTGCACAGATTTTGTCTGGGGAGGGTGCCGACTACGGATTAGTTATGATAAACTGGTTGTGCCCAAACTCAAGGGAGGCCTGGGCCTCCCAGATCTCCGCAGGTATCAACAGGCTTGTCATCTATCCAAAATAGTGGACTGGAATGTCCATACCTCCTCCAAAGATTGGGTTGGGTTGGAAAAAGCTTTTGTGCCCTTTCCCTTAGCACATTCCCTGTGGATCAAGCCAAATCTCCTTCCTTCTTCTTGCCGGACCCATCCTTTAATAGCATCGACTCTGACCACTTTCAGGACGGCTTGTTCGGCTTATCGGATCTCCTCCCAGGCGGGTCCCATGACGCCGCTCTGACTTAACCCTGACTTTACCCCGGGGCTCTCCCCCTCCTTCTTAGCCGATGTATGGCCACACACGCACGTACGTGCAGGTCACTTCTTTGAAAATGCACGACTACTCTCGCTTGACGCACTGAAACGCAAGACACAGAATAACTCATTCCCATTCTGGCCTTATGTCCAGATTAGGCATTTCTTTGGAAACCCGAGTCCGAACTCGGTCTGGTCCCGCAATCTGACCCCTTTTGAAACACTGTGCTCAAGTACCGGCCCACTGACCCACCTAATTTCGACCATGTATGCGCTACTGTTCCCGGACGATGACCCGAAAAGCAATTGGGCTAGCAACAAATGGGAAACAGACCTGTCACTAGACTTACCAGCCCGGGATTGGGAAACTATGTTGAGCTGCATCCATAAGGGCACTGTGAATGTCCACACCCAGGAAAACACATTTAAAATTTTCACTAGGTGGTATAGAACGCCCTCAAGACTACACACCATCTTTCCCTCGGTCTCCCCGCTATGCTGGAGATGTGGAGTGGAGGTAGGCTCCATGCTACATGTCTGGTGGACATGCCCCAAATTGCAACCATTTTGGACTGAGGTCCATTGTATCACCAACCAAGTCTCTGTTTTCAGCGCAGTTTCTACTGCACCACTCGAACCTACCCGCGAAGTCCTACTCCCATTCTGTGGCGATGCACTTGATCAACGCGGCAAAGCTTTGCATCCCTGTGAAGTGGCAAGCTCCTGAGCCTCCGACGATTGCCGACTGGTTCAGACGAATCGCCCAAACTGCAGACATGGATAACTTAATACACCAAGCACACGACACCCCTCTAAATACATTGAGACCTGGGCATGTTGGTTACACTTCACCTCCTCAGATGACTTTAAGAAAGTGGTTGCTCCATAGACTCCTGGGAGCCGAGGCGGGCTAGGGCAGGCCACTGCAACGCGGCATCTGGGCGAATAGGCGAACTGTGACATTGACTGCTGACGAACCCACGACAGAAGCTAACAATTTCCTCTTCCCTGCCCACCCCATGCCCTCTCCATGGCCATCCCCTCAACCCCACACCCCTATGCCCTGACATGCCCAAGTTCCTTACAGGATTACACTCCCCCTGACCATGATTGGACTCTTCCTGCCATTTGTCACGTTCGCTACCTTTCGATCCCGCCCAGACGCATATGCTGTCCTCGCCCCCTCCCCCCCTGACTGTAACACTCTCCTGACCTTTACTACGTCCTGCTAAATATGAAAAAGACGACAACATCCCTATTGGCTCTGATCCTATCCCCCTTTCCTGTCCCCCGTTGCTGATAAACGGTTCCAGTAAAGCTGAGTGTTCCCTTTGAATCACTACAATATTGCCTTGGATATCGCTATATCTTTTGTTCTGATGTTCTAATGTTCTTGAATGAGGAGCGGCTGCACCCACTGACCCATAGTTTCCGTTACTCTTTAATTGATGCATAGTATTGTGTATGTATTTTCCTTTCTGTTCAATAAACTTCTTTGGAAAAAAAAAAAAAAAAAACGATTAATCGAACACAAAATTTTTGATCAGTAACAGCCCTAATAATTTGTGAAAAATTTGAGTAGAAACAAACAACCGTGAAGGCAAAGAAAGTTTCAAATTATATAAAGTCCATATGTGATACATCTTCAAGTAAGGGTTAAAGCGAATGAATCCTCTTCCACCTAGAAATCACCCAGTGAGTGAGATGTAGTCTCCTTACCGCAGATGGTTGACCGTCATGACATCGGTCTAAATAAGCTCAGGGATAATTAAAGTCTTCCCAAACAGACTTGCTTCAAACCAGACAGGCAGTAATAGGCAATAACTCCAAAGCACTTGCTCCACAGAATTAATGGATGTTTCAAACACTCATGAAATGAGAAAACAAAAAGCGACCCATAGTGTAATGCTGCTATGAAGTAGATTTAATGGGCTGATAAAAGTTGCACTTACAATTATGTAGTTTAAACAGCGCATTCAGTGCAAGTGTAAAAGGGATGCGGCGTCTCCTATGATCCGTTCCTGTTTGTTGGGATCCGTAATTGTGTATCTCCATAGTCAAAAAGCGTGATGATGTTCCACTGCTAGGCCACACCTACGCGTTTCGTCACCAAAAGACGTTGTCGGGGATAGGCTGCAGGTCTCACGTCATCAAGATGCCCTTAAATAGCACCACAGAGCCATCTTGACTGTGGGCGGATGCATGGGCTCAATGGAAAAACACACACAGCGTCAACGTAAAAAACGAATGACGCATTGGGAGCATGAAAGGAAAGATGTAAAGCATAAACAAGGAGACTGCCATCTTGTGGAAAAATAGGAGATTACATACAAAATGGAGTCCAGTGTCAGGAGATAGGAAAATTGGAAGGAGAAACCGCAGACTTCCAATATTGTTAAAAACAAATTGAAGAGTTTATAATAACAAACAAAGGGTAAAATACATATTAATGCAGTGCAATCTACTAATAAATATCACATACAAAAATATATGTAAATAAATAAAATCCTATAATAAATGTCCATATAAATAAAATCTACAATAAAAGGAGAAAGGTTAAAAACAATAGATGGAACGCCTACGCATTATTTAAAAAAAAATTGAAGTCCCAGTCTAAATTTAACCCATGCGGAATAAACAATCTCATATCAAATATCCATTTGGTTTTAATTTTAGATATTGACCGGACTTTGTTCGTGCCTCTCCAATGTGGACACAGCTTTTCAATGGGTACAAAAAGAGTTCCATTGATTTGTTTGTTATGATGTTTTGCATAGTGTTTTGAGAGATTATGCTTGGGGAAACCACGCCCAACATTACCAACATGTTCTTCTAATCACACATGGAGGGCTCTCTTAGTGCGTCCGATGTACTGCTTAGAGCATGGGCATTGTATAAGATATATAACACATCCACTAGAACATGTGATAAACAAGTCAATTTCGTATGTCTTGTTAGTCTGAGTGGACTAGAAAGGACTCTAATGCCCCGTACACACGATCACTTTTTGTGATGAAAAAAAATGACATTTTTAAAAATGTCATTTAAAATGATGGTGTGTGGGCAAAATGTCATTTTATGTCTTCTGAAAAATGACCAAAAAAAAATTCGAACATGCTCGAATTTTTTATGTCATTTTTTAAAATGTCATTTTTTGTGTCATAAAAAATGATCGTGTGTGGGCAAAACTACGTAAAAAATGACGTTTTAAACCCGCACATGCCCAGAAGCAAGTTAGGAGACGGGAGGTAAAACTACCATTCATAATGGAGTAAGCACATTCATCACGCTGTAACAGACAAAAAAGCAGGAATCGTCTTTTACTAACAAGTAACCAGCTAAAAGCAGCCTCAAGGCAAATAGAACTTCCCCTTTAGAGTGCCGTCACTTTGTTCATCATTTTCCAAAAATGATGGTGTGTACGCAACGTCATTTTTTAAAATGAAGTTTGAAAAATGTCATTTTTTTTCATGAAGGAAAATGACATTTTTTTTCATCACAAAAAGTGATCGTGTGTACGGGGCATAACTTCAGTGCTTGGAATGAATTGATTTTACAAAATTTTGGACTTCCAGCAAGGGAAAAAGCCTTTTATATTTGAAAGAATTGGACGATGCTGGGAGGGTCAATGACATTAGGAGCCACTTTGAGACGCAAAGAGGGTGCACCTCTAAAAATAAAAACAGGACGGTCCGGAATGACTGGACCTAATACTCTGTAATTTTTCAGAATATTCCACTGCTTCCTCAGTATTTTTTTGACCGTGAAATGTTGGTTTGAATAACTAGTAACTAGAGTTGAGCGAACACCTGGATGTTCGGGTTCGGACCTGAACTTTACCCGAACTTTGACCCAAACCCGAACCCCATTGAAGTCAATGGGGACTCAGACTTTTGACTACTAAAATGTCTCTAAAAAATGAAGGGAAAGGGCTAGAGGGCTGCAAATGGCAGCAAAATGTCGGGAAGAGCATGGCAAGTACCCTGAAAATAAATGTGGATAGGGAAATAACTTAAAATAACATAAAAAAAATAAAAAATAAAATCATTTTGACCTAGGAGGAAGAGGTCCATATGGAGTAGGAGGTTCTTTCCCTATAGCAAGAAGCAGGAACCTAGCCCTAAACAATGTACTGCACAGGCAGTATATCACAGGGGACAGGTGGAGTGCTGGTGAAATATGCAGAGATTCACCTATATATTTCTCTCCCTATAGCAAGAAGCAGGAACCTAGCCCTAAACAATGTACTGGACAGACAGTATATCACAGGGGACAGGTGCAGTGCTGGTGAAATATGCAGAGATCCACCTATATAATTCTTTCCCTATAGCAAGAAGCAGGAAACTAGCCCTAAAAAATGTACTGCAAAGACAGTATATAACTCACTTTTATTATTTTTTCGCGCTGTACTTTATATTTTATATATTTTATACGTTGTTCATTTACTTTTGGTTTCTTAGGTAATTGGTAATGGCAGCTGTAATTCCCTTTATCATTTTTGGGATCTTTTCATTTTATTATTGTGTTAGCGCAGTGTTTTTTCTCCCTACAGGGAGGAATTTTTTCTTACAATTATGCAGGCCTACATCTATTACCTGAAGCTGTGCTGTATGACACTGACCTGATGTGGTGGCAGTTTCCAATTCCTGCACATCCTGCAGGGGTGTGGGTTGGGGCTGTGTGGTGTTTGTCTGCTCCAGTCTTGCAGCCTCATTGCGCCCTATGAGATTATAAAAAAGGGAAACATGAATCAAAAAGATTAGAAGCCTGAAAGAGGAATATGAATAAATTTTTATAAAGTGCGGTACAATTGTCTGTTTTTACAATCCTTCTAAGCTTAACACAGGATTGTATCTATTACCAAAGCTGCTACATTTCTCTATCTTTGGCCAAGTTTCCTACATGGAAAAACACCAAGTATCCACTGAATCACCTCTGTGTGACACCCTAACTAGGTTGTTCTTGTGGCCAGCACTCAGTGCCGATCCTGACCTCCCTGGGGCCCTAAGAAAAATGACATGGCACAATAAAAATGAGAAGCGGGGGGCAATGACGACAGTGACATGTCACAATACATTAAAGAAAGTTGAGAAGCGGGGGAGGGGGTGTTCTGCTGTCGGAAATGACATCTTCCATTAAATTGAGAAGCAGGAGGTGCTGACTTCTTACCTCTTCTCCCATTCAGCCAGCGAGTTGAGAAGCGGGGTGAGGGGGCTAAAATGACTTCTCACCAGGCCTCTAGTAATTTGTGGGGCCCTTCGCAGCTTTGCAGGGCCCTAAGCAGCATAGTGAGCCTATAGGGCGGATTGGCCCTGCCAACACTTGTGCTACTGAGTCCATATGTGTAACCAACTTCTGAGCATAATCTCCTTTTACTGTATATTGACTTAAAGTGTAAGTAAACCCACCTATCATTTTCAGGCAAGGAAGCTGCCATCTTTTGTGGTGGAAATTTGAAGATGTATTTAATATGTATTGCCATATTGGCACCCAGTCTTGACACTTCCCCAACCCGCTCTAATTAGAACTGATTGGGGCAGTCTGAGGCTGGTTGAGATGCACTTCCTGACTTGGAGACGGGTGCTTGAAGAGTGAGTGTCGCCGGCGCGAGGGCCCCTGTGTGATGCACAGATATTCGCCTGTGCGATGTGTCACTCTGCAGGCACACTATTGGTTTAGCGGATGTGTGCTTTTGCCATCTCTGTGTCTGATCAACATAAATATGATGGTATGAGCATACAGCTGCATATAGGCTCCTCTTATCAGGAACTGTGTTCATTAGTTATTGTATTATTTCTGTATCATTGTACTATCATATTGTGTTATTATTGTGTTATTACTGTAATGAATCCCTGTTGGAAGGGTTTATCTGTACTGCCATTTCCTATATCTCAAGTGAAAATTGTGGTGATACTGCGCTGTCTAGGTGATGATAAATGAATGAAATAATGCAAGCAGCTTAAAATGTGAGATACCCACAAACAGACTAGTACGATGGAAGACAAGCTGCGCAACTCACGTGAACTCTATAGTTATGATAACATAGAATGATATAATACCTTTAAATTTACATGGAACAAGAAAATTAGCCCCATGAATGAGATATGAGTCCCATAAGTGACAAAAATATAAATCAAATGTGAGAAAGTCTATAGTTCTAACACATAAAACTATAAAAACGTGCGTCTGATGATATTGATAGCAAGTATTATATGCATATTTTTTCCACAATACCTGAGGAACAACAATCTTTCATTATGGACCTGTTGGAATATGCAGCTGATCACAATTATTTTTGGTTCAGTTCTAATTTTTACAAGCAACAGCGAGGTGTTGCAATGGGGGCCAAATATGCCCCCAGCTTGGCAAATTTGTTTATGGCCAAGTGGGAGGAGGACGTCATCTATAGGGATCGTAACCCTTGTCTTGCTCTATGGGCAAGATATATCGATGACGTCCTCCTCCCATGGGATGGTTCTGCTGTACAACTAGAAGAATTTTTTCTTTCCATTAACCATAATGACAGGGGAATTAATTTTACATATGAAGCCAGTCAGGAAAGAATACATTTCTTAGATCTCACCATCATCAAAGATGGTACAAATTTCAAAACGATCTCATATTTCAAGAAAACTGATCGTAATGCTTACATCCCCTTGGAAAGCTGCCATAAACAATCCTGGCTTCAATCAGTACCAAAGAGCCAATTTATACGTATGAGGCGTAATTGTTCAGAAATCACAGACTTTCAAACCCAGTCTGATATCCTAAAAAATAGAATGCTGGAAAAAGGGTACCATCAGGGTTCCCTAGAGGTCACCCAAAGAGAAGTGGCTGAACTAGAAAGAGCCCCACTACTGAAGGATGGTCCTAAACGCAAAAAGGATGGATTAGTGATACCTTTTATCACCACCTATTCCTCGCAACATTTTCTGATCAATAAGATTTTCCGTAAACATTGGCATCTTTTGGCAAACGATCGGGTCATTAGTACTTTCCTACCAGCAAAGCCAGAGGTAATTTTCAGGGGTGTACCCTCTCTTCGGGATAGGGTGGCACCAAACGTAGTGGATCCGCCACCGAAGAAAGTGTCTTTCTTCCAAAGGGAACTGAAGGGCTATCATCAGTGCCGAAAATGCCAGCTCTGCTCCCTTAATAAAATCAGAAACAAAAAAACGGAATCCTTTCGATCGTCAAGCACTCAGAGAGAACATCAAATAGAGTCCTTTGTCACCTGCAGCTCTATAGGCGTGGTCTATTTGTTGGAATGCCCATGTGGGCTACAGTATATAGGGAGGACCAAAAGGGCAATGCAGGTACGCTTAGGGGAGCATATAACTAATATCAGGAATGGCTATAAAGATCATTCAGTTTCAAGACACTATGATCTTCACCACCAACGTGATCCTGCCAACACCATCTTTTTGGGTATAGATCGCTACAGCCCCCATTGGAGGGGGGACTCATTGGTCAGACAAATTTCTAGGATGGAAATGGCATGGATCCATAGGGTACGGTGCTATACACCTTATGGGTTAAACATTGACTTAGATGTAAATGCATTTATTGATAATAGTTGAGATTATGTGATTGTGAACTTTATCTGAATTCCCAGACAAATCCTGCTATATTCACATTTTTCTTATACTACATCAGTCTGATTACAGAACAAGGACAATTAAGAATTTTCTATCAATATCATTTTTCTTAAATTTTGTAAACTACATCATAGCAACATGTCCTATACCTCCCAGGTGTAGTATTAATTTCATCCACCGGGTGGCTACAATTGAATTTTTCTCCCTAAATATTCAGGTTATATACCTGCAATATAGCATTGTCCATATACTAGAATTTTTAATGTAGCAATATAATTGCTCATTCCAGCTTCAGCCAATCAGGGGTACTCTCTTTCCCTATTTGACATTTCCATGGAATTGGGATGTTTCCTTTTAACTTATTATTTTAAATGTAATTTTCCTTTTCGATCAAAGGTATTATACTTTTTTCATTTTGACAATATTGCCTTGATCATTGGCCTAAGTGAAGAGTTACATTTTTATTTTTTGTGCCCTTTCTATTCGGGGGATCGCGGAATAGATTGGACACAATCGTTTTCGAATCAACCATCCTGAATACATATTAAGGGCATTTTTCCAGTTTCCAATATGGCGACGCCTGTACCTTAGGAATTTGTACTTCCCTGGGTGGGGTGTATGCCTCTGACGAGGCTGACACTGGTGGGCGGACCTATTCACGTCCGCCCAATCACGTCGTTGATATGACAGTGCACGTCATACACTGGAGACGCGCACGTTTTACACATGATACTGGAGTGTGGGCATCTTTGCCCACACTCTCCTTCGTTCCTATTGGACATTGGTGCACCTGACATGGGAGGTGCATCTCTGTCATGTGACAGATGTGTACACAACAGAGCACAGCGCGCTCTGGATGATTTTAACCATTTAATTTATGTTTGCAACCAAACTCAAGAAGGCTGACAATGGAAGTGTAGAGGCATCATGCAGAGTAACATGGGTGGACTTGCAAGAAGCGATCCAATGTTTTCAGAGGTGAACACTACAATCCCCTAATTACTGTGAGTAGCTAATTTTCTTTTAGAAGTTTTTTTAATTCCTTTTTAGCTGTTTTGAGCTTTTTTAGTTAGATCAGCAACAGATTAAGGGACAAGCTATTCTTACCTATTGAACATTTCCCTCATCCAAGATGGCCACTAGAGCTTCAGGGATTCTGGGAGCTCAGATGGGGGCAGTACCATCCGTGTTTGTTAGATATAAATTGCGGTGAGTCAGTACGCCGCTCGTGCCCCTGGACGAAGTCTTATGAGACGAAACGACGTAGGGTAGCGGCGTGCTGACGTCTTAAACCGCATACTGTGTCCCGGAGTGAACGGGTTGTGCTAGCCGGCCGGCTATATTTTCACAAGCGATTTTTATCTGCATTCTTGTAAGTGTGATTTTAATTTTTTACAATAAATTTGTTATATGGGTTCACACTATATAGCTTTCTTCCTTCTTCACATTCATACCACACCGACCATCGGTCCATTGTGAGAGAAGTTTTGGCTCTTGGATATCCTGCCACGCAAACCCCCAGGCTGGGAAGTAAGCCATCTGCTGTCAGAAGATCTCTGGTTGGGATCTTTTCCTCTGGTAAGGGGCTTTGTGATTGAAAGGTGGAGGTGTCCTGTCTATCTAAGCACTATTCTGAGGTTTTCTTGCATTTGATGTCACTATCAGCTTGAAGGAGAAAGATATTTTACTGCTATCAATATCATCAGACGCAGGTTTTTATAGTTTTATGTGTTAGAACTATAGACTTTCTCACATTTGATTTATATTTTTGTCACTTATGGGACTCATATCTCATTCATGGATCTAATTTTCTTGTTCCATGTAAATTTAAAGGTATTATATCATTCTATGTTATCATAACTATAGAGTTCACGTGAGTTGCGCAGCTTGTCTTCTATCATTTCCTATATCTGTATTGAGCCCACGTGCTGTGACATCACTTCCTGTAGAGGAGGTCACATGCTGTGTCATTACTTCCTATGGTCACATGCTGTGATCTCGTCCAATCAGAGGTGGTCTATGAAGACAATTGTGTTAATAAAAACTGCCTGTAGAGGGCGTCGGCGGCCAGTTATGCCTGGTGAGCGATGGATGAGAGCAAGCTGTTGTGATGTCTCTTGACTTGTATGGATGGGCATAGAATGGATGGTGAGTAAATCTTTTAGCTTAAACATGGCATTATTTCATATAAGATGGAGTATGTGCTTAAAGCACATGGCAAGATGGCGGTGTGCTTTGCACACCCCAAATTGCCACTACACTTTGCCTCTGTTTAATCTTCAACTGTCATGATGCTGCACATGTGATCAGTTATGACACCAGCCATTGGATGATTTGACAGTTTGGTTGAGAGCACAACCAATGTGACAGTTGGCAATCCCGGCATGCCGGAAATGTAACTGCTTTTTGAAACTGTTAGATCGATGGGTTTACTTCCGCTTTAAGTTGTATTATTTAAATCTATTTAAGAACACATCTACATTAAATAAAAAAATGGTCTCACATTAACCACTTAAGGACCGCCGCATGTACATTTACGTCGGCACAATGGCACCGACAGGCACATCAACGTATATATACGTTGGTGCCTTGAGGTGGGTCGGGGGTCCGATCGGGACCCCCCCGGTACATGCGGCGGTCCGCGCGACTGTACAAGCGATCCGGGATTAGGGGCCGGCTATTCGTTTTTGTCCTCCCCCTCTGGATCGCTCTCAGCCAATGCGCGCGCCCCCCCCGCCCTGTCACTTCCTCCTCCTGTGTAAACACAGAAGGAGGAAGCGATGTGATCTCTCCCTCGGCGTTTTTTTCAACCACTGCTGAGGAGAGATCACAACACAAGTAAGTCTGCACTAACACTACACTGACACACACTACATATAGGCACATTTAACCCCCCCGATCGCCCCCCTCCCCCCTGTCACAGTGTCACTGAATGCAGTAATCATACATGTATGATTACTGTATTTAGTGTCAGTGTGACAGGCAGTGTGACAGTCAGTTAGTGTTAGGTCCTGGGTAGCCCCCGTACCCCCCCTAATAAAGTTTTAACCCCTTGATCACCGCCCTAGTTAACGCTTTCACTCCCTATTGCCAGCATCACTAAGCGATCATTTTTCTGATCGCTGTATTAGTGTCGCTGTTCCCGCTAGGTAGCTAATTTTTTTTATTGCGATGTTTAGTTTATTGATTTTTCTTATAACAAAAAGTAAAAAATATTGATTTTTTTTCAAAAATGTCGCTCTATTTTTGTATATAGCGCAAAAAATAAAAATCGCAGAGGCGATCAAATACCACCAAAAGAAAGCTCTATTTGTGGGAAGAAAAGGACGCAAATTTTGTTTGGGAGCCACATCGCACGACCGCGCAATTGTCTGTTAAAGCGACACAGTGCCGAATCGCAAAAACCCCTTGGGTCATTTGGCAGCATATTGGTCCGGTCCTTAAGTGGTTAATAGATCATAATAAATAGAATGAACGACAACATATACAACCAATTATTATGCCCACTAACATGAACCTTGACATCTATTCTTGAACTGTATATATGCAACCTGAAAGAAAAAGCACATGCCGCACAATAATAAAAACAAATAATCAGAGTACACATGAAACTTACTTTCTTCTTCTGATGACTTTTTTAATCCTCTCCATCTGCTCTGACTCTCTTATTTTAAGGTCAGACCACCTTTTCCGCAGCTGTTCCCTTGACCTGCGCACCCCGAATTTCTGATGGAGAGTCCTCTGCACATTCTCCATGATCTGGGCATTTACCTTGTTTGGGTTCTTGTAAGGGCAATGTTTGCAATCATAGTCCTCCCTCCTTAGGATTGCCACCATTTCCACCATCTCCTCAAAGGACATATTGGTGGCTTTGTGCCTCCTGCTCCTGGTTTTTGCTACCGCCTGGCCTTGCTCCTGGTTTGAGCCTCCAGCTTGCTGTGTGTCCTCCATGGTATCTTCACTGTCTTGCATTGACCGACCGAAAAAGGGCATGGAAAGTACAAGAACGATCGTCAGGGGTGGGAAAACGTGCAGAGATTCTCACATGCGCAGTGTATAAAGGGATATCGTGTGAGTGAAAATGTTGTTCACTGTCTGTAGAAAAAGGCGGAAGAAATTATAATGTAGTTCGACGGTACGTAACTTGATTTTAGACTTTATGATCAGTGTAGGAGTTTGTGGGTTAGATATGGGGAGAAAGCTTAGTAAGTAGTAGAGGCTTAACTGACATTAGCTTTTTTAGCTTAATTTTGACTTGCAGAAATAATGGAGCCCTTCAGGGAACAGGAGTTCTTCACAGAATTTGTTCAAAGCGGGCCCCGGATGGCAACCCCCCTTTTTTTCTAGAATTTTTCCTTCCCAAAAAAAAATTATTCAGCCAAGATCTGGCATTTGAATGCCCCCCCCCACCTAAAATAATCAACATATTGTTGCCGCACAGCACGTGCGCTTTGGGGGGCCAAGCCTGTATGGCCAGGCTCACGGGCTGCCACTGGAACATCAATGGCCTCATCAAGCACAAGTGTCATGTAGTTTGTAGAGGGTCTCTTTAGGAAATTGTGCAATGTGCAGCAGCAAAGTATGACATGGTTCAGATTCTACTTAACAAACCTACAGTTCTTATCTTGTTTGCACCACCTGTATACTGCTGTATACTGCTGTTCAAAGTATATAGGGCCAAAGGGTCTTGTAATGACCTGGGGGAGTGGTGGCTGGAAAACCCATGCTATTTTTTTCAGTGATTTTCATCCATATTGCAGGGACCAAGCATTACATTAAAGCCGCAAGCAGTATTAAATTACCCTGCACAAAATGAGATTACTATAATCTCATTTTGTGCAGGGACAGTTCTAAACACGTGCCACCTCACAGGCATACTATAGACACCCAGCAGGTACGATATTTAAAGGATTTTTTTTTCACTTTAAGCCTCATTAAAATTGCTGCTCCTGAAGAAACTACGGTTTTTTAAACTTTTTTTTCCATTGATACATGTTCCCTGGGGACTCCCTGGGGACCCGGTTTCTCAAAGACGTTTTCCAACAATAACTTGAATATTGGGCTTTAAAATGAGCACATTTGAATTCGAACGTTCGAGTCCCATAAACGTCAATGGGGTTCTAAATGTTTGCACAAACGTTCGGTCCGTTCGAAGGTTCTGGTGCGAACCGAACGCAGGGGTGTTCAGCTCATCCCTAGTATGGAGACATGGCGACAAAACAAGCTGCGGCACTGTGCCCTGTTCTGCATCCTTCCGAGTTATCCAGTGTGCTGTGAACAAAATATATTGTCTTTGACCATGCTTGTTCGACCACATGTCAGTAGGGTTGTTGCTGACTGCCTTGCCCAACGAGGCCACAGCATTGCCTTCCTTGTGATGGTACAGAGCTGGAATGGCCTTACATGCAAAAAATAGCCACTGGGAACCTGCCATTGTTGTACTGCACAATCTTCAAAATCACAGAAGTGTCATGAGCAGCATGGCCCATCGGTTGTCAAATCGGCGTGCAAGGGCGGTAGCGGCGCATCGGCGCGCACAGACGCGTGCAATCGTGGTACTGTAACGTTCGGCGCGCGTGCACGTGAGGACGCCGTTCTGGCACCAAATTCAGCCTTAAAAGGGGTCTGAGCCCTGTGCTTCTTGCTGTCCTGTCTACAGCGTTCCTGTGAGTTACCTGCACCAGTTATCCTGATTGAACCTGTTCCTGACAACCCGGCTTGTACCTGTTATGCCCGCCTGCTGCCTGCCCTGACCTTGGCTTGCTCGACCATCCCTTTGCCTGATCCTCTGTACCTTCTGCTGCCCGCCCGTTGTTGACCCGGACTGGAATCCGACCCTGCCTGTACCCAGCCGTACCTGCTCCTGACCCAGTCGGTGGACTTACCTGCTGAGACTTGTTCCTGCTTGTTCTAGGGGACACCTCCCCCGCTCCTGCTTTCGCTCCTGCTTCCAGCTGCCCTACCATGTGCCTTTAACTGTCAGCCTGCACCAGTTCTTCTACGTGCCTCCAGGGACTACTGACGCATCAGCTTGCACCAGGCGCTTGTGCGACTCTGCAGTCCCGAACTTCCTGTATGCTCTATCAGGAGTCCCGGGATCAGAGATGCAAGGGCTGCCGCTTCCTGCCCGTCGGGCTCATCCACTAGGTACGTGACAGAAGGGGCAAAATCCACCAGATGTAAAGGCAGGAGTTGTAAAGCCAGCAGCTTTGACAAGCTTAAAATGGTCACTAAAGGATTTTTTTTTTAGCTAAATAGCTTTCTTTACCTTACTGCAGTCCTAAATTCATGTCCTCATTGTTCGTTTTTGCTCTGATGTTGCTGTAATTCTCCTCTGTTTTGGACACTTCCTGGTTGTCTGTTTCCTTAGGACCACAGTACTGGGAGCTTTTAGTTTTGTTTTCCAAACCATCACTGCTCTATGGCTCTGTCCAGCACAGATACAGCATAACATGCAAAAACAAAACTAGATGCAAAAACGAAACTAAAAAAACTACAGGTACATTATATGATTGATTTGTATCTATTTTTAATCATTATTAAAAGGAATCAGTTAACTATTATGTCTCTATACCCTGTAAACAGTCATTTCAGCAAACAATTTTTTTCCTTTACAACTCCTTTAAAATTAGACGCTGGGCATGTGGGTGGCAGTTACTGTATTTATGTTTTGCTACAACAGCTGGGAAAGAGCAATTTGCCTGCTATAGTCTACAGCTGCTGGCAGATGTGCTGCAAGGACGTGTGACATCCTTTTCTATACCATCATCCCTGTCAGTGCAGGCTGCTGAGAGGTCATGAGAAATAGTGGCTGTAGACCTGAAAGATGAGGAGTGAGGAGGAGCAGAATTGTGTCCCTTTTGTGTGATTTTTCAGGTGCTCTTGCCAAAGGGCTGAGTGGTGGGATGTTCAATGCCTTGTCAAGCATGTGGTACCCAAATGGCTGGTGTTTTTGCCATGCTCTATCTGCTTGAGGCAATGTTTGCAAATCGCAACAGTGCGATTGGTTGCACATGTACTAAAAAAGGTCCAGACAGCTGAGCTGTGGGAAGTGGCTCAGGAGATAACAGCTCCACACTGTGATAAAATAGGGTAGCTGCTCTCTACTCTTTCATGATGGCTGCCTCGTTGGAGTTGTGTCTCACCCGGACTTTCCTTCTCTGCTGTATTTGGAAACCAAGTTGCATCAGTGGACTCATCATCATCGGCTGAAGCCGGGGCCTCGATTTGTGGCTGCCCCGTCCGCGCCGCGGCGGCGGCATACGATCGCGCCATTTTTTTCAAGAAACCTGTCCATCCTCGTCTGGGGGGATGGCGGATGGTTGTCCCAGGGGTCGGTGGCGGGTCTGCAGGTTTTTATATGCCGATTTTGGAGCCTGTGTGCGGGAGCTGAGTGAGCACACAGCTACTCTATGCGGCGCCGGAACCGGAAGTGTTTATGCTGTTTTGATGCTTGCACGTGTATCCTGCAAGATGGAAAAATAAACCATATCATTTGTTTTCAGTCCTCCTTAAGTGCCTTTTTGTACAGTTCAGCGTGTAGTGAACCCATAGAGGGGGTCACACACACCCACTACCGAGTTAATCCCTCACACATGGTGGAGTGCCGCGGGCAGTTAAAGTAAACCCAAAATGGAGGAGATGATAGAACAGATGGTTATAGCAAATGCAAATCAACAGCAGATGAATGCAGATTTGCAGTGGAGCCTTGCAGCTTTCCAAATAAACAGTGCAGCTCAACAACAGGCTCACCAAGAGAGCCTTGCAGCTTACCAAAGGAGCATTGCAGCTCAACGACAGGCTCACCGAGAGAGCATGACAGGTTGGGAGGCCATCATGAAACAATTTGAGAGAACAGAGGAAAAGGATAGCAAGCCCTCTCTGATTAAGAATCCAGAGGACCATAATGCTATGGAGGTTACCACGTCTGTTGTTAAGACGCAATCATCACCGGAGTGTAGTACTTCACCAGAGGAGCAAGAAGTGGAGCCAGAGAAGTGTGCCCTGGCAGAGCCTGAATCTCCCGAAGTGAAGGAGGCGCCATTAGTAGTAGAAGAGTCTGTAGAGCCTGTTGAATCCAATGTTGTGAATGGTGTTCCAGAGGTCAAACCAGACGAGACCAAACCAGAAGAGAAAGACCCTCATGTACAAGAAGATGCTAAAGGAGGTCCCGGCTGTCCCCGAAGTAGCAGCTCCTGTGAAGCTGAATCAACGGCCTGACAGTTCTGCTAAATACAGTAGAGAACCTTTAGCAAATACTTTGAAGAAACTTGATGATCCAGCTACCAAAGCTGTTACCTTGGAACTGGAACCCAACAAGTTTAAGGGCAAGATTTTGGATTGCTCCATATCTTTTTGCAGGGCCAAGTTGCTGCATTGCCATATGAAATATTCAAATGGTGTTGACAAGTCAGAGCAGGATCAGAGTCCTGTCACGAGGCATATGCAGACAAGAGGAACTTTAGCTCACGAAAAGGCCAGTCAGCAAAGCTCAAAGAGAAGAGGCACCACAAACAGTTCAAATTCCCACCGACCGTCCCTAAAAGACAAAAGCAAGGAGAACTTAGTCCAGAAGTCTCATCGCAAGCCAGACAAGCTGTCTGAAAGTGTTAAATAAAAAACGTATGAGAAATGTTCAAAGATTTCCTGAGTCTGAAGTCAAAGAAAAAAAAGAAGAAAAAAAAAGCAAAGTCATAGCTGTCTGTTAGTGAAGAGAACATAGAGGTTTCTAAGGAGCTCTCACCCAAAAAAATACAACCTTCAAAGCTCAACAGTGATTATAAGGCCCCGTGTTCCGGTAAAAGCAACGATCATGGATGCCGTCCATATACAAGACTAAGTGATGAGATGATCCAGTGTGTGGTGCGTGAGGACTGGTTTCATGGTCGGCACCTAGGGGCAGTTCCATCGGAGCACGTTGAGTTTCATGAGATGGTGTGCCAGGGCTGTATGAATCACTGTTCATTTCTTTGGGCCTTCTCTGCCAAGTCAGGAATTCCTGGTGTCATCAAGATTACCAAAGCAGAAACTGAACATGAAGATGTTAAAGTTGATGATTGTCCTACGGAAAAAGCCAACACTCAGAATGGACTAACAATAAATAATGAAGAATGTGTGGAATATAACGACGGTGAGGAGGAGGCAATTCTTAGAAAGCTAAATCTGAAGAACTTTATGGAAAATGAAGCTGAACTTTCTGGAAGTGATGTTGAAAGTGAAATCCCTGACCGCTTCAGGGCAAATGAAGTGGCTGAAGTGCAGGAAGTAGGGTTTGCATATCTTCAGTTCTCAGTCAGTTGCTTGATGGAAATAAAGCTGAAAAACTTCTGACACTGCACTAAATGATGTAGAAAAAGTGGCCCAGATTCACGTACATCGGCGCATTATTGGACCGGCGTAGCGCACCACGTTTCCGTTAGACTTGCGCAATCTAGCCGCGTAATCCCGCGATTCACGAAGCTTTTGCGCAAGAGATTGCGCAAGCGTAAGGTTTTTTCCTGAGGCGTAAGGAGGAGTAATACAAATTGGGAGGGACGTGGGCGTGTTACATTGAAATGAGCCGTGACCCCATGCAAATGAAGGGCCGGCCGACTCGCGCATGCGCGCGTGAAGGAGACCATGGTCAGCTCCGTTGTGCGCATGCTCACAACTCGGGAGCGGCGCAATCAGTGAAATTGGAAATGGACTAGGGCAACTTTATGAACTACGCAGACAGCATAAATAGACACACACAAATGCACTTCCTTTGCAAAAATACATCCCTTTGTATCCCTCCCTCTACAGCAAGGTGCTTTTGTTTGTTTGTGACGTGTCTTTGAGATATTTGAGGACTGTTTTGCAGAGTGATTTTTGTCTTTTATGTGTTTTCTTTGTTGTTATTTTGTTTAAATTATATTTTTGCTGGGCATTTTTTATTTTTGCTCGTCATTTATTTAATTTTTTTGGTTCTGTTTGTGTATGATTTTGTAATGTGGGGGTGATATTCCTGCGGGAAAAGGGGTGTCACCCTCATTTGTGGTGGAGAAGTGATCGCCAGGTCTGTGTGAATGGTGTATGAATGTACAGTGACATAATTGGAGCCGTGGCATGGCGTTGCAGCTCACAAGTCCTGCATGGTGGACTGGTGCCAATCCAATGTGATGAGGATGTGGGGTGTGTGTGCTAGGGACCACAGTGGTGTGCATGCATGCATTCTCATTGTGCCATGATTAATGTGTGTGTTTAACGTGCAAAGATGCATAATGTGAGCTGCCATGAGATGGGGTCATGAGATGGGGTACCAGTGCATATGCAGAGTCACCTTGAAGGGAAAAGACAGGAGGATGTTAGTCATGCATGTGCCACTTGTGAGGTGTGCATCACGGGAGGGGATAGTCATGCCTGCCACCCATGTCACTCACCAACCAGCCAGCTGTCCCCATACATGTTCTGTTCGAAATCTGTGGGGATGGGGCTCTGATTGTATATGTAGCTGTCATGGGTGTCATGGGTAGTGTCATGTGTTGGGCTGCTGATGTCCTCCTGCAGGGTTGTGGTAATTCCAGGATGGCATGAGGGGTGAATCTGAAGATGCGAGACACCTCAGAATCACTCATGCCATAGATGTCTATGCGTGTGTGATATATCAAGTGAAGAGTGAGGGGCTTGTATCAGATAAGAATATTGTATTAGATTAATTTAAATTGTAAATTTTATATAAGCAAAAAAAAAAAAAAAAAAAACATCTCCCGTGCCCTCCTTAGTGCCATCCTCCGTGCCCTCCTCCTTCTTTGTTCATCTAAAGTCAGTAGTATAGCTATGCGCGACGATGCCCCTGGCATGTTGGCATACAGATTGTTGGGCAACACGTGTGACTGCTGAACTCCTCACTAACAGTGTTGCTTTATCTGACAATTAGACTTTTTTTCAAAATTTAGACCAGCTTTTAGGTCCTCTAACTTTAGACAGAACATTTTGCAGTTGCGCACATCGCGTAGCCTGCGCAGCAACTGCGTTTTTTTGTGAATCCCCGTAACTCCCTCATTAGCATATTTGACTAGCAAATCAATGGTGTGTCTAGCGCAGTTTTGCGCGAAGGGAAGCGAATGTCTAATTCAATTACGCCGGACCAAAAAACGTAGATTTCTGGCGTATATTGTTTTGTGAATCGCGTCCAACTATACGCACGCGCACATTTAGACTTACGCACGCGCAACAGCAGTTGCGCAGGCGTAATCGCTCTGAGTGTGTCCAATATCCACTGAGCCTTGTGAATATAGTAAGGCAGGTGATATTCATGACTTTCCCATTATTGATGATCAGCAGAGCAGGGTCATTAAGGAATCTGAATTGCAAGAAATATGCATCCAGACTGAAGCTATTTTTGCCTCTGTGAATTATTTGCCTGTTGAAGAGCAGTGTGTTAATTTTTATGTTGATGAAATGAAAGCAGTAAATACAATGTTACCCCCACCACAGACAGGATCTGTAGAGAGGGGTTTAGTGTCCACCGAAGTCAAATCTATTTTTCAAAGTGTAGAATCTGTAATGGCAGGTGAGCCCTCTGAACGTTGTGAAACCTCCCTCACTGAAGTGGTCACAGAGGCTAAATGTACTAATTTAATGGTTGCTTTTTTCAAATGTCTTGAAAGGAATCAAGAATATGAGAATTTGTGTCCAATAGTTGATGGTTTCAAAGAAACAAATACTAAAACATTTTTGGGAGACTATGAGGCAAACATAGTTGAACAACTAGCCATAAACATAAGTTCAAAAGTGATTGTAGCTGCTAGACAGGAAATGTTGTCTAGTTCAGTTAATAATGATGTGTCCGATAGCAGTTGTCAAGTTCTTGGTGAGAATAGGGATGTGCGAACAAGTGTTGCACAGAGTAAGCAGTTGGTTCAAGAAGGTTACGAGGATTCCGTTTCTGAAAACCTTACATTGGGTTTAATAGATTTTCACCATACTTGTGAGTCTGAACTAACACCAGGTAGGAAACTTGGAAATACAGAGTTGACGGGTAGTGATTTCCATCTGGAGCACCAAAGGGAAGAAAAAACGCCTAGTACATCAGTTTATCAGAGGTCTTTTGCATCAGACTTTAGTCCAGTTCATAGAAGAACAGATTTTTTTGAGTGTCACCATGCCTTGGAGGATTACAGTCTTATGCTGCGTACACACGGTCGTTTTTTTGCGATGGAAAAAAAACAACGTTTTTTAAAACGTCATTTAAATTGATCGTGTGTGGGCAAAACGTCGTTTTTTGTCTTAAAAAAACGACCAAAAAAAATTCCAACATGCTTGAATTTTTTGTGTCGTTTTTCAAAACGTCGTTTTTTGTTTCACAAAAAGTCACCGTGTGTAGCAAAAACGTTGTTCAAAACAACGTTTTTCAACCCAGAAGCTAGTTATGAAGTGAGCTTCAATGGAAAAGAGTAGTGAACGTAACCTCGCTTTTTGTGAAAAAAAATATGGTGTGTATGCAACATCGTCTTTGAAAAGTGACGTTTCAAAAACGTAGTTTTTTACTTCACAGAAAACATTGGCCCAGATTCACGTAGATCGGCGCATTATCATTCCGGCGTAGCGCACCACTTTTCCGTTAGACTTGCGCAATCTAGCCGCGTAATCCGGCGATTCACGTAGCTTTTACGCAAGAGATTGCGCAAGCGTAAGGTTTTTTCCTGAGGCGTAAGGAGGAGTAATACAAATTGGGAGGGACGTGGGCGTGTTACATTGAAATGAGCCGTGACCCCATGCAAATGAAGGGCCGGCCGACTCGCGCATGCGCGCGTGAAGGAAACCATGTCAGCTCCGTTGTGCGCATGCTCACAACTCGGGAGCGGCGCAATCAGTGAAATTGGAAATGGACTAGGGCAATGTTGTGAACTACGCAGACAGCATAAATAGACACACACAAACGCCCTTCCATTGCAAAAGTACATCCCTTTGTGTCCCTTCCCATTGAATCAAGTGCTTTTGCTCTGTTGTTCGTTAGAGTGTGTTTTGTACAGTAGTTGTGAGATTAGTGTTCTGTGTGATCTAGTGCTTGTTGGTAGTTTTGTGAAAGTGTATTTTGATAAGTGTTTGAGACTGTTTGTTTGATTGATATATTTCTGAGCGTTTGTTTTCTTGCTTTATTTTTTCATCTGATTTTTTTGTGTCTGTTTCTTGCTGAGTGCTAGTGTGATTTTTGGCTGTTCTTTTTCTCTTTGTGTGTGTTCTTGTCTGATTGGTTGTGCTTGTATTTGTGACAGATTTTTGGTGACTGCTAGTGAGTTTGTTTGGAAGTATGACTGAGAGAAAAAGAAAGCTGAATTTTACAGTGGGGGAAAAAAGAATTCTTGCCCGGGCCATTACCGACTATGGGCGTTTTCTCCACGGCCCGCAGAGTGCCACCACCACCCCGGCCAGGAGGAGGGAGATATTGGATATGATCACGGAGCAGGTCAATTCATCGGGGGAGGGGGAGACACGGACCCGCTCTGGGATTGAAAAGAAAATAAATGACCTCCGGCGTGAGGTGAAAAAAAAACTGGCCGCAATAAATGCCCATGCCAGGGGCACAGGAGGGGGCCCACCATGCCGGGTTAGATTTACAGCGACGGAGCGTGTGGTGGCCCTGACCTTTCACCGGCATGAAGTGGAGGGCCTGCCAGGCTTTGACACAAGTCCGGTCCCCGCGGTGCCAGGTAAGGTTTTTATTTCTCTCAGGTGTGTAGCATGTGTGGGGGAGGGGGTGAAAGGGAATATGTGGCAAGTGTGTGGATCCTCCAACCTGTGAATGGTTTGTGTCATCCACAGATGTGCAGGAGGGTGCAGGGCCATCTGGCCTGACCGCTCCAACGCCAGGACAGCAGCCTAATGAGGCCCCCCCAACAAGGCCAGAGTCCGCGGAGGAGGAACAAGAGGAGGAGGATGATCATGCGGAGGACGATCATGAGGAGGAGGAGAATCATGAGGAGGAGGAGTCCATGGCAGGCACTGGACGTTTGGTTTCTGCGGACTCTTCCCCTCTGGCTGCAAGAAGCCTGCCCTCCCTAAGGGTGAGCCCCCCCCCCCTCCTCCCCCAACATGGCTCCCCTCACAAGGGCCTCCCCTTCTCCCCGGCCACAACCATCAGCTGGAGCCAGGAGGTCATCCCAGAGCACCAGGGGGGCGCCCAATCTCCTGCCCGCCTGTCTGAGAAGGAACCTGGCCACCCAGACCCGCCTTCTGAGACAGCTCTGCCAGACTATGGGGCGGGTGGATCAGAGCCTGTCCTCCATTAACGATAGCCTGGGTAACCTGGACTCCCACTCCCGGGCCTCCACAACCTGCCTAAATTACCTGCAAACTACAGCAGCAGGCGTTGGGCAGGATGTGAGGGCCCTTACCCAGGCTATCCAGGGCAACACGGCAACACTTGGTATATAGAGTAGCCGTGGCCTTGGAGGGCAGGCCGCCAGGTGGGCAGATCTCAGGGGCTGCTCCTCCTTCCCCGGCTTTTCCCCTCCCCCATGCGTCTCCCCTGAGGGTCCGGGGCCGTGGCCGGGGGCGCCCCAGGCGTGGCTCAGGCAGAGGGCATTCATTTTATTTTCCCCCTTTTGTTTGTTTTGAAAGCATTTTTATTTTTGTTCTCTGCTTATTTATTTTTTTCTATGCAATTTTTGTTTCTATGCATTTTTTTTTTTCCTGACATTTTTGGCATATTTTGGGTTGTGAATGATGTTTGAATGTGGGGGTGACATTCCTGCTGGAAAAGGGGTGTCATCCTCAATTTTGGTGGAGAAGGGTTCCCCAGGACCAGGGAGAAGTGATCTCCAGGTCCGTGTGAATGGTGTATGAATGTACAGTGACATAATTGGAGCCTTGACGTGGCGTTACTGCTCACCAGTCTTGCATGGTGGACTGGTGCCAATCCAATTTGATGAGGATGTGGGGTGTGTGTGCTAGGGACCATAGTGGTGTGCATGCATGCATTCTCATTGTGCCATGATTCATGTGTGTGTTTAACGTGCAAAGATGCCCAATATGAGCTGTCTCCTGACTGCTCTTCCCTCAGAAGACGGGGTATCCTCGGTTAGGGGTTGATTGTCTGGTTGGGGGGTTAGGTCATCACGTTCCTCTATCTGCAGGCCCTTCCTCACTGCGAGATTGTGCAGCATGCAACATGCAACGATGATATGGCACACGAAGTTTGGGGAATACAACAGTGTACCCCCAGACTTATCCAGGCATCGGAAACATGACTTCAGGAGGCCAAAGGTGCGCTCCACCACTGCACGGGTTTTGATGTGTGCTTCATTGTATCGTTCCTCTCCTGGGGTTTGGGGGTTCCGGATAGGAGTCATGAGATGGGGTCCCAGGGCATATGCAGAGTCACCTGTAAAGGAAAAGACAGGAGAATGTTAGTCATGCATGTGCCACTTCTGTTGTGCATCACGGGAGGGGATAGTCATGCCTGACTCCCATGTCACTCACCAACCAGCCAGGTGTTCCCATACACGTTCTGTTCGAATTCCGTTCGGATGTGGCATTGATTGTAGATGTAGCTGTCATGGGTGGATCCGGGGTGTTTGGCACGAACGTGCCATATGAGGCCTTGGGCATCGACTATCACCTGTACGTTGATGGAATGCCAATTCTTCCGATTGCGGTACATGTGCTCGGTCTCATGGGGGGGCTGGAGTGCCACATGTGTGCAATCTATGGCCCCGATGGTGCGTGGGAATCTGGCAATTCGGTAGAAATCTGCCATTGCCTTGATTCGCAGCTCCTCAGTGGTTGGTTTTATGATTTGGTTGGCAAAGCGTGTGAGGATTGCAGGGACAACCTGGTGCACACATCTGCTCATGGAGGATTGTGACATCCCAGCCACCACTCCACTTGTACGCTGAAAAGAGCCACTGGCAAGGAAATGGAGTGTTGCCAGTACCTTGACCAGTGGCTGCACTGCATGTGAGCGTTGTGTTGGGCTGGTGATGTCCTCCTGCAAGGTTGTGGTTAATTCCAGGATGGCATGAGGGGGGAATCTGAAGATGCGAAAGACCTCAGAATCATTCATGCCAAACAGGTGTATGCGGGTGCGGTATACCCTCTCCCGTGCCATCCTCCGTGCCCTCCTCCTTCTTTGGTCATCTATATTCACTAGTGCAGCTATGAGCGACGATGCCCCTAGCATGTTGGCAGTCAAATTGTAGTGCAACACGTGTGTGTGGTCTGCTCCTCAGTAACGGTGTTGCTTTCTGTGAGATGTAGACGTTTTTTCAAAAGTTAGACCAGCTTTTAGGTGCTCTAACTTTAGACAGGACATTTTGCAGTTGCGCACATCGCGTAGCCTGCGCAGCAACTGCGTTTTTTTGTGGATCCCCGTAACTCCCTCATTAGCATATTTGACTAGCAAATCAATGGTGTGTCTAGCGCAGTTTTGCGCGAAGGGAAGCGCATGTCTAACTCAATTACGCCGGACAAAAAAACGTAGATTTCTGGTGTATATTGTTTTGTGAATCGCGTCCAACTATACGCACGCGCACATTTAGACTTACGCACGCGCAACAGCAGTTGCGCACGCGTAATCGCTCTGTGAATCTGGGCCATTGTCTTTTTTCATCACAAAAAATGATTGTGTGTACGGGGCATTAGTGTGTTTTCATCTGAAGAAGGCATCCACATGGATGATCCATTGCAGAGCACAGTGTTATCAGCTCTTGGTATTGTAATGACTCGCTGAGTTCTTCAGGGATTGAGCTATCGAGGGAAACCTTTGTGTCCATTGAAAAATCAATTAAGGTTTTGCATGGTTTACAACTGAAAATGAGTATATTACAGAGCAAGGAACACCCTCTTATGTACCTCAGCCGGAATTTAAAGACCAATATGAGAATAAATAGGTGGTTCCTGGCCCTTCAGGAGTTTAGTTTTGTCGTAACGCATCGCCCCGGTGTTAAAATGGGGAATGCAGATTTTTTGTTCCCGAGTGCATGCGTGCCTGGCAACCTGTGTCCCAACCCTAGGGTTGAAACAAGAGGGAGGTATGTGACAGGAAGTCAGGTAAATCTGTGTGTGTTGTCCCAGACAGATGTTTTTCTGCCTTGTTTAGACAATACACCAATTACTATTGGGCCTCGGCTGCAGAGATGGCCAGAGAGGTTTGGGGCGTTAAAAGGTTTCAGCTGTTCAGAATTAAGCAATTAAAGCCCCTATAAAGACAGCCTAGGGATAACGACTGATTGCTGGATCCTGAGGATTTGGGAGTGAAGGAGCAGTCACAAGCACTTCTGAAGAGGTGAGGTGCTGATGGATATTTCTGTGTGAGAAATATCAAAGAGACGTTTTTGTTGTTTTCTGCTGTAGGACCAGCAGTGTCTGCCCAGCAGTAGGCTGTGCCAGACTCCATAGGTAGGTTCCTGTGTTGAGAAGGTAGATGCCCCAAGTGGCAAGGGTTTATTTTATGTTTTGTTTTGTTTATGATGCTTTGATGTGTATCCCGCAAGATGGCAAATTAAACCATATCATTTGTTTTCAGTCATCCTCAAGTGCCTTTTTGTACAGTTCAGCGTGTAGTGAACCCATAGAGGGGGTCACACACACCCGCTACCGAGTTAATCCCTCACAATATATATAAAAACATTCAAATTTCATATAGAATGCATTTGGATAGAAAAGATTAGAATAGAATTGAAAATAATTGAAAACTAATAGAACCGAATAGAAAAAAATATTATAAAACCATCTTCTGAAATTGGAATTTTGTATAGAATGAACTTGAATAGAATGTAAATATGTTTATATATATATATAAAACATGTTCTGAAATTCGAATTTTGTATACAATGAATTTTGAATAGAAAAGATTAGAATAGAAAAGAAAATAATAGAAAAGCATAGACTAGAAAAACAATAGAACAGAATAGAATTATATTTGTTCTATTCTGTTCTATTGTTGTTCTAGTCTATTCTTTTCTAATATTTTATATTCTAATCTTTTTTATTCAGATTCATTCTATACGAAATGAAAATTTTGGAAAATGGTTTTATATATATATATATATATATATATATATATATATATATATATATATATATATATATATATATTAGGTTTAGAGTTATGCCCCGTACACACGATCACTTTATGTGATAAAAAAAAACAACGTTTTCTGTGAAGTAAAAAACGACGTTTTTGAAACTTCACTTTTCAAAGACGATGTTGCATACACACCATCATTTTTTCACAAAAAGCGAGGTTACGTTCACCACTCTTTTCCATTGAAGCTCGCTTCATAATTAGCTTCTGGGCATGCGCGGGTTGAAAAACTTTGTTTTAAACAACGTTTTTTGCTACACACAGTGACTTTTTGTGAAACAAAATACAACGTTTTAAAAAACGACACATAAAATTGAAGCATGCTTCAATTTTTTTTCTCGTTTTTTACAAGACATAAAACAACGTTTTCCCCTAAACACGGTCAATGAAATTGACGTTTTTAAAAACGTCATTTTTTTTCATCACATAAAGTGATCGTGTGTAAGCGGCATTAGGGTTAACCCTAACCCTAATATTTATATATATATATATATATATATATATTAGGGTTGTCCCGATACCACTTTTTTGAGACCGAGCACAAGTACCGATACATGTGACAGTATTTTATATATTTTTTTTAACCCCATTATGTTACTAAACATCTCAGGCATGGGTTCACACCTCTGTTTTTTGGTGCTTTTTGCAGAAACACAATACAGTTTATTTACATGTTTTCCTATGGGACACATTCACATCCCTGATTTTCTTTCAGCTGCTGCGTATTTGGAAAGGGAAAAGACTTTTTAACGTAAAACGGTGCTTTTTTTTTGATTCAATATACATCAATGCAGAAGCTGCAGAAAAGCATGTAAAGTGTTTTGCGGCAATTTGTGTTTTGTAATCTGCCCAACAACAATTTTTATTTTTAAGGCTATTATCCGATTAATGGAAACAATAATCGGGCACCTAATCGATTATGAAAATAATCGTTAGTTGCAGCCCTAGAAATGATTTAGGCGATTTAGGCCTAGATTCACAAAGCGATTACGCCTGTGTAAATGTTGTTAGACAGGAGTAATTTCGATTTACGAGCGTTTTTACGCTAGTCGAAATCCTCAAACCATGAAAAGACACCTGCGTGCTAAATTTCGACTTTATTACGTGTTAGTACGCCTTCAGATCTACGCTGCCTGAAAATTGCGGCCACTGGGCGGACTTCCTGTTGTTTTTCACCTTCATGGTATGCTAATGAGCTTTTGCCTGGAATCCACAAAATTTCGCTCTTCAAACGCAATCTCTTACGGCACCTTTAGTCATCTTTTTTTTCCGTTTCACTATACCAGCTTTTTGCTGGTCTAATATTAGACAGCCCATGTTAAGTATGGCCGTCGTTCCCGCGTCGAATTTCAACGTTTTTCGATTTCTTTTATTATTTTTAACGTAAGTCGTCCGGGAATAGGAATGTTCGTAAACGCCGCTACTCAAACAACGAATGACGTCACGACGTGATTTCGCGCAATGCACGGCGGGAAATTCCTGAACAGAGCATGCGCAGTTCGATCGTCGCGGGGACGCGCTTAATTTAAATGCTTCACGCCCCCTACTCACGTATTTCGATTGCGCGGCGGAAAAAAAATACGATACAATAGCGTACGCGCAAAAAAACTACCTGAATTCGGCGTAGAGTCTGGTGATAGACGGCAGCGTAGCGTATTTCGATTACGCAGCGGAAGATTACATCTATGTGAATCTGCCCCTTAGTTCGCATTTGCAGCGCTATACAAGTTACTTACTTACTCATATATCTATATATATATATATAGGTTAACCCTAATATTTACATATATAACCATTTTCCGAAATTCAAATTTCATATAGAATGATTTTGAATTAGAATAGAAAAGATTAGAATAGAAAATAGAAAATAATATAATATAATAGAAAAACAATAGAACAAAATAGAATACAATTGAATATATGTTTTTCTAGTTTATTCTCTTCTATTGCCGTATTTATCGGCGTATACTGTGCACTTTTTTCCCCTGAAAATAGGGGGGAAATCACTGGTGCGCGTTATACACCGATAGTGTACCTTGGGCTCGGAGGGGAAGGAGGGGGACGAGCGCTGCCGAGTGCCGCCGAGCGCCACCGGAATTCACGAGCCGTCTCTCCTGTGTGCTCTAACCTCACACACACAGTCCCGCTTCCGCCACCGGCATTGGACCAGTGTTCTATCAATCACAGGAGCTGGTCCAATGCCGATGGCGGGACTGTGTATGTGACTGCCGCCGAATGAACAGGAGATGACAGCTCGGTGATTCCTTCACTCCACGAGAGAAGGTGAGGCTGAAAATGGGCACATAGGCTGCATCTAGGCAAACTTAAATAACACATACTGTAGGCTGCATCTAGGCTGAAGATGGGTACATAGGCGGCACATAGACTGGAGATGGGCACATAGGCTGCATTTAGGCTGGAGATGGGGCACATAGGCTGCATTTAGGCACAGATTAGGCTGCATTGAGGCTGCAGATGGACACTCACCACGACATTTAAAAAAAAAAAAAAAATCCTGAAACTTCCCTCTGAAATTGGGAGAGAGAGAGTTAACCCTAAACCTAATATTTATATAACCATTTTCCGAAATTTTTAGAATAGAATAGAAAAGAAAACAAGAGAAGAACAATAGAAGAAGAACAATAGAACAGTATAGAATAAAATATAATTATATAAAAATTATTATTATTATATTTTATTATATCCTGTTCTATTGTTTTTCTAGTCTATTCTTTTCTATTATTTTCTATTCTAATCTTTTCTATTCAAATTCATTCTATACAAAATTCGAATTTTGGAATTTTTTATATACTGTATATATATAGACATATATCTATATCTATATATATATCTATATATATCTATATATATATATATATATATATATATATATATATATATATATATATATATATATATATATATAGATATAGATATAGATATATATATATATATATTAGGGTTAGGGATAACCATAACCCTAATATTTACATATAACCATTTTCCGAAATTTTAAGTTCATATAGATTTAAATTTTAATTAGAATAGAAAAGATTAGAATAGAATAGAAAAGAATAGAATATAAATACAATAGAACAGAATAGAATAAAATCGAATATATATTTTTCTAGTTTATTCTTTTCTATAATTTTTTAAACTAATCTTTTGTATTCAAATTTGAACTTATTCTATACGAAATTCGAATTTTGGAAGATGTTATATATATAAAATATATTTCTAACATCTTCCAAGATTCGAATTTGAATAGAAAACATTAGGATAGAATTTAAAATAATAGAAAAACAACAGAAAAAAAAAAAAATATATATATATATATATATATATATATATATATATATATATATATATAAACATCTTCCAAAATTCAAATTTTGTATACAATGAATTTGAATTCAAATAGAATAGATTAGAATAGAGTAGAAAAGAATAGACTAGAAAAACAATAGAACAAAATAGAATAAAATATAACATATTATATTTTATTCTATTCTATTGTTTTTTTTAGTCCATTATTTTCTACTCTATTCTAATCTATTCTAATATAACAATAAAATAGGATATATATATATATATATATATATATATATATATATATATATATATATATATATATATATATATATATATATATATTCTATTTTATTCTATTTTGTTCTATTGTTTTTCTTGTCTATTCTTTTCTACTCTATTCTAATCTATTCTATTTGAATTCAAATTCATTGTATACGAAATTTGAATTTTGGAAGATGTTTATATATATATATATATATATATATATATATATATATATATATATATATATATATATATATATATATATATATATTTTTCTGTTGTTTTTCTATTATTTTAAATTCTATCCTAATGTTTTCTATTCAAATTCGAATCTTGGAAGATGTTAGAAATATATTTTATATATATAACATCTTTCAAAATTCGAATTTCGTATAGAATGAATTCAAATTCGAAAACAAAAGATTAGTATAAAAAATAATAGAAAAGAAAAAACTAGAAAAAATATATATTCGATTTTATTCTATTCTGTTCTATTGTATTTCTATTCTATTCTATTCTAATCTTTTCTATTGTAATTTAAATTTAAATCTATATGAATTTCGGAAAATGGTTATATGTAAATATTAGGGTTAGGGTTATCCCTAGAATTATATATATATATACATTCCGAAATTCGAATTTCATATAGAATTGAATTTCGGAAAATGGTTATATATATATACATAGTAGGGTTAAGGTTAGTGTTTACCCTAACCCTAATATTTACATATATAACCATTTTCCAAAATTCAGATTTTGTGTAGAATGATTTTGAATTTGAATAGAAAAGAGCAGAATAAAAAAAAATAGAAAAGAATAAACTAGAAAAACAATAGAACAGAATAGAATAATATATATATATATTATTCCATTCTGTTCTATAGGTTTTCTAATCTATTATTTTCTATTATTTAGATTTTTATAATATTTTCTATTCAAATTCGAAATAATAGGGTTAGGGTTAGGTTTAATCCTAACCCTAATATTTACATATATAACAGTCATACGAAATTTTGAATTGGAATAGAAAAGAATAGAATAGAAAATAGGAAAAAATAGAATAGAAAAACAATAGAACAAAATAGAATAAAATATAACATAACATATATTATATTTTATTCTATTGTATTGTTTTTCTAGTCTATTATTGCTACTATTTTCTATACTAATCTTTTGTATTTATATTCAAACTTCGAATTTTGGAAGATGTCATTTATACATATAAAAAGTATAAGGGAAAATTGGGGGAAGGGAAGCCAAGTTAACCACTGGTATATAGGTAATCAGTATAGATGCCTATAATTGATCATATACCCTGTTGGGTTTTGTTGCTGTAACCAATATGCTTGACTATAAAAGGGAGGAAATGAGGGGAATAGCCTAAGGGGATGCTAGTTTGAAAGGGGTTACTTTTAGAAACAATTGATGATCTAAACAAAGGTATGATACAAATTAATTTTATTCCAGTATCAAAATAGTATAAAAAGTGCAGTTATTTTAGAAACATTGGAATCATTTAAAAGAATTAGATTACCATGGACATAAATGAATCTAGCTCTTGTCCGTCTCACTCACAGGGGCGTCACGTGACTGTGCAGGGTGATGATGTCAACGCGTTTCGCCGTGCTTAGTGGCGTAGCTTCATCTCGGACCAGAGCTAGTGAAGGAGCCGCAGATCGTGGAAATGCAGTAGCCCAAAGAAATATCCCTGTCACAGGGATTGGAGCTACACTACAGTGGGTCCTCACGCCTCTCCACTATGAATAGCTGCCTTAGTAGTGAATCGGCAAGTGTAAGAGTGACAACAAGCAAAACATTAGTAATGTATTAACTCCATCATTTATTACGGTTACCGATTACCAACCTAATTTTGGCATTTTGTATATCACCATTACTTCCAGTGTAATATCCACCACGTTTGTCTAACCATAGCTAGGTAAAAGCATTTCTTTCCCAGGTATTTGTGATTGAACTGTCACTGCATGGCTAAGGCAAGCTAAATTTATGAACCAGATCCAACACCAAATAGTGGATATTAACGGATCCAATGAGAACCTTTAACTGGGACTTTATAATTAACAATACTGACGATCGTCCTGCAGAACAGCTTGATTTATTTCCAGCTTATCCTTCCACTTTCTGGCAACTACTGTAGTACTACCAACTAATAACATGGGTCAACCAGTGCATGCACGGCCATTACACTTATTACCAATATAAGGCAATTCAGGAAGCCCTTTAACCAATTATTACTGCTCCTTCTCTTCCTTTCCCCCACCATCACACACTGGGTCCAGCCACTAGTTAAAGCACCCATTGGCTCTGTTAAAGTAGGGGATATCAAGTAACACTCCTTGAACTTACTAACCGCCCCCCCCCCCACCCTTACATTTTTTTGACAGTCAAATTTACAAATCCAATTGGATGGTGTGCATATAAACTGTGGCTGAATCAATCACCTCCAGACTAGTGCTGTGTCTATGTTCTGTAACATGTCCTGCCTGTCATTTATGTCCATGGCAATCTAATTCTTTTAAATTATTCAATTTTTTCTAAAATAACTGCACTTTTTATACTATTTTGATACTGGAATAACATTAATTTGTATCATGCTTTTGTTTAGATCATCAATTGTTGCTAAACTTAATTCCTTTCAAACTAGCCTCCCTCCCCATTTCCTCCCTTGTATAACCATATATATATATACATACATATATATTAAAAAATGTATAACATTTTCCAAAATTCTAATTTCATATGGAACAAATTTGGATAGATTAGGATAGAATCTAAAATAATAATAAAAAAAAAACAATAGAACAAAACTTATAAAAACATCTTCTGGAATTCAAATTCATATACAATGAATTTGAACTTGAATAGAGAAGTACAAAAGAGTACAAAACAATAGACCAGAAAAACAATAGAACAGAATAGAATAAAATATATGTTTTTCTAGTTTATTCTTTTCTATTTTTTATTCTAATCTTTTCTATTCAAATTTAAATTCATTCTATACAAAATTTGAATTTCGGGAAATGGTTTTATATATATGTATATATATATATATATATATATATATATATATATATATATATATATATATATATATATATATATATATATATTATGGTTAGGTTTAGGGCTAACCCTAATTTTTTTATACATAACCATTTTCCAAAATTCCAATTTTGTATAGAATAAATTTGAATTGCTGGCTTCATGCGCGGCAGGGAGTCCAGGGACAATGTTATTAAAGCACTTAACTTGATATATGCAGCGCGCACTCGGAAGATCGAGGGCCTTCTCCTGTCCACCGACGCTGAGAAGGCCTTCGACAGGGTCGTGTGGGATTACATGTTGGCCACTTGCCAGTATGTAGAGCTGGGGTCACATATGAGGTCCTGGATTTCTGCACTCTACAAAAACCCTTCAGCTCGCATTAAGGTCAATGGATCCCTGTCTGACACGTTTCAGATAAGTAATGGGACCAGACAGGGGTGCCCCCTCTCGCCCCTCCTCTTCATTCTCTCCCTCGACCCTTTCATTAGAAGGGTCATAGCCGAGAAGGTGATACAGGGTTTTTCACTGGCGGGAAGAGAATATAAGATTGCGGCGTACGCCGATGACTTGCTTTTCTTCCTGATGAATCCCCAATCATCACTCCCGTCTCTCATGCAGGAATTTGCATTGTTTGGTTACATATCCAACTTTAAAATTAATTTTTCAAAATCAGAAGCAATGAATATAAGCATACCGGCACAATCCCTAGAGACACTCAAATCTACTTGCCCCTTCAGGTGGGTACCGTCCAACCTAAAATACCTGGGAATATGGCTTACACCAGATCTCACTCAAACCTATGAACGCAATTACCCGCCCATTCTTGAGACAATAGACAGGGACCTAAAGGCCTGGCATACCCGCAATTTCTCTTGGTTCGGCAGGGCAGCCATATGCAAAATGACCATCCTGCCTAGACTTTTATACTTGTTCCGTAACCTGCCGATCAGAATTCCCTTGAAATTCTTTAAACTCGTCTCCTCAATCCAACAGAGGTTCATTTGGGCCCACAAACCCCCGAGAATCAAAGCAACGTTGTTAGCACTACCTAAGCATAGGGGGGGTATGGGTATCCCCGACTTTAAAAACTACTACTACGCTGCTCATGTGACCAGAATAGTAGACTGGCATTGCCATTACCGTCTTAAAAACTGGATACAAATTGAGGATGATCTAAGCCCCACCCCTTTACGCTTCTCCCCTTGGATACCTTGGTCTAGCTATCCTGCTTCTCTAAAGATGCATCCATTGGTAGGGTCCACACTAGGAGTGTTTCACAAGATATCAAAAATGACGAACCTGTCCACACCACTGGGCCCATTGACACCCCTGTTAAATAATCCTGACTTCCCCCCCGGTATGGAGACTTGCTTCCTACACCCCTTCAATGCCAACAGACCACTACTTGCCACAGATTGCTTTCGGAAAGGCATGTTTAGGGATTTTGGGGACCTTAAAACAGACTTTGACAGACCCGGCCTTCCTCTTTGGAAATATTTCCAAGTGAGGAGCTATCTAAACCACGCCTCTAGGAGACACAACTTCAACAGAATGCCGACGGAAATGGAGTCAGTGTGCCTGGCGGGTGAGCCCATACAAAGAACCACTTTGGTTTCCTACACCTGGCTTAGAGATCAACCGGTCCAAGGAGACGATAGATTCAGAGAGAGATGGTCGCAGGCTCTGGATGTCCCGATCTCGGGGCCCCAATGGGAGAGATCATGTACTCTTACGCATAAATGCTCTCTGAGCAACAGAACGCAAGAAACCGCCTACAAATTGCTCACCCACTGGTATGCCACCCCGGTGAAATTACATATCTGGTTTCCACAGACGCCGGACACATGTTGGAGGTGTAACACGGACAGGGGCACTCTCCTCCACATATGGTGGCAGTGCCCCCTGATTGTTCCCTATTGGCGGGCGGTATGTGAATCAATCAGACTGATCACAGAAACCAAGTTGAACCTAGACGCCGCCTGCTGCCTCCTGCATATTTCCAACGTGTCACTTCAGAGTTATAAGAACTCACTATCTAAACACCTTCTGAATGCAGCCAAGGCATTTGTGCCCCTATATTGGAAGTCATCCAGGGTCCCATCGATCCGAGACTGGCTGACCAGAGTAACAGACATTTACAACATGGAGGAAATGGTAGCTCAATCCTCTGATCGTACTGATACGTTTTTTCAAACGTGGTCTCCTTGGGTCCAATTTAAACTTTCTAGGAACTATGACAGGTTGATGGCTGAGTCCTAGAATGCTTGGTGACCACCCACACATTTTACAGCCCTCTGACGCCCCGCTGGGGCTGCTGCCCATCCTACCTTACTGTCCCCCCCCCCTCCCCACACCTCACTTGCTTTGCTTTGCTCTCTATTCTCTTTTCTTCTCTAAACCTTCACTCACGGTTACTTCCTTTGTTACTGTGATCCATATCAGAGTACCTGCTTCTGATGATACCAGAGAAACACTGCATGTGTTGATATTTATACTTTACATGTGTCTCCTGATGTTTTTCTTTATCTTTACGAGCCACATACAATCAGTGATTTTGGTTACCTTTCGTTAGCTATACCATATGTTGGACTGTCTTGAGCTCTGTACTAAACTCATGTCGGGAGCTGCATCTCCCATTCTTGTTGCTCTACCTTTTCTTTTAATAAACTGGATGTTATAAAAAAAAAGAATAAATTTGAATTAGAATAGAAAAGATTAGAATAGAATAGAAAATAGAAAAGGATAGAATAGAAAAACAGTAGAACAGAATAGAATAAAATATAATATATGTTTTTCTAGTTTACTATTTTCTATTATTTTCTATACTAATCGTTTGTATTCAAATTTGAATCCATTCTATCCGAAATTCGAATTTTGGAAGATGTTTATAATATATATATTACTAATTTTGTATACAATACATTTGAATTTGAATACAAAAGATTAGAATAGAGAGAATAGACTAGAAAAACAATTGAACAGAATAGAAATATACATATATATATATATATATATATATATAAATAAACCATCTCCTGAAATTGGAATTTCGTATTGAAGAAACTTGAATAGAAACAATTAGAATAGAATGTAAAATAATAGAAAATAATAGCATAAACACAATAGAACAGAAAAATTATAATAAATATATATAAAGGGGTCGTGGCTTGGCACGCAAGGCGAATGGTCGCATATTGAGAGAGCTCCGCAGCACACCCAGCCTTCTACAGCTTAATACCCGATCAGATAGCACCAAATGCCTGGAAAATGGATGTATGGCTCCCTGCTCTCCCACCTGAGAAAGGATCGGCTAATCTCACGACCTGGAACATTCCTGACATCTTTAAGACACAGCGGGAGGCCCGCCGCATTACGGGGAAATCTAAGATGGCGCCGACCCAGCGTGTGAGCGACATTAGCGAGGACTTGCAGTCAGCTCCTGAGGACTTAGGTAGGGGCCGATCGCATGAAGACCTCCCGCTGACATACACAGATATGTCTGTGATTGCTGCAGACATCAAGTCCACCTTTTCGGCGGCCATAACTGACCTAAAAGCGAACTTCCTGGTAATGGCAGAGAAAATGGCAACAGTTGAGGCGGCAGGCAAACACAGAGATAAAGCGATCCACAAACTGGAATGGGTTACCTCCTTGCAGTCCATAGAAATGAATAGGCACATCGAGGACCTTGACAATAGGGGATGAAGGAATAATATCAGGGTGAGGGGTATCCCGGAATCGGTGGAATCTGAACAAATTATCCCTGCCTTACAGGGAGTCTTTAACAGTTTGTTGGAAAGACAGGAGGACAGAGAGATTGATTTTGTCCGGGCACACAGGGCTCTCAGACCGAGGGGAATGATGGGGTTCCCCCCAGGGATATCATTTGCTGCTTGCAAAACTTTGCCCTTAAGGAGGAGATCATGCGCAAGGCCAGAAGAAATGAACAAATTGTATTTAATGGTGCCAATATTATGCTATTTCAAGATCTCTCCCAGATCACTGTGAGAAACTGCAGGGCCTTGCGCCCTCTGCCAGAGAAACTGAGGGAAAATGATTTGAAATATACTTGGCAATTCCCATTCGCTCTAACTGTCACCAGTAATGGGCAGCAGCACGTGTTACGCACACCCGATGACCTTCAGGATTTTTACACAGCCCTGAATTTGGACTACATTGATTTACCAGACTGGTACACTGAGTTTATTGTGATGCCAGCGGACCGGAGTCCTCAGAGATCACCTCTATCTATGCCGGACAAGCGGCAGACCAAGAAGCAGAGATCGCATCGTCTTGGTGGTTCCAAAGCTGGAACGCCCCGTCGTCCATTGGAAGATGCTGGAGATCATGAAGTGGATTGATCCTGGTCAGCCCTGCTCGTCGATTGTTCTTTTGGTCGTTGCTGTTTGTCACGTAAGGCATGACTGTTGCTGTCTTTTTTGAAGAACCCAATTCTGGTTCTTGGTTCGAGTCCCGCATTATTCCTTTGGGATCCCCCTCCCTCCCCTCTCTTCATTCACCCTCACTATGTTTGGCCAGCACGTATCCTGTTTGAGAGCTCCATGGAGCACTTTGACTTACCCGAACTTTGTGAATTTTGGGCTCTGACATGTTCTCCCCTCCCCTCCCTTCACACTCCGATCCCTTGCTCCCAGCCTCTGACTCACACAGAGCTTCTGAACTTGATCTTGATGGATCTTCTTTCATTATGGTTCTCCTGCTCTCTCCGAAAATTATCTGAGTTGGGAATGTCTTTGCTGCACGTGACTGATGGAGGGAGGGCATGGGGTTTCCTATAACTGGAGATACACTTTCCTCCCTTGACTTGTTGTCTTACTATCTTTGCTCTTCTCTCTTCTCCTGCATCTTCGCTAGTCTTTTCTTTACTATTTGGCATAATCCCTTTGTTTTCCTGATAGGAGTGCTGTAACGGTATATTGATTATCTTTTATTTTTGTTTATTTTTGTTTGTTTCCCAGCTCTGTCTTACAGCTAAGGACGGCCTCTTCCTTCTGGGTCCACCGGATGGCGTACTCATCGTTGGAGTGTAGCCCCTTCCTGATATCTCACAATGTGAGGGGTCTGAATGTTCCTGAACGGAGGTCCACTTTGTTAAGAGAACTTAAAAAAGGTAGGCCACACTTTGTGTTTCTACAGGAAACGCATTTTAGGACCCATCACGTTCCTAAGTTGACAGATTCATTCTTTCCTGAGGCCTATCATGCTACTAATGATGAGTCTAAATCTAAGGGGGTCTCTATCTTAATCAGCAAAGAGGCTCCATTCCAGCTTAGAGAAAAAATGATTGACCCAAATGGTAGGTACATTTTTTTAAAAGATCTTTACAATGATGCCCCTATTACGTTGGCAAATGTATACTTCCCTAACAGATCTCACGTCTCCTATTGTCAGAGGATGATTCGAGATCTGTTGGGCTTCGTATCAGGTTGCTTAATTTTGGGCTGGACTTTAATGTCCCCCTGAATCCCCTGACCGATACTTCCAATGGTAAATCATGTATTACATACAAGATTCTCAAAAAAAATGTCTGTTACAATCTCTACAACTGATTGACGTTTGGCGGTTCCTGAACCCTGACGGATGTGACTTTACACACTTTTCCAGGCCTCATAACAAACACTCGCATCTAGACTACATTTTATTTTCCAGAGGGATCTGACTTCGGTGACTGGGGCAGACATAGGGATAGAGTCCTATTCGGACCATGCTCCCGTATCCATTTCCCTGAACTCAGTGTCGTCCGAGCGGAAATCTCCAATGTGGAGGCTCAACACTTCATTACTGACAGATCCAAAGTTACTTGAGACGTTGACTGCTTCCTTAAAGGAATTTTTTCAACACAACAATGTGCCTGGTTCTGACGCTTTGTCAAGTGCTCCATTAGGGGTGAACTCATTAGAATGGAAGTGCAGCATAAAAGAGACAGGGAGAAACACATCAAAACACTGTCAGCTCGTATTAATCATTTGGAAACACAAACATAAACAGTCGCTCTCTGCTTTTGCAGCACAGGAGTTTTTAGACGCCAGAAAGGCCCTCCAGCAGATCTTTGATCATAAATCAAAAAGATTCCTGTTCTTCAAAAGAAAGGTTTATTATGAGTTTGTCAATATACCGGGGAAGTTTCTTGGAAGGGCCCTGAGAGAGCAAATAACTAAAAACCTCATATCCGGCATAAGACGCGGTGACTGTAAACTAGATGTCTCTACTGATGCAATTGCGCGCCACTTTCATGATTTTTATTCAAAACTGTATGACCTACCGGTGCGACAGTGGCAGAGAGATTTGGTAGGGGGCAGACAGCAGTTAATCCGGGACTACCTGGATAGGAGTGGTATGCCCAAGCTGCCAGATGAGATCATAGCCCATTTGGAGGCCCCAATTGAAGCTGCAGAGATCAAATTTGCAATTAAGAATCTGAAAACGGGCAAGAGCCCGGGCCCGGATGGATACACATCCATTTACTACAAGACCTTTGTTAATATTTTGACCGATCCACTCACTGCAGCATTGGGTTTCTTGTCAGAGGCTAGGTCGGTCACTCCTGACTTTCTCTCTGCCTTTGTGGCGGTTATACCGAAACCGGGTAAGGATAACACTGATTGTGCTGGCTATCGCCCTATCTCGCTGCTCAATCTTGATGTAAAGATTTTTGAGAAGATCTTGGCCTCTAGATTGAGTCCACTGCTCCCGGGCCTAATTGGCCCGGAGCAGGTAGGTTTCATGCCAGGTCATGAGGCTAAGGACAATGTTATCAAGGCTTTGTTGCTGACCCATGCGGCACACTCACGGCACATCAAGGGCCTTCTCCTGTCTATGGATGCAGAGAAGGCCTTTAATTGGGTGGCTTGGGACTTCATGTTGGCGGTCTGTGAGTAAATTGGTCTTGGCCTCATATGATGGCTAGAATTTCCTCGCTTTATCAGAACCCATCTGCCAGACTCAAGATTAATGACACGCTCTCTGATAGGATATTTATTAAAAATTGTACCAGACACGGATGCCTGCTTTCGCCACTCCTGTTCATCTTGACTTTGGAACCGTTTATAAGATTGGTTAATGCTTTAGGATCCAGAAAAAGTAATATAAAGTTGCCGCCTACGCGGACGACTTGCTGTTCTTCTTGACTAAACTGCTCGCTTCTATCCCTACTCTGATGGAGGAATTTAGCACATATGGTTGTGTTTCCAATCTTCGAATAAATTATTCGAAATCCGAGGCCCTGAATGTTTCACTCTTAGAGCGGACCCTAGCTTAAACCAAAGTGAACTCGGCTTTTAAGTGGGACCCCGGGACTTTGAAATATTTCGGAGTCTGGCTCACCCCCACTCTTACCACCACGTTCAACCATAACTTCCCACCCCTTGTCAAAAAGATTGAGAAAGATCCTCATATGATGGCTAGAATTTCCTCGCTTTATCAGAACCCATCGGCCAGACTCAAGATAAATGGCACGCTCTCTGATAGGACATTTATTAAAAATTTTACCAGACACGGGTGCCTGCTTTCGCCACTCCTGTTCATCTTGACTTTGGAACCGTTTATAAGATTGGTTAATGCTTTAGGATCCAGAAAAAGTAATATAAAGTTGCCGCCTACGCGGACGACTTGCTGTTCTTCTTGACTAAACTGCTTGCTTCTATCCCTACTCTGATGGAGGAATTTAGCACATATGGTTGTGTTTCCAATCTTCAAATAAATTATTCGAAATCCGAGGCCCTGAATGTTTCACTCTTAGAGCGGACCCTAGCTTAAACCAAAGTGAACTCGGCTTTTAAGTGGGACCCCGGGGCTTTGAAATATTTAGAAGTCTGGCTCACCCCCACTCTTACCACCACATTCAACCATAACTTCCCACCCCTTGTCAAAAAGATTGAGAAAGATCTACCTAAATGGCAAGCTGCATACTTCTCTTGGTTTGGCCGTGCGGCCATAATCAAGATGACTATCCTCCCCAAGCTGCTCTTTTTGTTTCAAACGCTACCAATTAAAATCCCTGCCAGATTTTTTGGGAATCTGAGGTCTATCTTGCTGAGGTTCTTATGGAACCGACAGAGGCCATGACTTAAAGGAGTTGTAAAGGATTTTTTTTTATTTGCCTAACATTAATGTCTGCAAGGCAGACAGACGGAATAGTGTAATGATTCTGTTAAAAAAACGAGTAAATACCTATTAAATTCCTTCATCTATATCACCTCCGGCGTTCTAGTTTATGTTCTCTCATTCACTTCCTGGTTTGCATCACTTGTTGATGTAAGAACTACATTTCCCAGTATGAATTGTGGCATGCCCAGTAATTCACACCTCCTTGAAGTCTTTAACATGTGGAGAACGTCCTGCCACACAGTTGTAGTTCCCAGGAGGGGGCAAGCACGTTACTGACGACCGCAGTAAAGCCTCCCTTCATGGTGGTCAGTAAAATCAGACAAGCAGGAAGTGAACAGAACAGAGAAGAAATAGAGCAACTTCTGAGCAAAAACGAACAATGGGGAAGTGAAAAGAGGAATGTCTGCAGGTAAAGGATGCTTATTACGAAAAAAAAGTTTTCCTTTACAACCCCTTTAAGTTTCTCCTGCTGACAAAACCTAAAGACATTGGAGGTATGGATTTAACTGACTTTAGAAAGTATTACCAGGCCTCACACATAACCAGAATTTTAGATTGGCACTGTCATGGTAAGGCAAAGGACTGGGTTTCTCTTGAAGCAGACTTGACTTCAATCCCATTGAAATTCTCCCCTTGGATTCCGTGGAAGAGCTATCCCCTTGACTTACGCAGGCACCCGCTGACAGGCAATACATTGGTCAAAACAGCTTGGCCTCAGCATAGGAGACAGGATGCAGATGGATCCAGCAGAGAGGTAAGTAATCCGATTGGATATATAAAAAAAACAACAGAAAACACGATCTCACTGTAAACTGTTTGGGCCAGATTCAAGTACATCGGTGCATATATAGACCGGAGTAGCGCATCTCCTTTACGTTAGACCGGCTCAATTTTGAGTTGCAAGTGCCGTATTCACAGAGTATTTGAGCCCAAATTTGCACGGGCGCAACTTAAATTCCGAGGTGTAAGGCGGTGTAATTCAAAGTGGGAAGGACGTGGGCATGTTCCATTGAAATGAGCCGTGACCCCATACAAATGAAGGGCCGGCCAGACTGGGCATGTGCATGACGCTGACTATGGTCAGTGCCTCTCTGCACATGCTCACTACTCGGCCCGGAGCAATCAGTGAGATAGGAACTCCGAACTAGGCCCGGCAGACTTAGTGAGATAAGCCCAGTGCATAAATAGGCCCAGACATACGCCCTTCCATTGCAAAAGTACATCCATTTTTTCCCCTCCCTGAAGCAAGGTGCTTTTGTTCCGTTGTCTGTTGCTGTTTGTAGGTTTGTGTCGTGTCGGTGTGTTCCATTATTTTGAGGGCCATCACCCAATTTATATACACACATACATATATATATATATATATATTTAAAAAAATGTTGATACTAATAAATGTAACGGAATGAACCGTGACAATCAGAGACTTTGGAAGGACGAGAGATACTCCTGTGCCAGGGACACTAATACCTTTTTGGGCATAGGGTGGCTAATAGGATCATAATTCATGTATTACATGACATGGGACATTAATAATACTTCATATGGCAGGATACTGGAATATTACAAAGTGGTTCATGTTGACTTGAGACCAGGTCAACAAGACAGTGACTCATCCCTCTGTATAATAGGCCTTTAAAATGCTAAGTGACCCGGCTTGTGAAAGACTCTTCAATGTGGGGACACATTCTGTTGAAAGGTGTTAATTACATCGGCTCCTGAAAGACCTTTTCATTGTGTGATAAAACTGTTGTGTAATAAGCCCTGTGTTTACACTAAAAAGATTGGGTATTCAAGACCACACATATATATTTAGGTGTATTGAATTAGCATGTCAATTATGTTAGTAAAGGCATTGTGTAATTGTATTTTGGAATGTGATAGATCTCGTCAGTATCGGTGCCGAAATGTCTGCTAGAGAATTAGCCTCAGTGTGAATAGGGGGGTAGAGATTGCATTGTCCCGTGATTAACTTTAACATGCTGTACTAGATATACTGTATAAGCAAGCTAAGAAGCCAATAAAGTGTTCATACATTTGGAAACAAGTACAGAGCAGAGTCTCGCCTTGATTATGGAAAATGGAATGGATCGTGTATGCAAGATTGTCGCAATGTGTCGGATAAGCTTGTCGTGGGTGGATGGAAGGTCGTAAACGGTGGTGACCGTTACATTGGTGGCCCAGCGGTGGGATGATTCCATCTTCAGAAGGACGGCTACAAGGGCACATGACAATAGAGACACAGTATTAACGGCTGAAGCTCTCTTCCCTCATGGACTTACTGGAGAGCCGGGGAAGACCGGCCAGCAACTGTAAGAAAAGGGACATTATCGCAGAACTTGTCGAAATGAATAGAGCTAAGAGGCCCAGCGTAACAAACAGGACACCCGAGGAAGAATTTTTTGATCGGGCTGTTAAACAAGGACTGGCACAATATGGTCCTAATCCTCCACCGGAGATAATAGACCGGGTTATAGCGGCTGTAGATGCCACCATACGACAGCGAAGAAGTGTTGCAGCAGCTGAAGTCACAGCAGCACCAACTGAAGAGAGAGGAGAGGTGCAAATACCAGTCTCCATGGAAGAGGAATTCCAAAGGAGGTTACAAGAGAAGCGGATACAGCACAGAGGACCAGTATCAGAGGAGGTCCTGCTGGGATGGTCGGATGTGATTCGGTGCCAACTCTGGAAGAAAGCGCTAGCTCTGGAGCAGCAACACCAAAGAAAGGTCCTGCCCTCCATCTATGCAAGGTACTGGCCGCAGTGTGACGTACGAATGCCGTTGTTGGGGGAACAACCAAAGCAGGAGTGGATAGCGGAGTTAAGCAGGCTGATCCGGGCAGAGATGCAGCTGGATGAGAGCTACAGAGCCCTCCGGTGGTATGTAGCCCAAGAGTGCCCGTGGTCAGCGGATGACAGCCCCACAGAAGGCTATGACTATGATGGCCTGGGATTGTTGTATTGGAGGATGTCCAGTGATCCCGACTTTGGGGATGATCAAGAGTGGCGCTTGGAGGACATAATGCAGCACATAGAGGAAAAATTGAATATCTCGGAAGGCCACTGGTTACAGGAAGATTTGGAATTTCTGGCCATTCAGGAATGGGATTTGGAAATCGCCTACAGACAGCTGCTAGACTCGGCTCAGCAGCAGGGTGGGGCTCCCATTGCCTGCAACTATGAGGAAAGGTCAGATGACAACTGTGAAATCCTGCCTGATGAATCGGCAGTGGAAAATATGGAGATTGCCATCCCTAAACCCGAAGCGGATGGTGTGGAGTTCCAGGGAGCCGGGGCGGTTGGCCCCTCTCTCCAGCAACAAGCTGAGGTGGTAAAGATTTTAACCCCAGCTGAATCACTGGCCACAGAGCAGAGTGTCATGGGCCTCTGCTCCTCACTAACAGAAGAGGGGGACCCTGTGGTAGTGGATGGGACTGTGGTCTCCACTTACAGCAACCTAGCGGAAGAGCTGGCAACAGAACAGAGGGTCACGTACCTCTGCTCTCCACTAACGGAAGAGGGGGACCCTATGGTAGTGGATGGGACTGTGGTCTCCACTCACCGCAACCCAGCGGAAGAGCTGGCAACAGAGCAGAGTGCCTCTGGCCTCTGCTCCCAACTAACAGAAGGGGTAGTGGATGGGACTTCAGTCTCCACTGGCCCAACCCCAGAAAATGGTACAGGACTGGGACAGGAGGATGTTGGCTTTGCTTTGCAAGCACCGGGGGTTTTTCACCTAGCACCAGTGGATGGGACTTTAGTCTCCACTGGTATACCCCAGGAAGGGGGGGGGGCAGTTGGCCCAGACCCCCAACAGCATGATGGACTGAGCCCAGCCACCCTGCCTTCTCTCCAGTGGCTGAAAGGACTCCAGGGAGAAGGGCCAGTCCAGGCCTCTCCCCAGCGGCAGGCGTGTTCTCTGAGAGAGGCAGAGGTTGGCGGGGTGAGTAATGCTCAGTTTGGAGACATTTATTTGGGGTACAGTATGGATACCAGCATTGGAGGACTGGAACTACTGACTGACTTCGGAGTCAACCCGTTTGGGGTTCTCTCCTGTGTCCGTCTCCCACCGAAAGGGGAGAGATGTAACGGCATGAACCGTGACAATCAGAGACTTTGGAAGGATGAGAGATACTCCTGTGCCAGGGACACTAATAACTCCTGGGTCTTAGTCCACCCTGTGCCCTTTTGGGCGTAGGGTGGCTAATAGGATCATAATTCATGAATTACATGAGATGGGACATTAATAATACTTCATATGGCAGGATACTGGAATATTACAAAGTGGTTCATGTTGACTTGATACCAGGTCAACAAGACAGTGACTCATCCTTCTGTATAATAGTCCTTTAAAATGCTATGTGACCCGGCTTGTGAAAGACTCTTCAATGTGGGGACACATTCTGTTGAAAGGTGTTAATTACATCAGCTCCTGAAAGACCTTTTCATTGTGTGATAAAACTGTTAAAGCCCTGTGTTTACACTTAAAAGATTGGGTATTCAAGACCACACGTCTCCATTTAGAAGTATTGAATTAGCATGTCAATTATGTTAGTAAAGGCATTGTGTAATTGTATTTTGGAATGTGATAGATCTCGTCAGTATCAGTGCCGAAATGTCTGCTAGAGAATTAGCCCCAGTGTGAATAGGGGGGTGTAGATTGCATTGTCCCGTGATTAACTTTACCATGCTGTACTAGATATATAAGCAAGCTAAGAAGCCAATAAAGTGTTCATACATTTGGAAACAAGTACAGAGCAGAGTCTCGTCTTGATTATGGGAAATGGAATGGATCGTGTATGCAAGATTGTCGCAGTGTGTCGGATAAGCTTGTCGTGGGTGGATGGAAGGTCGTAAACGGTGGTGACCGTTACAATAAATAATATAATTATAATAATATTTAAAATATTAAATATATATTAGATATAAAAAATAAAATTATATATTTATTATATTAACTAATTTAAAATATATGAAAAAGGGGGGGGGTTGGGACTTTAAATGAGGCAATGGGTTAATTACCTCCATCCCTGGTATTTGTTATAGAGAAAGGAACAAGCGGGACTTTAAATGAAGCATGTGCGGGAAAGGTTTGCACTAAGTTGGGGGATATAAATAATGGTAATACATCTGGAATAAATTAAATATTTAAAGAAAATAGATAAACATATGTAGTTCACAGATTGGTGGGGGAAAGGTTTATATAGGCAGTAACTAGACATGTGCAAAAGGAAAAAATGTGTTTCGTTTTGTTTCGTTTTAATTCGTTATTTAATTAATTTCGTTAAGTTAAATTCGTTAAATTTGTTAAATTCGTTTTTCGGAATTCGATCGTTTTCGATAAAAATTCGAAAAAACCCGGTCGAATTAGATCGTTTTCGACCGAATTCAAAAACCTGGTCGAATTCGATCGTTTTCAACCGAATTCAAAAAACGGTCGAATTCGAAAAGATTTCTACCGGATTCGATAATATTTCTACCGGATTCGAATTCGATCATATTTTGATATTTGATATTTCAACAGAATTTAACAATATTTCATCCGCTATTGTTAATAATTTCAACCAAATTCGATGATGTTTCAACCGGATTGGAAATTATTTCAACCGGATTTAAAATTATTTCAACTGGATTGGAAATTATTTCAACCGAATTGGAAATTATTTCAACCGAATTGGAAATTATTTCAACCGAATTGGAAATTATTTCAACCGAATTTGAAATTATTTCTACTGGATTTGAAATTATTTCCACCGGATTGGAAATTATTTCAACCGGATTTGAAATTATTTCTACCGGATTGGAAATTATTTCAACCGAATTGGAAATGTTTTCAACCGGATTGGAAATGATTTCAAACGGATTTGAAATTATTTCAAATGGATTTGAAATTATTTCAACTGGATTGGAAATTATTTCAACCGGATTTGAAATAATTTAAACCGGATTTGAAATTATTTCAACCGGATTGGAAATGATTTCAACCGCTTTGGAAATTATTTCAACTGAATTTGAAATAATTTCTACTGGATTGGAAATAATTTCTACCGGATTGGAAATGATTTCAACCAAATTTGAAATTATTTCATCCGGATTTGATTGTATGTATTTGTATTTGTATTATTGTATTTGATTACATTCTATTAAATTCTATTCTGTTCTTTACTATTCTTTGATTTTCATTCTAATGTTTTATTATTTTATATTCTATTTTATTGTATTCTTTTTCAGAAATCGATTTATATTTTTTAGATTTTGATTCAAACTTGCTTTCAATTTTCATTCAAATTTGTTTTCGTTTCGAATTCTTTTCGAATTCAATTCGAATAGAATTTTTTTCGAATTCAATTCGAATTCTTTTCAAATTCAATTCGAATTCTTTTCAAATTCGATTAGAATTCTTTTCGAATTTGTTTCGAATTCGAATTTCGTACGCGTTTGTTCGAATTTGTTCAAATTCGTTAATTTTGTAATTCGGAAATTCGGATGCATCCGAATTTCCGAATAATGAAAAAATTTGTCCGAATTCGAATTCGTAACTAAACGAAATGCACATGTCTAGCAGTAACTCAAGTGTATACACTAATTACTGCAGTACAGTTTGTTGTACCTTTTGTTTGTATACACTTGTGTTACTGCCTATATAAACCTTTCCCCCCACCAATCTGTAAGCTACATATGTTTATCTATTTTCTTTAAATATTTAACGTATTCCAGATTTATTACCATTATTTATATCCCCCAACTTAGTGCAAACCTTTTCTGCACATGCTTCATTTAAAGTCCCGCTTGCTCCTTTTTCTATGATTTAAAATATATACTAAACAGAAAAAATGTCTATAAAATATATATTTAGCCATTAGGGTGAAAAGAGCCACTGGCAAGGAAATGGAGTGTTGCCAGTCCCTTGCCCAGTGGCGGTCGGCAGATCCTCTCCCGTGCCCTCCTCTGTGCCCTCCTCCTTCTGTGCTGATCTAAAGTGAGTAGTATAGCTATGAGCAAGGCTGCCCCTGGCATGGTGGCATACAGATTGTTGTCCTGCAAGTGTGGGTGCTCAGCTCGTCCCTAACGGTGTTGCTTTTGCTGACATGTAGATGGATTGTCTAATTTTAAGCAAGCTTTTATATTGCCTAATTTTAGACAGGACGTGTAGCTGATGCGCACAGGGCATAGCCTGCACCGCACAAACTTACTTTTGTGGATCGGCGTATCTCCCTCATTTGCATATTTGCATAGGAAATGGATGGGACTTCAGTCTCCACTGGTATACCCCAGGAAGAGGGGGCAGTTGGCCCAGACCCCCAACAGCATGATGGACTGAGCCCAGCCACCCTGCCTTCTCTCCAGTGGCTGAAAGGACTCCAGGGAGAAGGGCCAGTCCAGGCCTCTCCCCAGCGGCAGGCGTGTTCTCTGAGAGAGGCAGAGGTTGGCGGGGTGAGTAATGCTCAGTTTGGAGACATTTATTTGGGGTACAGTATGGATACCAGCATTGGAGGACTGGAACTACTGACTGACTTCGGAGTCAACCTGTTTGGGGTACTCTCCTGTGTCACTCTTTTCTATTCTATTCTAATCTTTTCTATTCAAATTCATTCTATACGAAATTCAAATTTCGGAAGGTGTTTCATATATATACATATATATATATATATATATATATATATATATATATATATATATATAATTTTCTTTTGTTTTATATGCTATTCTTTTCTATTCAAACTCCATTTCATTCTATATGAAATTCAAAAAAACATCTTCAGAAATTTGAATTTCATATAGAATGAAATCAAGTTTGAAAAGAACAGCGTATAAAATGATATATTTTTCTATTCTATTCATATATATATATATATAAAACACCTTCCAAAATTTGAATTTCGTATAGAATGAAATCAAATTTGAATAGAAAAGATTAGAATAGAATAGAAAAGAATAGCATACGAAAACAATAAAACAGAACAGAAAATGTGGGTGTGGGTACATACAGTACCATCTTCTGAAATTCAAATTTCGTATAGAATGAATTTGAATACAAAAGATTAGAATAGAAAATAATTGAAAATAATAAACTAGAAAAACATATATTATATTTTATTATATTATGTTCTATTGTTATCCAATTCTATAAAAAAGGGGGGAGAGTTGGGACTTTGAATGAGATGTGTTTTTAGCAGTATGCGATTAAGGGCCAGATTCACGAACACTTGCGCTGGAGTATTTGGATATGCGCCACGTAACTGTGATGATGCGCCGTCGTTTCTATGTGCCCGTACCCACCAAACTAGATGCGCCCAATAACGGGTCATTTGCGACCGGCGGAACGTTCCGACGCCAGAGTATCGTCAGCGCTTATTTTCGCTGGGCGCATCAGTCGCGCCCATTGATTTCCCCTGCAAATATGCAAATGAGGGAGATTTCCCAATTCACGAACGGATTAGCACCATACGCTGGCTACATGCGCCGCGCGTATCTGGTCCGTCCGGCGCAAAGTTATTTCTACAAAAGGCTGCTTTATCTTTACTCCAGACGGTCACAGGTCAGCAGGAGAGCAGCTACAGCAGCGTTACCGACGATAGGAGCTTGCTGAACAACAACACTTGCAAGGACAACACCTCTGTGTGCCAACATGCCAGGGGCAATTGTGGTCCTAGAACTACTGATGGGTCCCCTGGAACCAAGAAGGCGGCCACGTGAGAGGATATACCGCACTCGTATGAACCTCTTTGGCATGGGGGATGAGGAGGTGTATCGCCTCTTCAGATTCAGCCCTGATACAATACTTGAACTAACCACAACCCTGCAGGATGACATCACCAGCAAGACACAACGCTCACAAGCAGTGCAGCCACTGGTGAAGGTACTGGCAACACTTCATTTCCTTGCAAGTGGATCATTCCAGCGTACAAGTGGAGTGGTGGCTGGGATGTCACAGTCCTCCATAAGCAGATGTGTGCACCAGGTTGTCCCTGCAATACTCAGACGCATGTCCAACCAGTTCATCAGACCCACCACTGAGGAGCTGCGGCAGAAGGCAATGACAGATTTCTACAACATTGCCAGATTCCCAAGCACTGTGGGGGCCATTGATTGCACACATGTGGCCCTACAGCCCCCCAGTGCCACAGAGCACATATACCGCAATCGGAAGCATTGGCATTCCATCAACGTACAGGTGATAGCTGATGCCCAACGCCTCATATGGCACGTCCGTGCCAAACACCCCGGGTCCAGCCATGACAGCTACATATACAATCAGAGCCCCATCCCAGCAGAATTTAACCAGAACATGTATGGGGACAGCTGGCTGGTTGGTGAGTGACATGGGAGTCAGGCATGACTATCCCCTCCCGTGATGCACAACAGAAATCGCACATGCATGACTAACATTATCCTGTCTTTTCCCTTACAGGTGACTCTGCATATGCACTGGGACCCCATCTAATGACTCCTTTCCGGAACCCCCAAACCAGAGGAGAGAGAAAATACAATGAAGCACACATCAAAACCCGTGCAGTGGTGGAGCAAACATTTGGGCTCCTGAAGTCCCGTTTCCGATGCCTGGATAAGTCTGGGGGGACCCTATTGTATTCCCCTACCTTTGTGTGTCAGATCATCGGTGCATGTTGCATACTACATAACTTTGCTATGAAAAAAGGCCTGCATATTGACATACGTGATGACCTGACCCCCGACCCACACAGTCCCCACCTGCCAGAGGACACCCAGTCTGCTGATGGAAGAGCAGTCAGGAGGGTCCTCGCCGTAGGCATCTTTGGACACTAAACCAAAACATTAATAACACAGACAGTGCACGCGTGTACACCACTGATGTCCCTAGATCACACACACCACATACACATCGCATTGGATTAGCCCAAGTCCAGCATGTAGGAGTTGGGAGCAGTAACGCCGCGTCAAGGCCACTGTCCATTCACACACCTTTCACACGTCATTCATTCAGCCGTGGGGTTCACTTCACCACCACGGCCGAGGGTGACACCCCTTACTTTCAGGAGTGCCACCCTCTCACATTCACACACCATTCACACTGTCCCCTGCACTCCTGACCGTGTGCAGTACAAAAATAAATTAATAATATCATATCCTGATAAATAAAATAAACAAAATCTCATAACCTGAGCAAAAGAAAAAATAAACTCATGACCTGAGTATGTCCAAATCAAAAATATAAAACAATAAAAAAAAAAAGGCCTCATCGGGGATGCCGGGGGCTTCTTCTGGGGGCCCCTCTCTGGCTCCGCAGCTGCCTGGATGGAGTGGGTGGGGGTGGGGGGGCATCTGGAGGTGGCTGATCCCCAGGTGGGCCACTCCTGACAGGTGTGGCCTGCATGCCCTCCAAGGCCCTGGCTATCCGTCCAAGGTAGGAGTTGGTCTGGGCCTGCATCCGGAGCTGACGGGTGACCTGGTAGTGCTGGGCCCGCCGACTCAGCCTCCCCTGGTCCCGGATGGCAGCACTGTTGGCCTGGACGGCTGCAGTAAGGTGCCGAATATCCCCCTGCACCTCCCCCAAAGTGGTGACCACTGCAGCGCAGTTGCAGCTTACATCCTGCACTGCGTTGCTGAGGTTGGCAACGGAGCCCAGGCTGTCAGACACTTTCTGTAAGTGCCCAACTATGGCCCCCATCTGTTCCGTCTGCCTGGCGTGATCCCTCGCCAACTGGTCGTGGACACCATCAGACACCCCCCTGGTCTTCTGGGTCGCCTTCCTGGGGCCAGAAGATGGTTGTCCTCGGGTGGAAGGAGTCGCCCTTGAGGGGCTTCCAAGGATGGGTGAGGGGACGACAGACGGCCCAGGAGAAGGGGAGGAGACAGACAACACTAAGGTAAAGTCCTGCTCTGCCACAGCAGGATCCTCTACAACCACCTCGGCAGGTGTGGTGTGGCCACTCTCCTCCTCCACAACCTCTTCACCACCCAGTGGCTCGGGCACACGATGGCGTGGGGGGGATGGGGTGGAATGCACGCTGACAGATGATGGCCCAGCTCCGTCATCTGTGGATGACACAAAGCAGACACATGTTGGTGGTCCCACACAGTTGGCACATGTACCCTCCCCCCCCCAAATGCAAAACAACAAATAGGGGATTATAAAACACTTACCTGTCCTTGTGCCTTCCTCCACGGAGTCATAGCCTGCGACCCCCTCCACCTGCTCCCTCTCCAGGCAGCGTGCAACCACCTCCTCCTCTGCGGTTAGGGTGACAGGACATGGGGGACCACCACCTGTGCCCCTCTCATACCTCCTGATGGAGGCCACCTTGTCCCTCACCTTGCGCCGCAGGTCATTAATTTTTTTTTGTATGTCCCCAGCAGTCCGGGTAGAGTACCCCAGGACATTGACCCTGGCAGCAATCGACTCCAGGATGCCCTGCTTCCTCTCCCGGCTGGTCTTTCGGCTTTTTTTGCCATGGAGAAAAACATTATCCGTCTCCATTGCCGAAATGATGAGCGAGACCTCCTGTGCATTAAAATTCAGGTTCCTCCTCTCTCTGGGGGTAGCGGGAGCAGCCATCACCAAACAAAAGTATCTTCCCTGGGGTGGGGGGAAGCGGAAATACTTTTGCACCGGAATGGCGTTTCCGCCAGCGCTTTTAAGCGCCCAGCGGAACGCATTGCGCTGACGTTTCCCAGGAAGTGGTGCCGACGGAAGTTGTGAGCATGCGCACAAGGGGGGCGAGTGGAGCCGCACTCACTGCGCATGCTCCGTGGATGATGCGCTGAACGTAAGCCTCTGCGCTGGGCTCCGCCCATCATTTACATATGATCACACCCACTTCCACTTGCTTCGGGTTACGCCAGCGCATTATCGTTACTCTGGCGCAAGTTTACGCGCAACTGCTATGTGAATTACAGGACTTGCGCTGAAAGGGTCTTCAGAGTAACGTAAATGAGAAGCGTTACTCCAGAGGAAAGATACTCTCATCTACCTGAATCTGGCCCTAAATATATATATGGAATATAAAAAATGTTTCCATAATAGCCAGGCTTAAGGTTGCCAACCAAAAAAGCACTAAACCAAATTAATGTGTCTAACTGTATGTAATTAAAAACAGAGGTTTCGTTGCATGTATTTGCAAATACCTGTTTTAAGCTGCAAGCCAATGTCAAGGCACTCAGGGCCAGATTCAAAAAGCACTTACGCCGGAGTATCTCGAGATACTCCGGCGTAAGTCTAAATTTGAGCCGGAATATCTATGCACCGTACCCACAGAACTAGATACGCACCAAAATAGGCTATTCCCGACCGGCCTAACTTGCCTACGCCTGCACATCCTAGGTTCACATTTATTCCGTCCACACCATTGATTTGCTGGGGAAATATGCAAATGAGGGAGTTACGGCGATCCACAAAAGTAAGTTTGTGCAGTGCAGGTTGCGCATCAGCTGCACGTCCTGTCTAAAATTAGGTAATATAAAAGCTTGCTTTAAATTAGACAATCCGTCTGCATGTCAGCTAAAGCAACACTGTTAGGGACGAGCTGAGCAGCCACACTTGCAGGACAACAATCTGTATGCCAACATGCCAGGGGCATCCTTGCTCATAGCTATACTACTGACTTTAGATGAGCGCAGAAGGAGGAGGGCACGGAGGAGGGCACGGGAGAGGATATACTGCACATGCATAGACATCTTTGGCATTAATTATTCTGAGGTGTCTCGCATCTTCAGATTCACCCCTGCTGCCATCATGGAATTAACCACAACCCTGCAGGAGGACATCACCAGCCCAACACACCGCTCACATGCAGTGCAGCCACTGGTTAAGGTCCTGGCAACACTCCATTTCCTTGCCACTGGCTCTTTTCAAAGAACAAGTGGAGTGGTGGTGGGATGTCACAATCCTCCATGAGCAGATGAGTGCACCAGGTTATCCCTGCAAATCTCAGAAGCATGACCAACCAAATCATCAAACCCACCCAGGAGGACCTGCGGCAGAAGGCAATGACAGATTTCTACAGAATTGACAGATTTCCACGCACCGTGGGGGCCATTGATTGCACACATGTGGCACTCCAGCCCCCCGTGAGACAGAGCACATATACCGCAATCGGAAGCATTGGCATTCCATCAACGTACAGGTGATAGTCTATGCCAAATGCCTCATATGGCACGTCCGTGCCAAACACCCCGGATCCAGCCATGACAGCTACATATACAATCAGAGCCCCATCCCAATGGAATTCGAACAGAACATGTATGGGGACAGCTGGCTGGTTGGTAAGTGACATGGGTGGCAGGCATGACTGTCGCCCCCCCCCCCCCATGATGCAGAAATCACAAGGGGCACATGCACTACTAACATCCTCCTGTCTTTTCCCTTCCAGGTGACTCTGCATATGCATTGGGACCCCATCTCATGACTCCTATCCGGAACCCCCAAACCCCAGGAGAGGAAAGATACAATGAAGCACACGCCAAAACCTGTGCAGTCATGGAGCGCACCTTTGCCCTGCTGAAGTCACGTTCCCGATGCCTGGATAAGTCTGGGGGTACCCCGTTGTATTTCCCCAACTTTGTATGTCAGATCATCGGTGCATGTTGCATGCTGCACAACTTCGCAGTGAGAAAGGGCCTGGAGATTGACATATGTGATGACCTGACCCCCGAACCAGACAATCCCCCCCTAACCGAGGCTACCCTGTCTTCTGAGGGAAGAGCAGCCAGGAGACAGCTCACATTAGGCATCTTTGCACGTTAAACACACACATTAATCATGGCACAATGAGAATGCATGCATGCACACCACTGTGGTCCCTAGCACACACACCCCACATCCTCATCAAATTGGATTGGCACAAGCCCACCATGCAGGACTTGTGAGCAGCAACGCCACGCCACGGCTCCAATTATGTCACTGTACATTCATACACCATTCACACAGACCTGGGGATCACTTCTCCCTGGTCCTGGGGATCCCTTCTCCCCCACAAATGAGCATGACACCCCTTTTCCAGCAGGAATGTCACCCCCACATTCAAAAATTATTCACAACCCAAAAATATAAATTGTCCAGCACCCAAAAAAAATGACCAGCAAAAAAAAAAAAAATCTGAAAAATAAATAAAATACCGCCGCTGGCTTGACCCACGCCGGGGCGGCCACCGCCACGGCCCCGGTTTCTCAGGGCCAACTCATGGGGGGGAGTAATCCAGGGAAGGAGGAGCATCCCCTGGTCTCTGCCCACCTGGCGGCCTGCCCTCCAAGGCCACGGCAATGCGAGTCAGCCCATCATTGAGCGTTGCCGTATTGGCCTGGATAGCCTGGGTGAGGGCCCTCACATCCTGACCGAGGGCCCGCACATCCTGACCAACGCCTGCTGTGGTAGCCTGCTGTTAATTTAGGCAATTGATCAGGGCCAGGGAGTTGCAGGCCATGTCCCCAAGTGTATCCTTTATGGAGGACAGGCTCTCCTCCATCCGCCCCAACGTTTGGCTGACCTGTCCCAGATGGCCTGGTCCCTTCTCAGGTTGGCGGGCAGAAACTCGGCCACCCCCTAGTTTTGTGGGTTGCCTTCCTGCCTCCAGATGAGGCTTGTGGCCTGGGAGAAGGGGAGCGCCTTGGGAGGGGAGCCCTGTTGGGGGAGGAGTGGGAGGGGCTACCAAAGGGGAAGACTCCTCCGAAACAAACAAGCCATTCCCTGACAAGCCCTCCTCCTCCAACTCAAACTCCTCCTCCTCAACCTCCTCCGAGCACTCCGGCCTTGTCTGGGGGTCTTCATCAGGCTGTTTTCCCGGGGAGGGTGCGGTCAGGCCAGATGGCCCAGCACCCTCCTGCACATCTGTGGACGACACAAAACATTCACAGGTTGGAGGATCCACACACTTGCCACATATTTCCTCCCCCCCCCCACACATGCTACACACCAGATAGAAAAAACAAAAACAAAAAAAACTTACCTGTCCTCAAGGCCTCCTGACTGGACTCAAAGCCAGGCAGCCCCTCCACTTGCTGCCTGTTGAAGGTCTGGGCCACCGCAGGCTCCTCCTCAGTCAGCCTAACAGGGCATGGTGGGCCCCCTCCAGTGCCCCTGGCATAGGCTGCAATCTTGCCCAGCTTCCCACCGACCACACGCTGGAGGTCATTAATCTTCTTGGCGATCCCCTGGCGTGTCCGGGTCTCCCCCCCAAACGAGTTGACCTCGTCGGTGATGGCCTGCAATATCTCAGCCTTCCTGGCCGGGGTGGTGTTGGCACTCTCCGGGCCGTGCAGGAAACGGCCATATTGTGTAATAGCCCTGGCAAGAATGCCCTTCTCCCGCAAAGAAAAATTCAACTTACGCTTCCTTTCACTCATGTTTTCACAAACTGGAACCAAAACAATCAACAAAAATCAGTCACCAAAAATCAGTCACCCAAAAAGTATTAAAAACAGTCACCCATAAAGTATCAAAAACAGTCACCAAACAACACTCAGAAAACCACTATACAAAACACTATACAAAACAGTCAACAAATATATCAAACACAAGTCACAAACCGACAAACGCGAACAGACAACAGAACAAAGCACCTTGCTGTATAGGAAGGGATACAAATGGATGTACTTTTGCAAAGGAAGGGCGTTTGTCTCTGTCTATTTAAGCTCTCTGCGTAGTTCACTAAGTTGGCTGGGCCTAGTTCCAATCTCACTGATTGCGCTGTGCCGGCCCTTCATTTGCATGGGGTCACGGCTCATTTAAATGGAACACGCCCACGTCCTTCCCAATTTGAATTACCCCGCCTCGGAAATTAAGTTGCACCGGCGCAAATTTCTGCGCAAATACTACGAGGATATGGTAATTGCGCCTCTACATTGCGCCGGTCTAACGTAAAGGAGGTGCGCTACTGTACGTGAATCTGGCCCTATATACATATATAAAAAACATCTGAATTTGAATTTTATATAGAATGAAATTGAGTTCAAATAGAAAAGAATAGCATATAAAACAAAAGAAAATAATTGGAAAATAATATATATATATATATATATATATATATATATATATATATATAAAGATATATAAAGATATGTCTAGATATATAGATATATCTATATATATGGAGTAGATTATGGGTTTACTGCGCTAGGACTGTGTAGATGAGCTGCTGCCTCCTGTATGATCTCTTGAAAAAAAGGTTTGTGATATGTGTACAGGTAGTGGCGCTGCTAATGTGATCCTTGTAGGTGTGCTATGATTATTTAAGGCCTCGTACACACGAGGCAATTCATTTGTTCAAATCGGTCGGACTGTCTCTTTGGATTTTGGTTTGCTCGCGTGTACACACGAGCAAACCAAAATCCCCGCCAGCAGACGGCGCGCTGACGTGTCGGTGACATGGCGTACTAGGAAGTAAAACACTTCCGCGCATGCACCGAATCCATTCGGCGCCGGTGCGAGACGACATGTCTGCTGGTAAGTGTACTAACCAGCAGACATGTCGGGCGGACGGGTTCCCACCCGATAGATTTCAAAGCATGCTTTGAAATCTGTCGGGTGGCCAAATCCGTCGGCTCGCCCGTACACACGATCGAATCTGTCTGCTGGGACGGTCTAGCAGACCGTTTCCAGCAGACAGATTTGATCGTGTGTACGCGGCCTAAGTGTCGGGTGCCTTTGTACGATGAGCCTCCGCTTGCCAAGGTGCCCTTATTGCTGAAAGGTTATAAACAGGGCTAGGTAGCTACCCCTGTGTGGACCGTGATCGTGAGCCTATGTGTACCAGCTCTGTGCTATTCTAAGTGTGTGTGTTCACCTCCTTGATGATTGGGTGTAATACCAAATTTTACCAGATAACTAGTTAATCTGTGCACAATACAAAAAACATAAATCCAAAATTAATAAGTGTTCTCATATTAGTGAAAAAAATAAAGATGAAAATAAATGAATAGAATTTCTATGAATTCGTCACAAAACAAATCAAACGATGCATGTAGTAAGGTGTCAGACCCTAGCATTAAATCCTGTGGACTGTTTCACAATGAATAAAGTACATGTGCAAAATGGGTTTCCAGAGTGAGCCGTTCTTGCTTCATACAACATCTGTGCTTCAGTTTTCCCCCCACATGTATCCCCACTCACCGGATAGAAGTCCCCTAAAATTGGGTTTTCCCAAAAGCTTAAAAAATATTCAATTTAAAATACAGGGGTTAAAAACAAATGCTTCCTCTGTGACAGCAATGCCAATAGCTAATCCAATACTGCTAATAAAATACTGTAAAAAAAACTAGGCAGATACCGGGGATGGCTAGGAGCAGTGTACACTATAGAGTGTAGAGCGTGCTGTTCGTTTGCGTACCAGCTACAAGCCGCATCCCTCCCAGAAGCTGTGACTGTCAGGAAGCGTGTACGTGAGCGTGTGACGTAAGAACGTACATGCAACATTTGATTTGTTTTGTGACGAATTCATAGCAATTCTATTCATTTATTTTCATCTTTATTTTTTTCACTTATATGAGAACACTTATTAATTTTGGATTTATGTTTTTTGTATTGTGCACAGATTAACTAGTTATCTGGTAAAATTTGGTATTACACCCAATCACCAAGGAGGTGAACACACACACTCAGAATAGCACAGAGCTGGTACACATAGGCTCACGATCACGGTCCACACAGGGGTGGCTACCTAGCCCTGTATATAACCTTTCAGCAATAAGGGCACCTTGGCAAGCGGAGGCTCATCATAAGCCCACCGTACAAAGGCACCCGACACTTAAATAATCATAGCACACCTACAAGGATCACATTAGCAGCGCCACTACCTGTACACATATCTATATATCTATATATCTATATATATATATATATATTTTTTTTTTTTCTATTCTATTCATATATATAAAAAACACCTTGCGAAATTAGATTTTGTATAGAATGAAATAGAATTTTAGTATAAAAGATTAGAATAGAATAGAAAAGAATGGCATAAGAAAACAATAAAACAGAACAGAAAATGTGTGTGTGTATATACCATCTTCTGAAATTCGAATTTCATATAGAATTTCGTATAGAATGAATTTGAATACAAAAAGATTAGAATAGAAAATAATTGAAAATAATAAACTAGAAAAACCGAAATATTATACCTGGGCTCAAAATTTCAAGTCCTGAGCTACTAGCCAGGCCTCGAGGCGTACTCGCCATCAGTTGCCCCGCCCAACCCCTACCATGCCCCGCCCCCTAATCCTGCCCCTAGACACGCCCTCATAAATCTCATGAAATTACACTTAAATGTTTTATGCAGAATTAACCTATAAAAATAAATATTAACAACAACTTCATCCGTGCCCAAAAATGCAGCCTGCCCATGTCTACCAATGCAGCATGTGTCCCCAGGGCAGCAAAATGTCCCCCACTTTGCAGCCAGAGTCCCCCCCACAGTATTGCAGCCAGAGTCCCCCCACACTATTGCAGCCAGAGTCCCCCCCACAGTATTGCAGCCAGAGCCCCCCCATACTATTGCAGCCAGAGTCCCCCCCATACTATTGCAGCCAGAATCCCCCCCCACAGTATTGCAGCCAGAGTCCCCCCCCACAGTATTGCAGCCAGAGTCCCCCCGCACAGTATTGCAGCCAGAGTCCCCCCCACAGTATTGCAGCCAGAGTCCCCCCCACAGTATTGCAGCCAGAGCCCCCCCCCCACAGTATTGCAGCCAGAGTCCCCCCCACAGTATTGCAGCCAGAGTCCCCCCCCACAGTATTGCAGCCAGAGTCCCCCCACAGTATTGCAGCCAGAGTCCCCCCCACAGTATTGCATCCAGAGTCCCGCCCCCACAGTATTGCAGCCAGAGTCCCCCTCACAGTATTGCAGCCAGAGTCCCCCCTACAGTATTGCAGCCAGAGTCCCCCCCTACAGTATTGCAGCCAGAGTCCCCCCCACAGTATTGCAGCCAGAGTCCCCCCACAGTATTGCAGCCAGAGTCTCCCCCCCACAGTACTGCAGCCAGAGTCCCCCACACACTATTGCAGCAGCAGCCAGAGTCATCTCCCCCCACACTATTGCAGCAGCAGCCAGAGTCCTCCCACACCACTATTGCAGCAGCCAGAATCGCCCCCCCCTCCACACTATTGCAGCAGCCAGAGTCGTCCCCCCCTCCACACTATTGCAGCATCCAGAGTCGTCCCACACCACCATTGTAGCCAACCTTTGCATGGTAGGAGAGGAGCCGCCGCGTTGTTCAAACTGCGGGAAACATGACAGCTTTCCATTCAATAGCTGCGTTCTTCCCCGCCGACGGCGTGCGCGTCATAAACCCCTCCCCCTTGTCCGGGAAACTTTGATAGACAGATCACCCATCCAATTTGAACAATGCGGCGGCTCCTCTCCTACCCAGCAAATGTTGTCTGTAATAGTGTGCAGGGGGGGGCCAGACGGCGGCGCGACGGCGGAAACAGCAGCGGTGGCAGGGACTCTCCTCTCCTTGCTCGCCCCCCCTGCTCCCATACAGCCCACACTCGCCTGCCCTCAAAATGTACTCGCATTTTGCGAGCAGGCGAGTGTAAATTTTGAGGGCTGTATTATACATATACAGTATTATACATATATTATATTTTAATATATTATGTTATATTGTTGTCCAATTATATCCTAAATTTTTCTATTTCCTATTCTAATCTTTTCTATTCTAATTCAAAATCATTCTATAAAAAAAAAAATATATATATATATATATTTTATTATATATTTTTGTGTTCTGTTCTACTGTTTTTCTAGTCTATTCTTTTCTATTCAAATATGCCATTATTTTCTATTATTTTCTTTTCTATTCTTTTGTAATATTTTCTATTCTAATTCATTCTATACGAAATTCTAATTTCGGAAGATAGCTTCAGAAGTTCGAATTTCAAATAGAATGAATTTCAATTAGAATAGAAAAGATTTGAATAGAAAATAATAGAAAATAATAGACTAGAAAAACAATGGAACACAAGCGCATAAAATATTATATTTTATTCTATTCTGTTTGTCATGGATCGTAAGATATTAAAGTGTTTCTATGTGAAATCCATATTCATGTATTGCAGAAGATGAGACATTGTGGAGTACATATTGCAAGAGATACTGGAAGTGGCTTAATTTGTCCTGACTAGGTCACTATGACAATGACTCTTCAATGCTTGGCTCCGACTAGTGAAATAAGTGGAGCCGGGCTTGGGAGAGACATTTTATTGTCCAGTGTGTAGAGGTGTTAATTGTTGTTCTGATTGCTTCATTGTAGTAATTACCCCCTGGGGGCTTCTGTTTCAACACACATAGTCAGGCTATTCAAGCTTTGGGACCAATCTCTGCTGAGACATTTTGAAGTCCTCATTTGCATGGAAGAGGACCTGAGTGAAAGAAAACACAAATGTACTTTACAATTGACCAATAGAAAAGCGGTTGTTGGGGGTGGGATGTTCCAAATTCTGTATAAAAGTGTGCTGTGTACTTTCAATAAAGGAGTTCTGGTTGAACATACACACAACTCGTTTGGTGTGTGTTCTTCATGGATCCAATCGGCACATAGCTGTAGGTTGGATCCTGGAATCTTGGATGACTGGACCCTCAGATGTTGCAATCTGCAAGCTGATCGAATAGAAGCAGAGGAGTGTCGGGAGAGCAGGACCTGGGCGAGAAAGGGTCTCGTAACATTGGTTGGCAGCGGTGGGATTTGCTCTCCAGTTACTGGGACAATTTCAAACCACCACCATGAATGACCAGCTATGCAGCCTGCAGCAGAACCATGCTAAAAGACTTGCTTGAAGAGCCGTGAAGGGACTGGTGAGAAGAACAAGGCCATCCTGATCATTACGCTAGCCGAGATGGATCAGAGGGATGGTGATGCAGGACCCCGGTCAGTTGAAGACTTGTTCCAGCAGCGAGTTCAACAGCGGTTGGCATTATATGGTGCTAACCCATCAGAGACCGCCAGACAGAATACCATTAGAGACCTCCAGTGGCACGATGAGAGAGAACGAGAGTGTCAAGAGAGAGAATGAGAGCGGCAACAGAGAGAACGAGAGCGGCAACAGCTGAGAATTTCAGAAATATGGCGATCGGTGACAACGCCTAAAGAAGCAGCACCAAATGAAAGAATAGGAGAGGTACAGATACCAGTAACCATGGAAGAGGAATTCAGAAGGAGGTTGCGAGAGAAGCATATACAGCACAGAGGACCAGTATCAGAGGAGATCCTGCTTGGAGGGTCTGATTCGATCCGCTGCGAACTCTGGAAAGAAGCGCTAGCCCGCGAGCAGCGACACCAGGGAAAAGCTCTCCCCTCCATCCATAAAAGGTACTGGTCACAGTATGAAGTACGGATGCTGTTATTGGGGAAACAACTGAAGCAGGAGTGGACAACAGAGTTAAGCAGGCTGATCAGGGCAGAGATGCGGTTGGAAGAAAGCTACAGAGCCCTCCGGTGGTATGTATCCCAAGAGTGCCCGTGGTCAGCGGATGACCGCCCCACGGAAGGCTTTGACTATGATGGCCTGGGATTGTTGTATTGGAAGATGTCCAGGTATCCCGACTTTGGGAGCGATCGGGAGTGGCGTTTGGAGGACATAATGGAGCACAGAGAGCAAAGGCTGAATCTCTCGAAAGTGCACTGGCTACAGGAAGATTTGGAATTTCTGGCCGTTCAGGAATGGCAACTGGAAATCGCCTACAAACAGCTGCTAGACTCCGCTCAATAGCAGGGTGAGGTTCCCTTTGCCTGGGACTATGAGGAAATATCAGCTGACAACACTGAAATTCTGGCTGAAATCCTGGCTGAAGAATCGTCCATGTGGCAGGGTAACAGTGTGCTTTGCCAACCTGCCCCTGCAGCTATGGACCCAGAAGTCTTGTGGCGGATGCAGCAAGTGTTGACTGGCCTTGATGATCCTGTTTCTGCATGGGATGATCTTGAATGGAGGAATGTGCCTGTCCAGCAGTATGGCAGTGAATTGGCAGTGGAAAATCCGGCGATTGCCATTCCCAAAGCTGAAGTACTGACCGCAGGGCCGAGCCCTGCTAACCTCTGCTCAGTACCTATAGCATATTCTGGGTTACATGGACAGGAGATGGTGAACCTCTATCCCCAGGCACCAGTTGCAGAGACAGGGGATTTACTAGATTTTTCTGCTGAGGAAGAACAACCTGATTGGCCTCCAGCAGAAGAGCTGGCAACAGAGCAGAGTGCCCTGGGCCTCTGTTTTTTACCTAACAGAAGAGGGGGTTCCTGTGGTAGTGGATGGGACTTCGATCTTCACTGACTCAACCCCAGAAAATGATATGGCCCTGAGACAGGAGGATGTTGGCTCTGCTTTACAAGCATCAGGGGATTTTCACCTAGCACCAGTGGTTGGGACTTCAGTCTCCACTGGTATACCCCAGGAATGGTGGCCAGTTGGCCCAGATCCCCAACAGCATGATGAACTGAGCCCGGCCACCCTGTCTTCTCTCCAGCGGCTGAAAGGACTCCAGGGAGAAGGGCTAGTCCAGGCCTCGCCCCAGTGGCAGGCATATTCCCTGAGAGAGGCAGAGGATGGCGGGGTGAGTAATGCTCTGTTTGGAACAAGTTATTTGGGGTACTGTATGGATACTGGCATTGGGGGACTGGAACTACTGACGAAGTTCAGAGTCAACCCATCTGGTGTCTCCTACTGTGTTAGTCTCCTGCCAAAAGGGAGCTGTGTGCCAGACCTAGCCGGGACAGGGGCTTTTGGAGAGGACTGAATGCGAGCCTCTTGCCGTCCGATTATGGGCCAGGGCCTCAAACCAGGAAGGCGGATGGTTTATTCCGGCAGACAGTCCTGGAACCTTAAGACTACTTTTCCAACATCCTCGAGTGGACCCATTTGGGTCCCACTGCGGCTGTTGGACTACTTCCCAGGGGGAGTAATGTCATGGATCATGAGATATTAAAGTGTTTCTACGTGAAATCCATATTCATGTATTGCAGAAGATGAGACATTGTGGAGTACATATTGCAAGAGATACTGGAAGTGGCTTAATTTGTCCTGACTAGGTCACTAGGACAATGACCCTTCAATGCTTGGCTCCGACTAGTGAAATAAGTGGAGCCGGGCTTGTGAGAGACATTTTATTGTCCAGTGTGTAGAGGTGTTGATTGTTGTTCTGATTGCTTCATTGTAGTAATTACCCCCTGGGGGCTTCTGTCTCAACACACATAGTCAGGCTATTCAAGCTTTTGGACCAATCTCTGCTGAGACATTTTGAAGTCCTCATTTGCATGGAAGAGGACCTGAGTGGAAAACCACAAATGTACTTTACAATTGACCAATAGAAAAGCGGTTGTTGGGGCGGGATGTTCCAAATTCTGTATGTGTGCTGTGTACTTTCAATAAAGGAGTTCTGGTTGAACATACAGTACATACAACTCGTTTGGTGTGTGTTCTTCATGGATCCAATCGGCACATAGCTGTAGGTTGGATCCTGGAATCTTGAATGACTGGACCCTCAGATGTTGCAATCTGCAAGCTGATCGAATAGAAGCAGAGGAGTGTCGGGAGAGCAGGACCTGGGCGAGAAAGGGTCTCGTCACACTGTTCTATTGTTTTTCTAGTTTATTATTTTCTATTATTTTCTATTCTATTCTAATCTTTTCTATTCCAATTCGATTTCATTCTATACAAAATTTGAATTTTGGAAAATGGTTATATATAGTTAACTTTTTTCTAATTCGGTAAATTTTTTTCAAATGCGGTAGTTTTTTCTAATTCGGTAGACTGTTTTTCAAATGCGGTAGAATTTTTTTGAATGCAGTAGATTTAATAAAAAATAAAAAAATATGAAACTAATCTATTATAATCTTTTCTATTCAAATTTGATTTCATTCAATAAGAAATTAGAATTCCATAAAGAATGAATTCAAATTTGAATAGAAAAGATGTCGATGGATAATAGAAAATCATATATAGGGTTTCCCATTGAAGAATATGGCTAGGACTCAGGAATTAGAACAGGGACCTCCCCCAAAGGTCAAAGGTCAGGAGGCGGGTTCCCAGAGGTCAAAGGTCACAGGGCGTAGCTGACCCACCCCCACCAAAGTGTACCGCCTACCCCAACTAAGTCGGGGAATGAACAAGTCGGGGAAAGCATCTTGCGCGCGCGAAGAAAGAATGAATTCAAATTTGAATAGAAAAGATTAGGATGGAATAGAAAAGAAAAACAAGAGAATAGAATCAAATATAATATATATTATAATTGATTCTATTCTGTTCTATGGTTTTTCTATTCCTTTCTATTTTAGTTTCCATAAATTTGAATTATTTTTCAATGTAATCTAGAATTTGCATTTATACTATTCGAATTTCGAAAGACTGTCATGCTCTATTCTTTTTTTTTATTCTATTGCAGGGTTTAACAAAACTTGTTTGAATCTAGGAGCCAGCTAAAAAAAGTTAGGAGCCAGTTTTTTTTTTTTTTTTGTATTAGGATACTTTCACACTTGGGCGTCGCTGGTGTTGGCCGTGGCGCCCGCAAATGGGCAGGGGTGCTTTAGGATCGGTGTATTCACCGCTCCTACAGCACATCAAAGATGCGTCTGAAAGGACTTTTTTTACCGTCCTGCCAGCGCACTGCTCCAGTGTGAAAGCCTTCGGGCCTTTCACACTGGAAAGACAGCAGCGGCTGTTTCAGGGCATTTTGCAGGTGCTATTTTTAGAGCAATAGCGCCTGCAAAGCGCCCCAGTGTGAAAGCAGCCTTACTCTACAATGAGCCTGCTTGGGGGATCTGTCAGATTCAACGTCTGCATCATATTGCCCTTGTTAAGAAGGCTGCACATAGGGGCGGGCGCTGACACATTTCAGGTATTTCTCCAGTATTGGACAATTTATGCAGAAGACTGCGTGCCATGCTCTCATACGCACAGCAGGGCTCAAAATACAATGACAGTATCCACTTACTGCACAAGGAAAATTAAATATGCAATAAAAAGTTTTAAGGACTACTGGGCTCAGCAAGCCTACTATGGGAAAATATAGAATATGATAAAGCAAATAAAAAAAAAAACAACCTGCAAGACTCATCTACACAATGGCACAAGCAGGATACATGCACACAACAGGCAGCAGGTGTGGAGCTGTGATCTAGAAGCAAACGGTCACAGTCCACTCTGTGTGTATATAGAAGGAGCTGGCATGTCTCACTGCAGGGGACAGCTCTCGTGTACAGCAGGTAATACCCAGCCCATCTCCACTACTAGCCTGTGGCAGCACCTCACATTTTGAGAACACCTCAGCTATACAGTGTACACTGTGAGGTCCGCGCCGGTCTACGTTTTTAGGAGAGGCCGCGGCTTCGGCCTAGTCCGCCGCGATCCTGGGAAAAGGCCGCAGACTAGGCCGAAGCCACGGCCTCGCCTAAAAACTTAGGACCGGCGCTCCGTGGACAAGGCCAAAACCGCGGCCTCGTTTAAAACATCCTGCCCACAGTGTGCCGCAATCTTTTCCCAGAATCTAAGCAAGCTGCGGGCAGTATTTTTTTTAAGGCGAGGCCGCGGCTTCAGCCTATCTGCAGAGCGCCGGTCCTATCTAAAAAAAAAAACATTTTTTTTCCCTAGTCCTAATTACCTCCTTGTACTCCTCCCAGCCGCTGGCCCGGCTCTCCAGCATTTCAACAAACTGCTCCCAGCTCAGCACCTCTTCTCACCGGCTCAGCAGCTCTTCCACCCAGAGGAGCAGGGTGCACTTGTGCCGGGAAACCACTAACTCCGGAGCCCCCATGTCCCTGAGCCAAGTTGCCGCCTCCCTCAGCCGGGCCTGCTCCAGTAATACCCTGGGTGAGAGCGACAGCAGTGGAGATGATGAGCCGTCAGGGATCCCCCGTTGGACTGCACTCTAGCAGCTTGCTCCTCCAGCCACTGATGTTGCGCTGCTCTCTTACTGCTCCATTCCCACTGACGCCGCTAATTTCCACCTTCCCAGCCAAGAACCCACAGCCCCACGCGCCAGGACACTATTTATAGTCGCAGTGGCGACCTGGCGCCCGATATTTGTCAAGCCCTGTTCTATTGCTTTATTGTTTTATATTCTATTATATTGTAGTTTTTAGAAAATCGATTTCTATTTTTCCCAATTCAATTCGATATTTATTTTCGAATTTTGTTTGCGTTTTATCTAATTTAATTGTTTTTTCGAACTTGTTTAAATTCGTTACTTTTGTGATTCGGAAATTCAGATGCATCCGAATTTCTGAATAATGAAAAATGTGTCCGAATTCGAATTCGGAACACAACGAAATGCACATGTCTAGCCAGGCCAGGGTCATACACAGTAGATCGGCAGATGGACAAAGGGATATTCCATAAACATAAATGTTACCCAGGCCAAGGTCATACACAGGGAGATCAGCAGATGGGGTAAGGAACACAGGACAGGGAAAGGATGGATGGGTCAGGACAGGGAGACAGGATCAGGAACTCAGCTAGCAGATTTCAGGAACAGGTTCAGATAATCAGGCAGTGATACAAGGGCAGGTTGTGTTTGCACTTGCCAGGTATTTATGGAAATGCCTGTTTGGCCTCAAGTCACACCTGAGGGCAGAAGGTGCTGTCTGCTCCACACTGCCGGGATCCATTCGCTGGTGGATGCCAGTTTTGCGGCCCAATGATGTCATAACACCAGCAGGGAGAAGTTCCCCTGACAGTTCAAAACTGCCAGGAGACACCTGCTGGTGGACCTTAGTACTGCACGCCAAATGATAGATATTACCAGCGGATGGAACCTTTCCTGACACCAACCCAACAACCTCATCTATTGCACAATTAGAAGCAGCATGTCTATCCCTCAATATTGCGCTCACCACTCAAGTCAAAAAGGTAATGATTAAGCACAGTTTGGATGAGTGAAACACGTCTACGTGACTAGATATCTGGTGTATCCTGGTGATTTTCAATAAAGGCAAATTTTCTGGAACCTTTGGATGTGTAGCCATTTCTTCTTTTTCCTCAAAAGGGACCTACGTTGCGCTGCGTCCCACTACTACCCGCTGAAAGACAAAATAGGCCCCAGATTAGCTTACAGGTGAAATCAGGCTGTATGCAGAGCACAAAGACAGATATCGAGTCTTTAATAGTAATACATTTCGTCTTAGTGAAATAATCCATCTTTAAGCTAAAAGGTTCACTCACCATGCATTCGGTCTGCCATTCATTCAATAACCAAACATCACCATCTTGTTCTCAGTTCAGTATCGTCGCCATAATTGCCTTTCCCAGCTCCTCACGGCTTTTATTCTCACTAACAGTATTTTTTTTTTTTTAACAGAAACGTTTTTATTAATAAAAAAAGGAAAGGCAAACAAAACAGGAAGGGTTACAAATAAATCAGTTGAAAAATAAAGATACAAAAACAAATAAAATAAATAAAATAAAAATGGTACAGAGGTTGAATCAACAATACCATGGTACAGTAGAGGGTCAGTACAGAAAGGAGCTGTACTGAAAGAAAATTACGAAGATAAACACTGGTTGATATATAAAAGATCAAAAAATCAAAAATCAAAACCTGTCAGGGTCAGGATGGGCAGTTGGGTACGGCAATCCCTGTCTATCCATGTGTCGGGCATCAGGGCAAGAAGCATCTTTCCCAATTGGGGGGGGGGGAATTTGAGAGGCTGCAAAGGTTTAGAAGGGGCCTTGGGCTCCCGCAGTCTCCTGTGGCGTACAGGCAAACAACTGGCCGAAGCCCATTACTAGGAGGGCACAGCCTGCGTGGGCATTACATTAAACACTCAGGAGGCGGTGGGCATACTAAAGATTGTCAGAGGTCACCGGAGTTACTCAGTCACGAGGGTCATCGCAGAGTCCAGATCGTCTTAGCCAGCTGCACTAAACAGGGGTCGCCCTAGCCGTCACCCATGACTTCCAGATCTTGTCAAACTTCTGGGGGCACTTACGGCCCATATACGTCAGTCTGTAAAGGGGTAGGACGGAGTCCACCAACGCAAGCCATTGGGCCACCGTAGGGGGAGCCGCCAGCTTCCACTGGCATAGCAGTGCCTTCCTGGCGTAGAAACAGAGGTAGAAAAGTAGCAGTCCAGCATGTGTGGATTGAGTCACGTAGTCTGTGAAACCTAAAAGGAGAATTTTAGGGTCCAGTGGCACCTGAAGTCCAGTAGCGGCATTAATTTCTGTCACCACTCCATCCCAGTATCCCTGAATGACCGGGCAATCCCAAACGACATGATAGAACGAACCCACAGCACCCCGGCATTTAGGACACAGGTCTGATTGAGTGTGGAAAATTCTGGCAAGCCGCTGAGGGGTGTAATAGGCCCTATGGATAAACTTAAGCTGTAAAAATCTGTCTCTAGCTGATATTACTGTCGGAATGTAATGGGACAGGACCCCTTCCCAGTCGTCCACTGAGAGGTCAGGAATGTCCGTCCTCCAAACCCGGAGAAGGGGGGACTCCCCCTCTGAGTCTGCACATGTTAGGCGAAGGTAAATGGAGGATACCAACCTGTCCACCCCACGCGAAATAAGGAACCTCTCTATCCTATGTGGCTCGATTGAAATCACCCTGGGGAATTGCGCTTGTGCCGCATGCTTCAACTGTAGGTACCGAAACAGCATCCATGAGGGGAGCCGAAACTTCGTACGCAGTTCGGGGAAAGGGAGCAGCAACCCATCCGGCATAATGTGTTGTATTTTTACTATTCCAAACCTGGCCCAGACACCGGGGTCCGGGATAGATCTAAAGTGCGACAGCCTCGGGTTACCCCACAGTGGGGCATGAGGCGAGACGGAGTCAGGGACTGCAACCATCTCAGCAACCTTGTCCCACACCTGTAGCGTAGTACGCATTGGGAGGGTTGCCTGTGGAGCAGCCCTGGGTCCTCTGTAAACTAAATTGGTAAGAGCTGAATAGGAACCCAGAACAGCAGCCTCAAGGTTCACCGCAGGGTTGGACCTAGTCTGCCGGAACCACCAGCGTACTGTGACCAAGACTGCCGCCCAGTAATACTTCCTAAAAGAGGGCAGAGCCAGCCCCCCCCAGAGACAAAGGAAGTTGAAGCTTGTGCTGTGCTATTCTGGGGGCCCTCCCACCCCAGATAAAGGAGGAAACTACACCATCTAGCTTGCGGAAAAAGGAAGCAGGGATTGGGACAGGGGTATTCCGAAATATATATAGCAATTTAGGAAGAAACACCATTTTCAGCAAATTCACCCGGCCCACAGGCGTCAGGGGGAGAGCTTTCCAGGCCTGACACTTCACAGTCAGGGCTTGTAGCACCGGGTATAGGTTATCAGCCAAATAGTGTTCTAAATTATTACTAATATCAATCCCAAGATACCTAAATTTAGAGACCCTGCGCAGTGGCGTCAGGTCCATCGAAGGGGGCGGAGGGCTAGAAAGGCGAAACAAACTGGATTTATCCCAATTAATACGAATTCCTGAGAACCTACCGAAATCATTAATGAGCTGGAGGGCCATGACCAGTGATTGGGAGTCATCACCGAGATACAAAAGTGTGTCGTCAGCATATAGCGACACCCGTTCAATCAGCGGACCCACCTCCAGGCCCCTCACGTCCGGCGACGAGCGGAGCATGATGGCCATGGGCTCGATTGCCAGGGCGAAAAGGCCCGGAGACAGCGGGCAACCCTGTCGCGTCCCCCTGCGCAGCTGAAAGGGGGGGGAGACGTTACTGCCAGTGCATATCCTGGCCACCGGAGACCCATAGAGCATCCTGAGCCAGGCAATGAATCGACAGCCAAACCCAAATCTAGCCAGCACTCGCCACAGAAAGTCCCACTCAACGGAGTCAAAAGCTTTTTCCGAGTCGAGTGAGGCCACCGCTCCATCAGTATTCCGTTCGCGGAAGAGCGCAATGTTGGTGTGGATTCTGCGGATATTTATGTCCGTGCCCTTCCCCGGCATAAACCCCGACTGATCACCATGGACCAATGAAAGGATCACTGTGTTCAACCGATTGGCCAAGATCTTAGTCAGAATTTTCGCATCTACATTGAGTAAAGATATAGGCCGATAAGACGAACACAACTCCGGGTCTTTCCCAGGTTTAGGTATTACAACAATCACCGCCTCCGACATGGAAGTCGGAAGACTCCGTTGCTCCAAGGCTGCGGTGAGTGTAGAATGGAGATATGGGCCCACCACCTCCATATTGGTCCTGTAGAACTCCGTAGGGAGCCCATCAGGAGTCTTGCCTGCCTGTAGAGACTTAATGGCCCCCTGGACCTCCTTTAGCGTGATGGGGGCCTCAAGAGCTTGGCTAGCCATGGGGGTCAGGGAGGGGAAATCTAGGGAGCACAAGAACGCGTCTAGCTCATCTGAAGTGTATGAGGCCTTGGATGTGTAGAGTTCCTGATAATAGCGCTCGAATCTGGCATTTATCAGCTCGGGATCCGAGATCAAGGTACCGTCCTCACCCCTTATGTTGGTTATACACGAGCTCCCCGATCGCTCAGTCGACAGCCAGGCCAACAGCCTACCTGATCGTTCGCCCTGCTCGAAAATCCGCTGGGTCTGAGCGAGGAGGAAGCGGCGGCATGAGGCAGCACGGATAAGTGCCAACTCCCTGTATGCAGTAAGCATGTCTGCATGGGAACTCCGATCGGGGGACTCCGCGTATCTATTCTCAAGTCTCATAGCTTGTTTCTCTGCCTCCAACAATTCTAACCTGGACTCTTTCCTAACCTTAGATATATTAAATTGATAGCTACCCCTGGCATAGGCTTTGAAGGCGTCCCAAACCACCCCAGGGGGAGCCGAGCGGTCATTGTGGGTCCAGTAATTCCCAAGTTCCGAGATCATCAGCGGTTCCAACTTTTCATCCGTGATCCAGTATCTGGAGAGTCTCCACAGCCCCAGCGCAGCGGCCGAGTCCGTGGAAAGATCCACCAGAACCGGTGCATGATCTGATATACCCCGAGGCAGATGTGACACCGCCAGTACCCTGGACAGGAGGGGGTCAGTAGCGTATACCAGGTCTATGCGCGACAGTGTCGCATGTGTTGCAGAGTGGCATGTAAACTGTCTGTCGGTCGGGTGCTTCCAACGCCACACGTCGCGCAGACCATATACGTCCGCCCAGCGAGATAACGCCGAGTCGGCCGAGAGGCCAGGGGTCAGTCTGTCCAAATTAGGTTCAGGGGCCATATTAAAGTCACCCGCCCAGATAATATTAGAGGAGGGATAGTCCGCCACAGCAGCCTGTGCCTTACGCAGTACCGACATACCTGTCGAGGGGGGTAGGTACAAACCCACGATCACTATTTCAAGCCTATCACATATAGCATGAATAATTACATATTGACCATCAGGGTCTAGGCGAAGGTCCAACAAAACAAAAGGGAGCGCTTTATGGATTAGAACACTAACCCCTCGGGAGTGAGAGGAGTGGGTGGAGTGGAAATACGATCCCACCCAGGGTTTTTTGAGTGAGAGGACTCTGGAACCCGTGAGGTGGGTCTCTTGGAGTATACAAATGTGCGGGTGATATCTCCTCAAATAGGAGAACACCAGGGATCTCTTAAATTTAGAGTTCAACCCCCTCACATTCCAAGAGAGTATTTTTAGGGGGGCCATAGTGTCGAGGGAAGAATAGGCAGCGCTCCTTCGTCAGCCGGACCCCCGCCCAGCCCCACACACAGATAAGGAATCATTTCAGCACGCATCCACAGCACATTGAGCAGCAGTATCAGGAATGAGCAAGTCATGTAGTCACGTCCAGTGTCAAAGAGACCAAGGCTGTACCAATAATTGATAAAAGAAAAAAAAAAGAAAAATGAGAACCCCCCACCCCGCGCAACCCCGAGAAAAAAAATGGGCGCGCTTCGTAACCCAAACAGTGCATGACTAAAAGTCCTTGGGAGGCAGTGCACCAACAGGGCGCCTAGGAGGCCCAAGCGAGAGAGCTCACAGTCCGGACCAACAACCGTGTCTTCTGCTATGTCAGATATGAGCAGGATAGTCCAAAAAAAAAGAAAAAAACATAGAAAAAAAGAAGAATGTAAAAGTTATAAGTAGCGTTTTTCCCTGCGAGGAGAGTCAATCACCCAGTTAGGACTGGGGGCACATTCTTAGAACAGTTAATAACGTGGAACCAAACAGTTGGAGTAACAGAGTGTGGAGGAGTCCTTCTCTGTCTGCCAGCCCGGAAGGGGGGGGAAGAGACACCGCACACCCCTCCATACACCTCCCCTCACTTACAGGACAGTCGCTGGCTAGGTCCCTGGGGGACTTCAGCTGGCCACCCATCAAGCCCAGGGGCAGTAAAAAAAAAAAAAAAAAAACGGGGGACAGGGACAACGGTGTTCACCTGGGGAGAGGGAATGGGTATGTCCACGAGCAATGGACCGGGCAAGACAGGGGTCCATCCAACAGGTCTTGAAAAAGTAGCAGGATCTCAATCTCCAGGGTCAATGCTGCGGAAGGGTCTCCAGCCAGGCAGCAGCGTCCTCGGGGACTGTGAAGAAGCGGAGGGATTCTCCATCCTGGACCCGCAGCCGGGCGGGGAACATCATGCTGTATTTCAATCCTTTCTGACGCAAAGCCTGCTTCACCTGGTCAAATGACTTCCGCTGTTTCTGCGTTTCCACGGAGAAGTCAGGAAAAATCATCAAGTTCAGGAGGCGAAGGATAAACGTGCGAGGGGGGGCCCCGGGAGGACCCCGAGCTGCCGGCATCCTGTGTGCTCGTTCCACAGCAAAGTAGGGAGAGAATGCAGCCTGCGGGAGCAGCTGGCGGAGGAGGCGCTCAGTAAAGGCAGTGGGGTCAGGATCTTCCGCCCGCTCCGGGAGACCAATGACCCGTAAATTATTCCTTCTGCTGCGGTTCTCCGCATCTTCCGCGCGATGTTCCAGGGCTCTAACTTTAGTAGTGAGGGTGCGGATGGAGGAGGTATGGTCTCGGAGCACATCTTCCGTGTCACCCTTCCTGAGAAAGCCCATCTCCAGTTGGACGGAATCTATCTTCTCCGTCAGCGTGGTCTGGCAGGTCGAAATAGCCTGCATCAAGGCAGTAAACTGGTCATGTTCCAGCACCGCTGGATCCGCGTCTTCAGTCTGGGACGCCATGTTGGACACCACGAGGGGGTCGGTCTTCCCGCCGCTAGGATGTACACAGGCCGGGGACGGCTTCTGGTAAGTATGTTTCCTCCGTCTATAGGACATACCAGTCCAGGGGGCATTCAGCCACACTCCTAGGCTGTCCAAGGCAGGATAAGTCGCAGGGAAACAGGGTGATTAGCAGGGATAGCAGCGGAGCTTCTCTACTATGCATCCAGTCCGGTCGCCATCTTGGACACGCCCCCCTCACTAACAGTAATTGATCGCTGCACCAGCTAATCACCTTCCCCATGGGAGTGGTCATCACAGGAGTACCCTCCACACAGCAAACACCATATATGGACATCCCTCTAACAGGATGTCCTATACAATACATGAATACAATGAATACAACACATGACTACAATGAATACAACACATGACTACAATACAATGCTGGCTTCTTGCTTCTATACAATACATGAATACAATGAATACAACACATGACTACAATGAATACAACACATGACTACAATACAATGCTGGCTCCTTGCTTCTTCCCAACTCCCCCAATTGTCTCCAGAGGTTAGATAAAATTTAAAGGTGTCAATAACTTTGGATGAACTCCAGAAAGCAATTAAGACCTCTAAATTAGGTAAAGCCCCAGGCCCAGATGGGTTTTCGATACAGTATTATAAGAAATTTCTTCCAACCTTAAGCCCCTACATGGTGGAACTATTTGACTACTAGCCGACCGCCCACCGTCATATTACGGCGGGACATTGGCACTGCTGGACGAGAGCCCGTAGCTATACGTCTGCTCTAAAGCAGCCGCTAGGGGGCGCGTTCGTTACAGCGCTCGTTCGTTACAGAGCAGGGACCGGTAGCTTTGTGTGTAAACACAAAGCTCTCCGTCCTGTCAGCGGGGGAAACTCTGATCTCCTGTTCATACAATGTATGAACAGAAGATCAGTGATTTCCCCTAGTGAGTCCACCCCCCCATACAGTTAGAACACACCCAGGAACACACTTAACCCCTTCCCTGCCCCCTAGTGTTAACCCCTTCACTGCCAATGGCATTTTTATAGTAATACAATGCATTTTTACAGCATTGATCGCTATAAAAATGCTAATGGCCCCAAAAATTTGTCCAAGGTGCCCGCCATAATGTCGTAGTACTGAAAAAAATGCTGATCGCCGCCATTACTAGTAAAAAAAAAAATATATTAATAAAAATGCCATAAAACGACCCCCTATTTTGTAAACGCTATAACTTTTGCGCAAACCAATCAAACGCTTATTGCGATTTTTTTAATGAAAAATATGTAGAAGAATAAGTATCGGCCTAAACTGAGGAACAAATATGTTTTTTTATATATTTTTGGGGGATATTTATTATAGCAAAAAGTAAAAAAATATTGTTTTTTTTTCAAAATTGTCGCTCTATTTTTGTTTATAGCGCAAAAAATAAAAACCGCAGAGATGATCAAATACCACCAAAAGAAAGCTCTATTTGCGGGGAAAAAAGGACGCCAATTTTGTTTGGGAGCCACGTCGCACGACCGCGCAATTGTCAGTTAAAGCGACGCAGTGCCGATTCACAAAAAGTGCTCTGGTCATTGGACAGCAATATGGTCCGGGGCTAAAGTGGTTAATAAAGTAAGTTTGTAAACATCCTTCCCCAGAGATACTTTAAAAGCACACGTCACTGTAATTCTTAAGGAAGGAAAGGATCCCAATTGCTGCAGTAGCTATAGAACTATATCACTCTTTAACTGTGACCTTAAATTATTTACAAAGATAATTGCCACCCGAATTGCTCAACATTTACAGTCCATGATACACCTGGACCAGGTGGGATTCATTCCAACCAGAGAAGCTTGTGATAATACGACTAAAGTATTAAATCTTATTCATGTCGCACAGGAGACGCATACTCCATGCATTATGATAAGTATAGATGCGGAAAAGGCATTTTATTGAGTTAATTGGACATTTTTAATGGCAGTCCTGCGCCATATAGGTCTGGGGGAACATATGATTCAATGGATATCAAGATTTACTCACACTCGACGGCCCAGGTGAATGTTAACAGAGTTCTATCAGACCCTTTTTCCATCTCAAACGGGACGAGGCAGGGGTGAGCACTATCCCCTTTAATTTATGTTCTTTCTCTTGAGCCTTTTTTGTGTAGGATACGTCTGAACCCAGACATTACCGGAGTTGGTGTGAGAGAGGAGCAACATAAAATCTCAGCTTTTGCGGATGATATGCTCTTCTCCCTCACCATCCCTGTGGTTTTCGCTGCCGAATCTTATCCGCAAATTTGAGTATTATGGTCAACTATCTAATTTATTAATTATTAATTTGAATGAATCAGAGGCAACAGGGGTAGGTATACCTATCGAGAAGCTACAGACCTTACAGACAAATTTCAGGCTCAAGTGGACAGATACAGCCTTGGAATATTTGGGAACATATATCCCCTCTAATCTTTTACGATTCTTCAAACTTAACTCCCCCCCCCTATTGATTAGAACACGTATTTCGTTAGAGACATGGAATCGGGGGCTGCATTTATGGTTTGCTAGATGCAATCTCTTAAAGCGGAAGTAAACCCATCGATTTAACAGTTTCAAAAAGCAGTTAAATTTCCGGCATGCCGGGATTTCGAACTGTCACATTGGTTGTGCTCTCAACCAAACTGTCAAACCATCCAATGGCTGGTGTCATAACTGATCACATGTGCAGCACCATGGCAGTTGAAGATTAAACATAGGCCAAGATGGCAGCTTCCTTGGCTGAAAATTATAGAAGGGTTTACAACCACTTTAAAGATGAGTATTCTACCCAAGTATCTATATTTATTTCAAACTCTGCCGATCAAGATACCATCTCAATACTTTAAACAGGTTCATTCCCAGTTTATTAAATTTATATGGGCACATAAGAGACCACGCACTCCCAGACTCCAATTATCTCGACCTAAACATAGTGGAGGGATTGCATTTCCAGATGTACTTAAATATTATCAGGCGGTACATATGGGGAGGCTCATAGACTGGAACCGACATTCAATAGATAAACTCTGGTTTCGGATTGAACAAGAGCAAACTGATGTTCTATTGAAAGTAGCACCATGGTGTTATGAAAAGCTATCGCCCGACCTAAAGAGGCGACACTGATAGGCCCTACAATACGAATTTGCTCACAAGTGATCATTAACCACTTAAGCCCCGAGCCTGTTTTTCAGATTCGGTGTTTACGAGACTAAAACATTTTTTTTTGCTATAAAATTACTTAAAACCCCCAAAAATTATATATTTTTTTTCTAACACCCTAGAGAATAAAATGGCAGTCATTGCAATACTTTTTGTCACACCGTATTTGCGCAGCGGTCTTACAAGCGCACTTTTTTTTGGAAAAAAATCACTTTTTTAAATAAAAAAATAAGACAACAATAAATTTGGCCCAATTTTTTTACATATTGTGAAAGATAATGTTACGTCAAGTAAAGTGATACCCAACATGTCACGCTTAAAAATTGCGCCCGCTCGTGGCATGGCATCAAACTTTTACCCTTAAAAATCTCAATAGGCGACGTTTAAGAAATTCTACAGGTTGCATTTTTTGAGATACAGAGGAGGTCTAGGGCCTCTTATTGCTCTTGCTCTAACAATCGCGGCGATACCTCACTTGTGTTGTTTAAACACCGTTTTCATATGCGGGCGCTACTCGCGTATGCGTTCGCTTCTGCGCGCGAGCTCGTCGGGACAGGACGATTTAAACTTTTTTTTTTTTTTCGTATTTATTTTTATTTATTTTACAAATTTTGTAAACATCCATTATAATAGAAAAAAACATGACAGGTCCTCTTAAAAAATGAGATCTGGGGTCAAAAAGACCTCAGATCTCATATTTAGGCTTAAATGCAAAAAAAAAAAATTAAAATGTCATTTTTCAAATGACATAAAAAAAAAAGTCTCTTTAAGACGCTGGGCGGGACTGACGTTTTGACGTCACTTCCACCCAGCAGAGCTACGGGGACAGATGAGGGAAATTTTTCCCTCACTCGCATCCCCACTGAGCACGGGAGAGGACTGATCGCCTCCGCCGCTACCGACAGCTCCGGTAAGCGGCGGAGAGCGCGGGAGCGCAGCGGGAGGGGGGGCCCTCGCCCGCCACCGATAACGGCGATCTCGCAGTGAATTTGCCGCGGAGACCACCATTATCGTTTGACCGACCGCCCACTGAAGAGATGGATATCTCGGTTGTGGCAGCAGCTGCTGCCATTACCGAGATATCCATCTTTAAAGTGCCGACGCAGAACGACGGTGGGCGGTCGGCAAGTGGTTAAAACCTCCCTCTCGACAATGGACTCTCCTCTGGAATCCAGGATTCCCTCCAGGTTTGAGAGATCATCACTTCTCCAATCCTTGACAAACAAATCACTTTTGAGCATCACAATTCCTAGCATCAGATGGTTGGCCATCCATAACTGCCCTAATGGAACCGGCAGGCCCCTTCTGTTTACCTTTTTGGAACGCTCTGCAGCTCCACCACTTCCTTTATACACTTAAGTCACCAGAGAGGTTTAGATGACAATTAACCATATTCGAAGTATACTGCACGAAGGAGGGAACTTTGACACAAACATTAAAAAAATGTACACTTTATTGATTTCCCCTCCGGAACAACTAAATTTATCTTGGATAGAGAAATGGGAGAGAGAGATATACTGTGAGTTTACAACTAGCCAAAGACAAAATATGATCAATCTCTCGCTGAAATCATCTATTTGCACCAAGATTCAGGAGATGAATTATAAAATACTAACAAGATGGTACTATACCCCCACAGAGACTACATCAATTTTATCCGGAAATATCAGACCAGTGCTGGAGATGTATGGAGGAGAGAGGTACGATGTTACATATTTTTTGGTTGTGCCAAAAAAGAACATCTTACTGGAAGGAGGTACAGAACATTAGTCAAAAATGTACAGACTACAGGATACTGGAGGACCCAGCCTTTTTTTTTACTACGTGTTATGAAAATACCTGTTAAAAAATATAAGCAATCTATCTTACAACACTTAGTAAACGTGGCCACAGCATGTATTCCACTTAGGTGGAAAAATACGCTACCTCCTACTGTTCGAGGTTGGCTTCATAACGTGGAAGAGATAAATAAGATGGAAAATCTTACACTTTCAGCACAAAACCAACAAGAACAGTATGCAGAGGTATGGAGACAGTGGAATAGGTTTATTGCTTCTGAAGAAGGTTTGATCCTGCTTAATTCATGAAGGTCAGATATAGGTAGTACAATTTAAAATAGTTAATAACTAGTTACCCATCACCTACTCAGGGTATCCCCTACCCTTATTCCTCCCCTCCCCATTTTTCCCCTGTACCCCCCCCCCCCTCTTTTTAAGATTATTTTTTTTCTCCCTTGTCTTCTTTGGGTTTCTGTTTATACTGAAAAAAACGGAAAATGGATAGGGCGATCCCAGATACAGTGAGTGGAGGTGGTCCACCTACTCGCTGCAAAATCGGCAGGATATCCTCCCTAGGGGTGCAGGGAGTATGCTTTGAAGGATATGATTATTATTCTTTGATTTAGTATTTTGATATATCTGTTATGTAACTGTTTATATATTATTGTTATGAGAATCTGGACTCGCCCTTGGTGGTAGAAATGAAATTGAAAAAAAGAAAAAACAATACATGAATACAATAAATACAACACATAACTACAATGAATACAACACATGACTACAATACAATGCTGGCTAAAGTCTTATGGGTGTGTCCAGGCAGGGAATGCCTGTATGCTCCTAGCAAACAAAGCCGTATTGCTTTTAAAACATGGACGCCTTCCCTGACTCTGAAAACACTCACAAGCTCTCATATTACCGCTGAAAGGAATCCTTATTTTGTGCCATTCCATAGAATAACGCAAATACAGATTATACCATTATTGTACAAATCCCGACCATGCTGATCAGACACAGCAGAGACAAGAGTGCACATCCGCCTATAACCACTAATGTCCTTGGGGAGTGAGCATATCCATTTCTCAACGATCGTCTGTGCTAATGCACAGAGGGCCCCTCGCCAGCGGACATATACCCACGCCGCAAACATCACACTCCAACCTCAAGACATTTTCTACTACCTGACGGGATTCCACCATTCTCAGACTGCCCCAGTCAGCTCTTTAGAGCGGGCTGCGGAAGTACTAACACTGGGTGACACTATTACAATACATATTAAATACATCTTGAAATTTCCACAACACAAGTTGACCCCTAAACCAAAATTATTTTTCTTCCCCAAAATCCCAGAATCCGGATAACATAATAGCCACGTTTAATAAGTTCTATTCAACGCTATATCAGGCAGACACTCAGGCCTCTTTGAAAGAGTTGATTGACTTTCTTGATGGGATCCCCCTACCCAAACTGGCTTCTGAAAACCACTCTGACCTTAAAGAACCTATCACAGTCAGAAGCAGGACCGGATTTCCCATAAGGCCAACAAGGCAAGGCCTTGGGGGCGGCACTGTGTGCAAGGGCGGCGCCGTGCAGCGGAGGAGACAAGTAATTTTTTAGCGGGCCGTGTGGCGGCGGAGAGAGATTACATCTTCTCTCATTGCCCACACTGCTGTTCCAACTTCCGCCCTTACTTACAGGGCCGCAAAGGCTGCGCGACACAGAAGAGAGAGAATGACATAATCTCTCACCACCCGCCCTCACTCTCATCTCTCACTCGAGTCTCATGTGCCTCTGTTTCACGGTTCATCTGCAGCTAGTTTCCCCGTGTGAGAGAGGAGAGGCTGACAGCACTCTGCAATGCTGGGGGGGGGGGCTTGATTTTACATGTGATTAGTCACAAACTGGTACTTTTTAGGGGGCAGACAGGTAACTGTGGGAAACCCCATTCTGCTAGCAGGCAGTGTGGCAAGTGACATCCCCATCTGGTGGCAAGCAGTGTGGCAAGTCACACCCCATCTGGTGGCAGGCAGAGTGGCAAGTGACATTCCCATCTGGTGGCAGGCAGTGTGGCAAGTGACATCCCCATCTGATGGCAGGCAGTGTGACAAGTGACATTCCCATCTGGTGGCAGACATTGTGGCAAGTGACATTCCCATCTAGTGACAAGCGATAGTGGCAAGTGACATCCCCATCTGGTGGCAGGCAGCGTGGCAAGTGACATCCCTATCTAGTGGCAGGCAGCGTGGCAATTGACATTCCCATCTGGTGGCAGGCAGTGTGGCAAGTAACATTCCCATCTGGTGGCAGGCAGTGTGGCAAGTGACATTCCCATCTAGTGACAAGCAAAAGTGGCAAGTGACACGCTCATTTTGCTTTATGGTAAGTTAAACTATTTCATTTTATATCACAATGTAATGATATAAATAATGCATTTCAATCATCCTGACACCATAACAACCATGGTGCCGGAATGATTGAAGCACTAACACTGTCTGCCAAAAATGGCTTACCGCCCCCGTGTCGCCCCCCATGTCATGGTGGGGGGCGGGATTGAAAAACCCAGCCTTGGGGCGGCAAAGGGAGTAAATCCGGGCCTGGTCAGAAGTGTTAGAAGTTATCAAAAACCTTAAAAATGGATCAGCCCCAGGACATGATGGGTTCTCCGTCTGCTATTACAAGACATTTACCCCAGCCCTCTCTCTCCATATTTGAGGAGACTTTTCAACTCTCTTCGGAAGGGTTCACACATTGACAGTGATGTTAATTCAGCATACATATCGGTCATTCCTGAACCAGGCAAACTCTTTGATCAATAACGACCTCAAAATTCTAACAACATTTTTGGCCAATAGACTGTCATTATTTTATAGACCGGTATGTACATAAAAATCAGGTGGGATTTTTTTACTGGGGAGACTGGGAGACTGGGGTCAGATCAAATACGGAGAGCTATCGATATTATCTCACTATTGCATTTGGGCTGGGATGGGGGGTCCCCTCAAGAGGGCTACCTCTTGTCCATCGATTCACAGTGGAGTGGCCATTCTTATTTGAGGTTTTGTCCAGGTGGGGTTTTGGGCCTAATTTTCTAGGGATCCCAGGGCCCTATATTCTAACCCCAGCGCACAGGGCCAATTCTCGGATCGGTTTCCTATATCAAATATTCGCAATAGCTATTGAGACATTGGCAATTGGCATCAGGAAGCACCCGGACATTTTTGGGGTCTAGTGTGGACCGAAGACTCACAAATAGACTTTATTTGCGGACAATTTATTACTCTTCACTACATCCCCTTTAATTTCTTCACCAAACATCCTGTCTTTATTACATACATTTGGGAAGTTTTCCCGTTTACATGTTAACCTTTCAAAATCTATAGCACTCAACATTACGAGCCCAACTCTACTTATTGAGAGACGTAACATTTCCCCTTCTACTGGAGCTCTTGCTCTCTCCCTCTTTGGGGGTCAACCTGACCAACCTAATGTTGGACAACTATACAGCGCTAACTGTGCCGCAATCTATAAAAAACTAAACTAAGACTTGGACATGTGGTATAAATGTGATCTATCCTGGTTAGGCAGAGTTGCCTCTGTCAAAATGACCTTACTGCTGCTGTACCGCTTGGATTTATTACCCACAATTCTAAAATCACATCTTAATGAATTCCTATCCAAAGTTATCAAATTGATTTGGGGCTCCAAGGCTATCGGTTTCCTAGGAGTGTTCTCCTCAGACTATGAACTCGGGGTATTTAGACCTTCCAGACTTATTTAAGTACTATCAGACAGCTCAACTTGCCCAATTTTTCATAATCTACAAAAGGGGTAATAGACCTGATTGGGTCAATATGGAGAGGCAATTCATTCCCAGACACACCATAGATTATCTCACTTCATGCTAATCCCAAACTCACATCTGAACTCCACCCCTTAACCCACCTCTTTCATAATCCTCTTTTTTCCCACCAGGCCTTGATATTAGAGATTTCCAGTGGTGGTTAGATAAAGGACTTTTTAGGATAGGGCATTTCTTCCCCTCTATGGGGCCTTTAACTTTGAACCACTATGTCATCAAGCTAGAGATGTCCCAATCAGAGAAATTTAGACTAACACAAATTCGTAATGTTTTACTCTCTATTTGGAGGACTAGACCAGACACACCCTCCCTCCTAGCTCAGATCTTCCTGGGGGTGTTCTCCCTGTGTTTTAGGGGCTGTGGACATTTAGGCGATCTCCTAGATATTTGGTGGAACCGTCCCTGCATAAGGGGTTCCTGGAACAAGATATTCCACATGTTGTGGAAGATCATAGGTCTGGCTATTTCTAAATCACCCCTCACTGTGTATTTCCTGGCAGCAAAAAGGAAAATCTTTTGGATAATGATCCAGGAAAAAGCAATTAGTATTATCCAAGACAAAATGAAGAGATTTGACACGATTTGGGATCCCTGGACCAAACATATTTTCTCCTCTTTCTAAACACAATCTAACCAACCTGATCTATCTCCTCCTCCTTGTTGTCTATACTGTCCTCTACATACCCTTTCCTTCCCTCTTCTACATTCCTTTTGCTTTTTTCCTCTTTTTTTTGTTACTGTTTGTTCTTAATTGGTTTTCTTTTATCTGAATTACTCCAAAGTGTGGTTAAAAAAATGAGTTTTGCTCCCTATTTGTGTATTTTAAAGGCTATAAAGGATACAGTATGTGGGTGAGCATTCCAATAATAATCCCTCATAGCTACATGTGTGGGGTGATATGCCATTAAACTTCACAGACCTTCCACAATTAGGATATCGTCTCTCGAGATCTGCCTAGAGGTCCAGGAAGTTCACAGTCTCATGGCCACCCTTGAGGTTCCTAAAAGGTTAAGATTAATGAATATGCTTAATCACTATTGGATTTCACACCACCAACTCCCCTTTGATAGATGAGCATCTAGAGGGTGGGCCATGCCTCAATAACTATTGGTACTTTTCCCACCTCTAGTAACTTGGTTTCTGTTATGTTCCCTGTTATGTTCCCTATTACCCTTAATTGAAAATCTATAATAAAAAAGAGTTCTAGGTTCATGTTTAAAGGGGTTGTAAAGGAATTTTTTTTTTTTCATAATAAGCATTCTTTACCTGCAGACATTCCTCTTTTCACTTCCTCGTTGTTAGTTTTTGCTCAGAAGTTGCTCTATTTCTTCTCTGTTCTGTTCACTTCCTGCTTGTCTGATTGTTAATCACCACCGTGAAGGGAGGCTTTACTGTGGTGGTCAGTGACATGCTCGCCCCCTCCTGGGAACTACATCTGTGTGGCAGGACCCTCTCTACGTGTTAGAGACTTCAAGGAGGTGTGAATTACTGGGCGTGCCACAATGCATACTGGCAAATGTAGTTCTTACATGAACAAGAGTCGCAAACCAGGAAGTGAATGAGAGAACAGAAACTAGAACGCCGGAGGTGATATAGATGAAGAAATTTAACCACTTCCCGACCGCCCACCGCAGGTATACGTCGGCACTTTGAAGATGGATATCTCGGTAACGGCAGCAGCTGCTGCCACAACCGAGATATCCATCTCTTCTGTGGGCGGTCGGGTAAACGATAATGGCGGTCTCCGCGGCGGAATCGCCGCGAGATCGCCGTTATCGGTGGCGGGCGAGCGCCCCCCCCCCCCCCCCCCGCTGCGCTCCCGCGCCCTCCGCCGCTTACCGGAGCCGTCGGTAACGGCGGAGGCGATCAGGTGCGCTCGTCTGTTCAGCGGGGATGCGAGTGAGGGAAAAAATTTCCCTTGTCCATCCCCGTAGCTCTGCTGGGCGGAAGTGACGTCAGACGTCAGTTCCAAACAGCGTCTTCAAAGAGACATTTTTTTTTAAATGTCATTTGAAAAATGACATTTTAAATTTTTGATATTTTTTTTGCATTTTAGCCTAAATATGAGATCTGAGGTCTTTTTGACCCCAGATCTCATATTTAAGAGGACCTGTCATGCTTTTTTCTATTACAAGGGATGTTTACATTCCTTGTAATAGGAATAAAAGTGATAATTTTTTAATTTTTTTTATTTTAGTGTTAAAAATTGGTAAAATAAATACAAATAAATACGAAAACAAACAAAAAAATTTTTAAATCGCCCCTTCACGACGAGCTTGCGCGCAGAAGCGAACGCATACGCAAATAGCGCCAGCATATGAAAACGGTGTTCAAACCACACAAGTGAGGTATCGCCGTGATCATTAGAGCGAGAGCAATAATTCTAGCCCTAGACCTCCTCTGTATCTCAAAAAATGCAACCTGTAGAATTTTTTAAACATCGCCTATCGAGATTTTTAAGGGTAAAAGTTTGACGCTATGCCACGAGCGGGCGCAATTTTTAAGCGTGACATGTTGGGTATAATTTTACTCGGCGTAACATTATCTTTCACAATATGTAAAAAAATTGGGCCAAATTTATTGTTGTCTTATTTTTTAATTTAAAAAAGTGAATTTTTTCCAAAAAAAGTGCGCTTGTAAGACCGCTGCGCAAATACGGTGTAACAAAAAGTATTGCAATGACTGCCATTTTATTCTCTAGAGTGTTAGAAAAAAATATATATAATGTTTGGGGGTTTTAAGTAATTTTATAGCAAAAAAAAATGTTTTAGTCTCGTAAAAACACGGAATCTGAAAAACAGGACCGGGGCTAAAGTGGTTAATAGGTATTTACTCATTTTTTTTAACAGAATCATTACACTATTCTGTCTCTCTACCTTGAAGACATTGGGCCAGATTCAGGTACATCTGCGCATTATTGGAGCGGCGTAGCGCACCGACTTTACGTTAGACTTGCGCAATGTAGACGCGTAATCACCCTATTCTCGTAGCTTTTGCGCAGAAAATTGCACATGCGTAACGTTATTTCAGAGGCGTAAGGCGGAGTAATACAAATTGGGAAGGACGTGGGCGTGTTACATTGAAATGAGCCTTGACCCCATGCAAATGAAGGGCCGGCATGCTCGCGCATGCGCGCTTGAAGGAGACCATGGTCAGCTCCGCTGTGCGCATGCTCACAACTCGGGAACGGCGCAATCAGTGAAATTGGAAATGGACTAAGGACTACGCAGACAGCATAAATAGACAGACACAAACGCACTTCCATTGCAAAAGTACATCCCTTTGTCCCTTCCCATTTAACCAAGTGCTTTTGTCCCGTTGTTAGTTGCGTTGTGTTTTGTATTTGTCAGATTAGTGTACTGTGTGATCAAGTGTTTGTTAGTAGATCTTTGAAAGTGTTTTTTGATAAGTGTTTGAGAGACTGTTTGTTTGATATACAGTATTTCTGTTCGTTTGTTTTCTTGCTTAATTTTTGCTGTTTGTTTTTGTGACTGTTTTTTGCTGAGTGCTTGTGTGTTTTTTTGGGTGTTAGTTTTCTCTTTGTGTGTGTTCTTGCTTGATTGGTTGTGCTTGTTTTTGTGACTGATTTTTGTTGACTGGGAGTGTTTTTTTTCAGTATGACAGAGAGAAAGCGAAAGCTCAATTTTACTGTGGGGGAAAAAATAATTCTTGCCCGGGCCATTAGCGATTATGGGCGTTTCCTCCACAGCCCGGACAGTGCCAACACCACCCCGGCCAGGAGGAGGGATATTTTGGACCTCATCACTGAGCAGGTCAATTCAGCGGGGGAGGGGGAGACACGGACCCGGTCTGGCATTGATAAAAAGATTAATGACCTCCGGCGTCTGGTCAAACAGAAGCTGGCCAAAATGCTTGCCCATGCCAGGGGCACAGGAGGGGGCCCTCCATGCCGTGTTAGGCTGACAGCGGAGGAGCGTGCGGTGGCCTTGACCTTTCATCGGCATGAAGTTGAGGGCCTGCCCGGCTTTGACTCAAGTCCAGAGCCCGTGGTGCCAGGTAAGTTTTTTTTTAATATCAGGTGTGTAGCATGTGTGGGGGAGGGGGGGAAAGGGAATATGTGGCAAGTGTGTGAATCCTCCTACCTGTGAATGTTTTGTATCACCCACAGATGTGCAGGAGGGTGCAGGGCCATCTGGCCTGACCGCACCATCCCCAGGACAGCAGCCTAATGAGGCCCCCCCGACAAGGCCGGAGTCCGCGGAGGAGGTTGAAGAGGAGGAGGAGGAGGTTGAGGAGGAGGAGTTTCATGAGGAGGAGGAGTCCATGTCAGGCACTGGACTTTTGGTTTTTGAGGACTCTTCCCCTCTGGCTGGCAGCAGGCAGCCCTCCCTAAGGGGGAGCCCCCCTCCTCCCCCAACATGGCTCCCCTCCCAAGGGCCTCCCCTTCTCCCCGGCCACAAGCATCAGCTGGAGGCAGGAAGTCGTCCCAGAAGACCAGGGGGGTGGTCGATCTCCTGCCCGCCACTCTGAGAAGGGACCAGTTCCTCCAGACCCGCCATCTGGGACAGGTCAGCCAGACATTGGTGCGGATGGAGGAGAGCCTGTCCTCCATCAAGGATACGCTGGGGAACCTGGACTCCCACTCCCGGGCTTTCACTACATCAGCAGGCGTTGGGCAGGATGTGAGGGCCCTTACCCAGGCTATTCAGGCCAACACGGCAACACTAGGTGGTGCCCTGGACAGAATAGCCGTGGCCTTGGAGGGCAGGCCGCCAGGTGGGCAGAGATCAGGGGCTGCTCCTCCTTCCCCGGTTTTCCCCCTCCCCCATGAGTCTCCCCTGAGGAGCCGGGGCATTGGCCGGGGGCGCCCCAGGCGTGGCTCACGTCAAGGGCACTCATTTTTTTTTTTTCCTTTTTTTTTTCTGGAAATTTTTTTGATTTTGCTGGTCATTTTTTTATTTTATTTTTTTGGATTGTGAATGCTGTTTGAATGTGGGGGTTACATTCCTGCCGGAAAAGGGGTGTCACCCTCAATTTTGGTGGAGTAGGGTTCCCCAGGATCAGGGAGAAGTGATCCCCAGGTCCGTGTGAATGGTGTATGAATGTACAGTGACATAATTGGAGCCTTGGTGTGGCGTTGCTGCTCACAAGTCCTGCATGGTAGACTGGTGCCAATCCAATTTGATGAGGATGTGGGGTGTGTGTGCTAGGGACCACAGTGGTGTGCATGCATGCATTCTCATTGTGCCATGATTAATGTGTGTGTTTAACGTGCAAAGATGCCCAATGTGAGCTGTCTCCTGGCTGCTCTTCCCTCAGAAGACGGGGGACCCTCGGTTAGGGGGGGATTGTCTGGTTCAGGGGTCAGGTCATCACGTAGGTCAATCTGCAGGCCCTTTCTTACTGCGAAGTTGTGCAGCATGCAACATGCACCGATAATATGGCACACAAAGTTTGGGGAATACAAGAGGGTATCCCCATACTTATCCAGGCATCGGAAACGTGACTTCAGGAGGCCAAAGGTGCGCTCCACCACTGCACGTGTTTGGGCATGTGCTTGATTGTATCTTTCCTCTCCTGGGGTTTGGGGTTTGGGGGTTCCGGAAAGGAGTCATGAGATGGGGTCCCAGTGGATATGCAGAGTCACTTGTAAGGGAAAAGACAGGAGGATGTTGGTCATGCATGTGCCCCTTGTGATGTGTGCATCATAGGGGGGTACAGTCATGCCTGCCACCCATGTCACTCACCAACCAGCCAGGTGTCCCCATACACGTTCTGATCGAATTCCATTCGGATGTGGCATTGATTGTATGTGTAGCTGTCATGGCTGGATCCGGGGTGTTTGGCACGGACGTGCCATATGAGGCCTTGGGCATCGACTATCACCTGTACGTTGATGGAATGCCAATGCTTCCGATTGCGGTACATGTGCTCTGTCTCATGGGGGGGCTGGAGTGCCACATGTGTGCAATCAATGGCCCCGATGGTGCGTGGGAATCTGGCAATTCTGTAGAAATCTGTCATTGCCTTCAGCCGCAGGTCCTCAGTGGTGGGTTTGATGATTTGGTTGGCCATGGGTCTGAGGATTGCTGGGACAACCTGGTGCACACATCTGCTCATGGAGGATTGTGACATCCCAGCCACCACTCCACTTGTACGCTGAAAAGAGCCACTGGCAAGGACATGGAGTGTTGCCATGACCTTGACCAGTGGCTGCACTGCATGGGACCGTTGTGTTGGGCTGGTGATGTCCTCCTGCAGGGTTGTGGTTAATTCTAGGATGGCATGAGGGTTGAATCTGAAGATGCGATACACCTCAGAATCACTCATGCCAAACAGGTCTATGCGGGTGCGGTATATCCTCTCCCGTGCCATCCTCCGTGCCCTCCTCCTTCTTTGCTCATCTAAAGTCAGTAGTATAGCTATGCGCGACGATGCCCCTGGCATGTTGGCATACAGATTGTTGTGCAACACGTGTGACTGCTGAGCTCCTCACTAACAGTGTTGCTTTATTTAACATGTAGACTTTTTTTCTCTTTTTAGACCAGCTTTTATATGGTCTAATTTTAGACAGGACATTTTGCTGTTGCGCACACTGCGTAGCCTGTGCTGCCCCAACGTTCTTTTGTGGATCCCCGTAAGTCCCTCATTAGCATGTTTGACTAGCAAATCAATGGTCTGTCTCGCGCAGTTTTGTGCGGACGGATGCGCCTGTCTAACGAAATTACGCTGGACAAAAAAAAGTAGATTTTTTGCGTATCTCGTTTCGGGGATGCCGTGCATCGAAACGCACGCGCACATTTAGACTTACGCATGCGCATCTCCTGTTGCGAAGGCGTAATCGCTCTGTAAATCTGGCCTATTAATTATAGGCAATTTTTCTTTTCCTTTACAACTCCTTTAAGACAGCATTTTTTAACTTTAATGGTAGTACATAACATTGATCTCAGTCTGATTCTCCACCCGTCCTAATTTACCTTGCACCTTTTACCATAACCCGGTTCCTCTCCCTTGTATATGCTCGTCTTGTATTATGCTGCTTTCAAATGTCAACTCCCATTGTGAGCCTTTTGTATAAGCTTTGTTATTAATATATCTTTGAATAAAAATATTGAAAGTAAAGGCAATTCAGTATACTGCAGTCAAACTGCACTAACATAGGGGCATGGCTGGTCACAGAGCAAGATGGTCGTTTAACCCACCAGCTCTGCTCAGCCTTGGGGCACTCTTAAAAAAATTGCCAATCACAGCAGCTCTCACCCCCTCTCTTACACTGGGGGAGAGCTGGTTCATTCGGCACCTGGATGGTATGTCCAGAAAAACAACAATTCTGCCCACAAGCCGCACTGTCTCACAAAATGGCCATTCAGGGCAGTCAAGATGGCGCCGGAAGAAAACACCTCCTCCTCCCTTCATTCCAGCAGCCGAGCACATGCAGGAGAACAGGCAAGACTCCACACCCAGAAGATATGGACAGTGCAGATCCTGCTCCGGCTCTTTACCATGGCACTACTACAGACAGAGGTATGTGGGCAGCACAGTCACCAGGGTATCTTCCACAAAAGCTCCCCTTTACAAGAAACAACACTGGGATGCTCCTGGAAAAGCACAGTACCAGGAAAGTGACCTTGAATGACAGCCAGTGATCAGCCTGCTTCAGAACAAACACTGCAGAAAGACCCCCGCAATGAGCTCTGCTCCTCTATTTCCTCTCTACAATCCAGAATAGATCAAGTGGAGGAACACATTGATATGCTTGAAAGGAAGGCCACAGATCATGCCGCTATCACTGAGGCCTATCATCAACACTCTGAGGAAATTGGCTTCCTACAAGCCAAAGTGGCGGATCTTGAGGATCATTACAGAAGGAAAAATATCAAATTCAGGGGGATGCCAGAAATCATGAAAACCTCCAGATCTTATTCAATATCTACAACAACTGTTACTCATGCTTTCTCAAGTTAACGCATGCGGCTACCACTGTTAGAGCTTACACCTTCAGTTGCCCATGTTCTTGATATATCAATCTAACTGATATAGCAATCTAACTGAATACTTTCCTGTTAGCAATGTTAAAGTCTCAGGTGAGCATCAATCTAAATCTTTTTAGTGGTTCTTTGTCATTTATTTCATTCATCCGCCTCAAACCACAGGGTGCCAAGCACTCTATCCTGTGTTAAGCAGCATATTTATAGTTTATTGTCCTTCTGTTTTTTTTATTTTTATTTATTGATTCTTACATTACCTGTAGTGTTGCATCAGATACTGATAAGCTTTGTTACGTGTGGCCTACAGCACTTTTACAACGATTGGGTGTGTGAAAATAGTAGATGTCATCTCTATCCTGCCTTAGGCTCATACTGACAGCTATTTGCTATTTGCTATGGCCATTAATATCACTTCCCTGAATATTAAGGGCTTAAATTCTTTATTTAAACACAATTTACTATGGAAGGAAGCCCTCAGATATATGTGTATAAAATGAGTTTGCCTTTTTGAATTGAATTACTGAAATAAATAACTTTTTGATGATATTCTAATTTTATAAGATGCATATATATATGTTTTTTTTTTTTTTTTAAGAAAACATAGAATATAAAGGCAACAAAAAAATGTATTGTCACACATCATCTTTACCACATTATTTGAATAATACAGAATCTGTTTCCTTTCCTTAAATATAAAACATTAAACTATAATCAATCACTGACAATAAATGTTGTTTGTTCATTATAGAATTTTTTTAAAGTAATCAGAAATAATTTACAGAAGATATTTCTGAAATTCCTGTAATCATCCTATAATATGACATTCAACATTTATTTAAATCAACTGCATTTCTGAAACATCAAACAGAAGCCTTTGAGTATGCTGTGGAAATTGTCTATGTCACTAGCTCATATGACTATCTATTCAGCTATTTCCAAAAAGCTCCTTTTTAATATTTCAACTATACAATACAATTTAAGCAAGTAAATTACCATGCTCCAGTTGAGCGAATTCCAATGCAACAAAAAATTGAATAATTTTGTATTTTAAATAAAATGAATTCAGAAAAGTTACTGGCGTAGGCCAATAAATGTAAAAATCTGAAAAAAAAAACACACATTAAGTATTAACGAATAACAGTAAAAACCATGTGAAGTGGTCTGTGAAGGATAATCTGTGTGAATCGCTTCTAAAAAGTGCTACTTCTCCATGCAGTACAATAATATTTTGCAGCATATTTTAGCTTTAGCACAATGAGTTATGCATCAGTGTTTAAGAGCATATTGTGCACTGTTATTGCCCTGTCTCTGGAGAACTACAAACTGCATTAGTATGAATTACCAAATCATAACTTTATGTGCAGCAGATTTTCCTCAAGGACTTTAGCATTTTTATGTCATAATCCCTCTATTATCCCCCTCTTCACATGCTTTATAACTATTAAGGTATTGAAAAATTCTGAACAGATGTCATCTAAAGATGAATGTTGCTGTGCGGATGTGTGTCAAGTCTAGAATCTGGATATTGCTCTAAAAATGTCAAGCCGAAAATACATAAAAAAAAGATATACTAGTAAATGTTGTTTTCTTAACAGTTTCAAAGCTAGTTAGTGCCAGGACAAGATTCTCTAGCACCTATAGCAAAGATGTGTTGTGCTCATCAGGGTAGAAAAGTACAAGTGGCTAGATGAGTCCCTTCATATGTAACAATGAGCAAATAGAACAACTTTTCCTTCTCCACAAATTTGCAATATTGGCAAATGGCAAAGGTGGAATTACTGTCCCTTTAAAATGCAAACACTAGTCACATTATGAGCATGTCCTTGTTTGACCTCATTTTCACATGCCTATTGCTTGCAAACAGATTGCATGTTATTTTTGTTTTTATATGTGATTTACATAACCTTAATTTTCTAAAAAAAAGGCACGTGACATATGAATGAATAAATAGTAATTAACTACTTAAGCCCCGGACCAAAATATTGCTGCTAAATGCCTAAAGGTGTTTTTTCAATTCGGCACTGCGTCGCTTTAACAGACAATTGCGCGGTCGTGCGACGTGGCTCCCAAACAAAATTGGCGTCCTTTTTTCCCCACAAATAGAGCTTTCTTTTGGTGGTATTTGATCACCTCTGCGGTTTTTATTTGTTGCGCTATAAACAAAAATAGAGCGACAATTTTGAAAAAATGCAATATTTTTTACTATAATAAATATCCCCCAAAAACATATATAATTTTTTTTCTCAGTTTAGGCCGATACGTATTCTTCTACCTATTTTTGGTAAAAAAAATCGCAATAAGCGTTTATCGATTGGTTTGCGCTAAATTTATAGCGTTTACAAAATAGGGGATAGTTTTATTGCATTTTTTTTTACTACTAATGGCGCCGATCAGCGATTTTTTTCGTGACTGCGACATTATGGTGGACACTTCGGACAATTTTGACACATTTTTGGGACCATATTTGACCACATTTAACCACTTGCATACTGGGCACTTACACCCCCCTCCTGCCCAGGTAAAATTTCAGCTTCCGGCACTGCGTCGCTTTAACTCACAATTGCGCGGTCGTGCGACGTGGCTCCCAAACAAAATTTACGTCCTTTTTTCCCCACAAGTAGAGCTTTCTTTTGGTGGTAATTGATCACCTGTGCGATTTTTATTTTTTGCGCTATAAACAAAAAAGAGCGACAATTTTGAAGAAAAATACGATATTTTTTACTTGTTGCTATAATAAATATCCCAATTAAAAAAAAAACACATTTTTTTTCTCAGCTTCTACATATTTTTGGTAAAAAAAAATCAAAAAAAAAATCGCAATAAGCGACTGGTTTGCGCAAAAGTTATAGCGCTTACAAAATAGGGGAGAGAATTATTATTTTTTATTATTTTTTTTTACTAGAAATGGCGGCGATCTGCGATTTTTATTGGTATTGCGACGTTATGGCGGACACATCGGACACTTTTGACACATTTTTGGCGCCATTCACATTTATACTGCGATCAGTGCTATAAATATGCACTAATTACAGTATAAATGTGACTGGCATTGAAGGGGTTAACACTAGGGGGTGAGGAAGGGGTTAAATGTGTATGCTAGGTGTGTTCTAACTGTGGGGGGAGGGGGGGTGACTGGGGGGGTGACCGATCTGTGTCCCTATGTAGGAAGGAACACAGATCAGGCTCCTCCCCTCCAGAGACAGGACGCTGTCTCTGTGTAACACGGCAATGAGAGATGATCTATGAGAGATCATCTCTCATTCGCCCACAGATCGCATCGCAAACGGCCACTCTGATTGGCCGTTTGTCGCGATCTGTGATTGGCCGTGTCCAAGGGACACGGACAACACAGGGCTTCCCCGCAGCGCGCACTACAGCGCGCGCTGGGAACGCCAGAATGACATGCCGTCAAATGACGGCATGTTGGATATTCAGACCCGCGCTGTTGCCATCATCCGACGGTAGCGCGGGCCTGAAGTGGTTAAATTGCATTGTTTATTGTGAAAATTACAGTTGCAGTTTGGGAGTTAACCACAGGGGGCGCTGTAGGATTTGTGTGTTCCCTGTGTGTGTTTACAACTGTAGGGGTTGTGGCTGTAGGTCTGACGTCATCGATCAAGTCTCCCTATAAAAGGGATCACTCGATCGATGCAGCCACCACAGTGAAGCACGGGGAAGCCGTGTTTACATACGGCTCTCCCCGTTCTTCAGCTCCGGGGAGCGATCGCGAGTGGGCGGCTAGAAACGAATAGCCGCGCCCTTGTCCCGGATCGCTCCCCAGCGGGTTTCCGACCGCCGCATGTAGCGGGGGGGGGGGTCCCGATCGGAAAGGCAGGCACGTATATATATACTTGCATCTGCCTTAACGTTCCCTTCTGCCGATGTATATCTACATGCGGCGGCCGGGAAGTGGTTAAGTAGCTATTGTTCCAAAAATGTTCTTCCTTTTGTGTTTACTTTTGTGGCATATTTTGTTATTATTTAAGGATTTTTTTTGAGTACAGGAACAAAAAGCTAAACTGTAACATTAACTGTACTAAAAGTACAGCTATACTATAAATTGTCCGAAAAGCTGTTTTAATTCTCTTTATTTCTTTTTTTTTTGTCTAAAATACCTCAAATAACAAAATAAAAAATATGTGAAATAACACAGGGAAAATGCAAACGATATTTAGATATAATTTCTAACTATTTTTTATTTATTTTTTTGTTCAATAAGTTTTTATTGAAAAGAGAATAAGACAATATAAAAGCAGATATTGCAATGTATCATACATATTTCCAAGATATATAGGGCCGGATTCACAACCATCGGCGCATCTTAATTCCGCCGTAGCGTATCTTCTTATGCTACGCCGGCACAACGTTGAGAGGCAAGTATGAAATTCACAAAGAAAATGCGCCCAGCGTTGCGCCGGCGTAGCGTATATTCGTCGGCGTAAGCCAACGTAAGTCAAAGTAGGTGGAAGTGGGCTGGAAGTGGGCGTGATGCATGGTAATGAAGCATTACCCCATGCAAATGATGGACTAAGCGTCACCCAAGTACTTAAAATGAACGGCGCATGCGTCGTAACTTGGACGTATCCCCGAGCGCATGCGTACAACCACATCAAAATAACTGCCTAAGATATGTCGAATCACTGCCTACGACGTGAACATAACCTACGCCCAGCCCTATTCACGTAGTACTACGTAAAATTCGACGGCTGTTCCCTGGTCCATACCTTTGCATGAGTTGTGCCTCCTTTATGAGGAATAACTTTACGCCGGACGTAACCCTTATGCAAATTGCTTGAAACATGCGCCGGGAGCAAGTACGTTCCCTCATTTGCATATTTGCATCACAAATCAATAGGAGTACCAAATGCATCCAGCGTAACTATGCGCCACTATACGCCGGTGTAGGCAAGTTACGTCGGTTGGATGAAGTCAGTTTTTAGGCGTATCTTAGTTCTATGGGTACGGCGCATAGATAAGACGGCGCATATTTACACTTACGCTGCGTATATCGAGATACGTCGGCGTAAGTGCTACGTGAATCCGGGCCATAGTGTATATAGTGACTTCAGGTTTCACAAAAATTGTGAAAACCAAAATCCAGCCTGTATAAATAGAGTATGTTATTTGTAGTAAAATAGTCTCAAGATGGGGGGAAAGAAGAAAATAAAAGTGTAAGCAAGGCAAAAGAAGATGAGAGAAAAGGAAAAGAAAATGCCAGAGGGGGGGGAGAACGGGGGGAGCAGTACAGAGTAGGTGAAAGGTGTAGAAAGCTTCTGCTCCTTAATTTAAGGACAATAAGTACTGTATATAGTGTGGTGAGAGAATTCAGTTTTAGTCAAAAGATCAGTGTACTTAGAAGAAAAGAAAAAGGCCATATTTTATGCCCTGCAGATGCTAAATCTCAGAGTTCACATCTAAGATCTTCCATATGAAATATGTGGTCAACTACTTGAAGATATTAGATACACTGATGTTATATGCTGATACTGTTTCATGAAATTATGTATACAAGTGTAGTGCCCCCATACTTTTAGTATGGGCACTACGCTAAATTTAGTGGGTGAATGGGAGAGTTATTTTGTTCCGATTCATGATTTGTTGAAATTACAGGTTGCTGTCGTTCCGGAACTGTCCTGCGGGCCAGTCTGCGTCCCAGGGGTGCTATTCCACCCCTGGGCGACACTTGGCGCTAGAGGGGTTCTGGTGGAGCCACTTTTCCCCAGCGGCCAATTTGAGGAGTTTTTCTCTCGCTGAGCATGCTGGGGATGGGTATATCTGTGACAGGCGCCAATTTGTCTGGACTCTCTCTTCTTCGCGGGGTCCACGTTCCAGGTGCGGCATCCACCTTTAGGGTGCGCGCATCCACGGACCCCGGCCGCATGGCCCACCTGGCCGGGGCAGCCTGCTCCATGGAGATCCATCTAGATGTTGAGAGGGGCCCCAGTGACTTACTGGGTCCCCAACCTTACTGAGAAGATCCCAGGCTTTGTGCTGTTTGGTGGGGTGTCGGTTTGGGGAGAACCCGGAGACAGGTTGTCCGAAGGGGCTTGGGCGAACCATCGGGGAACTGGTCACTGGGATTTGACAGGTATGTGTCATCTGTCAATCAGTGACCCCTTACTGGGAGGATTCACTCAAAATCCAATTTGTTAACTGAAGTACTAGGCCTTTGGCAGAGGCCTGAGCCAGGCCTGTCCGGGGGACTGTTCCTCTCAGCATTCTATAAGTGACACCTCGGCTGCCAGACTTGTGACAAAGGGTCTGTCCTGGGGTGCTTCGCCCACTCTGACTAGAGTGGTGTCGAACTGTCTCTACTACTACTGAGAGCAGAATTGCTCTATCCATATCCAGGCCTAATACCACAAAGTTCTCTATTGCTTCATCAACTTTCCTATTCTACCTTCCGTTGATGTTGGCTCTGTTAGGCCCTGGAATAAAGCATTTGGAATATCTAACTGGTGACTGGACATTCGCTTACTGCTACTACTCACAGCTACTACCCCTAGACACAGTACAAGGTGGCTTAATACGCCGATCGCAACAACAACCAGCGGCTCCTTCGGGGGTGAGCGCTACACGTGGGGGCTCTTCCGGGATATCAGCTGTTACCGTTGGCAACCAGAAAAGTGAGTACCGACTTTATTAAAGAGCGAAGAGTGTCCGCCATTGTGTTTGAACTGTCCAGCAATGAGGGAGTTAACCTTGCACCGCTAAGCTTGGGCGTACGTGTAGCACAGCAGGCGCCTGCAACGTGTCTGGACAAGTTCCCAACTGGGAGGAGTCACCCTCCCCTGCATGAAAAGTACACTGGGATTTTGCGCCAAGCAGCAGAGCGCCGCGTGGTAATGTCTCTCTTCCTGCAGCCGGGCATTGTCGCCCCACGACCACTTCATCAAGGTCCTCCAACATGTTCGTCCCATCTGGGGTACCTGTGACTGATACAGGTGTCCGCCTGTCGACTGCAGGGAAATTTGTACTCCTGTCTAGTAGTGGTACGGAGATGCTAGGCCTGACTTGTCCCCGTTGCGGAGACTTATCTGTGAAGATCCAGCCCTTTGCCAGATGCCAGCGATGTCAGGCCTACTTGTTTGTGGCTGTATCGCCCACACAGACCCCGATGGAGAACCGGGTGAATTTCCTTACCACTACTATAACCGCGGAGGAGGAAGCAGTATGGCCTGAACCTTCCCCATCGATGATGATCGTGGAACCAGAAGTCCGGGACCCCGAAGTGAGTTCAATATCGTCCACCCTGACCCTACCTTCGGCTACCTCATCATCTTCCTTATTGAAGGTAAGCTCTGGGGGCAACCCGGACCTACAAAGCGTTCTATCCAGCATGACAAGTTTATCGGATGTGACAAGCACCCAGACTGAGAGCACCCTGGCGGCGACAACAACTTCCACAGAGGTCTCCGTGTGGAATGCCTCTGCCGGGGTAGGACCTGCTCCAGCCTCCCGTAGCCGCGGTCGAGGCCAGCTTGCTCAAAGCTTCTTGTCAGACTGGTCGGGGGGCCGTACGATGGCCAAGCCCTGCGGTTCCTCGCTGGCGGAAGAGTGGCGTCTGAAGGACTTTGATTTAGCACCGGATGATTCCTTACCTACTGTCTGTGACCATCCCCTTGAGCCTCATTTCCCAGGGTCGCAAGGCTCCAAGGGATCCGGCACCTCCGATGGTACCCAGGGGAGGAAGAAATGCTCCGGCCGGGGTGGGTCCCAGCAGCTGTCCGGAGATGTCCCGGGTTTAACCCGGGGAGTCGGTGAGTCAAATTCTGTGTCTGTCTCAACACTCACTATCCCCGTGCCCGCTCTGAGGAAGAGGACCGGACGCCTTGGTGTTGCGGGATGCAGAGACCCAAATAGTTTGCCAAGCTTGGCCAAGCTGCAATGCTTGGTGATACAAAGAGTTGCTACCCAGCACGGGTACGAGTGCCCGTATGTGCCAACTTCCCTCTTGCTACAAATTGATCAGGAGCGGGAGGCCTGGTGTCAGGTGTAGACACACTTGAAGGTGCCCCATGTTTTGAAAGGTGCAGAATTGGGCCTATCCGATCTGAATGTTAGGTTTGTATGCTGTCACCGTGACTGGAGTCATGGCCGCCACATTTACAAAGATCGAGTGGTGCTGAGAGCTCCCGGAAAAGAGGATTGGGTGTTCTCTATTACCACCACCACAGCAGATGGCACTGTTGTTATCTTGCCGGATCCTCGGTTTTATAGGTAGGACAGAGGACTGTGATGCCCGACCTACAAACCTGTTTGAAGTTGTGGACAAGAACTTTTGCCCCCACTCAGTCTTGTATTTTTTTTTCCTCTCCAAGTTTCCCCTACTCCTCCGGATCCACTTGGACATTTTTGCGATGAACTCTTGGGAAGGTGGGTTCAGTCAGTTAGAGTGGGACTTTGCCAACTTCTCTATTTGCAACACTGAAAAGCTTCAGCAGAAAAAGGAACTGTTGTACCTTCTGTACTTTTTTTTTGCTGCCACTTTTTGCATCTGAATTATGGACTGCCGCAGTACCAGCGCAATGACCGCTAGGGGCAGTGTTCTGCAAGGTCACATGCAGGACAGAATATGTGTACATAGTTTGCTAAGTCTAATACTTTTATATTTCTTGCAACAGAAAAGTATTCCTTCTACAGTACTTGCACCTTAGGAGTCTTTGGAAGGAATGCAGACTTTGCTTTCGGGCTCGAGCGTGCAGTCTCGATTCTGACCTGAGAGGTTGTAAAAAAAAAAAAGATAAGTAGATTTATATTGTGTATTTGAGTATATTTTGTTTCCTGTGCAGGTTGTTCTGGACCCACCTACTGTACTATCAACGCTGCGGAGAATGGGCAGTTAGATAGCTAGGGCTGTGTATGTTTGTCTGTCATATGGTTTATATGTTTCTTACTTTGTAATCCCAAAGTTAGATAACTGTTTTCTTCTCTTTTCCTACTGTACTTTCCTGTCTGTTTAGCAGTATCAGGTCAGCATCCGGGCTCGAATGCTTTGGGACACTGGGGACAGTGTCCATTCAACTGGGGGGATATGTAGCACCCCCTTACTTTCAGTATGGGCAGTACCCTAAAGTTAGTGGGTGAATGGGAGAGTTATTTTGCTCCCATTCATGATTTGTTGAAATTACAGGTTGCTGTCATGTGGGCCAGTCTGCGTCCCAGGGGTGCTATTCCACCCCTGGTCAACAGGGGTGGCTAGAGGGGTTCTGGTGGAGCCGCTTTTCTCCAGCGGCCAATTGGAGGAGTTTTTCTCTCGCTGAGCATGCTGGGAGGGGTATATCTGTGACAGACGCCAATTTGTCTGGACTCTCTCTTCTTTGCGGGGGTTCACGTTCCAGGTGCGGCATTCACCTTTAGGGTGGGTGCATCTACAGACCCCGCCCGCATGGCCCACCTGGCCGGGGGGTCCTTGCTCCATGGAGATCCATCCAGATGTTGAGAAGGGCCCCAGTAACTTGGTGTAAGAGCGGCACGGGTATGCAGAAGGTTAGGGAGGGATTTAATAAACTGTCAGTTGAGTGTATCTCCAATGGTCCATAAATGAGGTACAGGAGGACTTGAGTAGAGAGCAGTAGGGTACTACCCTTGCTGAGAGCCAACATGGTGAAGTAGGGCAGTTGAGTGAGGTAGCCAAGTATGAAATTGAGGATCTAGCTCACCCAGTGGAATTTTTTTTTTATGACATCATGTATTATAATGATCACTGATCACAATGCATCATACTCCCCTTTTTAACTAATGACACCACCAAGCCTCGACTACTGCAACTCCCTCCTCATTGGATTACCTTTACATAGACTATCCCCCCTTCAGTCCATCATGAATTCCGCTGCAAGACTCATCCACCTTACCAACTATTCAGTGTCCTCCACCCCTCTCTGCCAATCCCTCCAATGGCTCCCACTCACCCAACGAATACAATTCAAAGTACTAACAATAATTTACAAAGCCATCCACAACTCGGCCCCATCTACATCACTAACCTAGTCCCAAAATACCAACCAAGCTGCTCTCTTCGTTTCTCCCAAGACCTCCCGCTCTCTAGCTCCCTTGTCACCCCCTCCCATGTTTGCCTCCAGGATTTCTCCAGAGCCTCTCCCATCCTTTGGAACTCCCTACTCCAATCTGTCCGACTGTCCCCTAATCTATCCATATTTAGACGATCCCTGAAAACTCTTCTCTTTAACCACTTTTTGTGATTCGGCACTGAGTCGCTTTAACTGACAATTGCGCGGTCGTGCAAAATGGCTCCCAAACAAAATTGGCGTCCTTTTTTCCCACAAATAGAGCCTTCTTTTGGTGGTATTTGATCATCTCTGCGGTTTTTATTTTTTGCGCTATAAACAAAAATAGAGCGACAATTTTGAAATAAATTCAATATTTTTTTACTTTTTGCTATAATAAATATCCCCCAAAAATATATAAAAAATGCCATTGGCAGTGAAGGGGTTAACACTAGGGGGCAGGGAAGGGGTTAAGTATATTCCTGGGTGTGTTCTAACTGTATAGGGGGGTGGAAATCACTGATCTTCTGTTCACACATAGCTCCCGGTCCCCGCTCTGTAACGAGCGATCGCGTGTGCCGGGCGGCAATCGTGCTCGCCGGGCACACGCACGGGACTCAGGGGCGAGCAGGTTAGTTAGAGGCAGGATAGGCTTCTTTAACTGCTTGCTGACCCGCCGCCGTCATTTTACGGCGGCAGGTCGGCTCTTCTGGGCGAGAGCCCGTAGCTCTACATCGGCTCTAAAGCGGCCACTAGGGGGCGCGTGCGTGCGGCCGGTGCGCGCGCCCCCTAGTGGCCGCTTTAGAGCCGATGTAGAGCTACGGGCTCTCGCCCAGAAGAGCCGACCTGCCGCCGTAAAATGACGGCGGCGGGTCAGCAAGCAGTTAAAGAAGCCTATCCTGCCTCTAACTAACACTGTTTTCTTCTTCCATCAGCTCATCCCCCACAGCTATTACCTTTTGTATCAATTGACCCTCCCCTGTTTAGATTGTAAGCTCTAATGAGCAGGGACCCTCTGATTCCTCTTGTGCCAAATTGTAATGTAACTGTCTGCCTTTATTTTGTTAAGCCCTGCACAAACTGTTGGCGCTATATAAAACCTGTATAATAATAATAATAATAATGAAAATTTATTTTATTTATTTATTTTTTAAATGTATGTTGTTGTTTGCTTATTTGATGTTTGCTATCAGTTTTTAAAAATACTTTTTTTACCTCTTTTTTTTCTGAAACTTTTTAAACAGCACTTTTTTTCTCAGTCTGCTAATTAAGGGGAGTGGTTTATATAAGTGTCTATACAACTCCCCGGCTCACTGCTGAGGCTGGCTTGTATCTGGAATTTGTGAACATAAGTGGAATTTTGAACTGACATGGAGAGTTAATAACCAGGTGTTGTGCGTTTGACTGCTTGGGGATTGCTTGTGCTTGCAAGTGCTGTTGTGTTTTGGAAAAGGTAGTGCTGTTTTTACTACTAAAAAAGATATGCAAAACACCAGAGCATAATGTAATAATGCATTAAGTGTTTTTGTTCTCCAATGTCAGAAGTCTTCCAAGTAAAATAGGTGAGTTGGAGGCTCTGGTACATGAGGAGAGCTATGATGTAATCGGTATTGCTGAATCTTGGCTTTAATCCTTACATGACTGGGCTATTAATATTCCTAGCTATGCACTCTTTCAGAGAGACAGGGTAAAAAGGAAATTTGGAGGTGTCTGTCTTTATATGAGAATTGATCTCAAAGTGAGTGTGAATGAGAACTTAATTGATGGAGAGTGTGTGTCAGGGAAGACAGGCTTTCCATGAAAGCGTACTAGCACTTTAGGACACACATCTGTCACTAATACTGAAGTCAGGCAGGCTAATTAAGCAAGGCTCCTACAGAGGTTCCTTGCTGTTTGGTCTGCAGCTTCTGTGTCGTTTCCCATTTCCTGTGTGACCTCTGATTCTGATTCAGCTTGTTGTTACCTGTGAGTGCCTGCTGCCTGTTCTGATCCTGGCGTCCCTTAGACTTTGATCCTGCCTGCTGATTCTGTCTGATGATCTTCCAGTACTACTCGGCTTGTGGCTTGTGACCTACCGTCTATGCCTGATCTGCCTGATTATTACCGACCCGGCCTGTCTGACCCTGCATCCCTCTTATCCAGCCTGCTACAGCTCCCAGCCCTGCAAGCCTGCAACTGGTACTGCTCTGTGGTTCATCCCAGCCTGCCACCAGTCAAGCATTGTGTCAGCTTATCTACTATCTGCCTGCTGACCACCGCTACTACAGGGACTATTGAACTGTTTACAGACACTTATACCCCACCGTGCTCCTGTGGCTGCTGTATCACTGCCAGTAGTCAGGCTCACATCCCAGGTATGTAACTGTACCAAACAGCCATGTCTGAGCCTGAAAGAGGACCCTCTCCAGTGGATGAAATATGTCAGCGCCTTGCTGCTCTTATAAAGGCGGTTAAAGTGGAGTTCCACCCATTTTTTTATGTTTGTCTGTGCTGCATGCCCTAATCTCATAGTGTTCAGAATGGACAATTTTTATTTATTTTGTTGCTTGTAAATACCTTTATTTTGTAGTCCTTCATTACTTCCTCCTCCTTATTAGACTAGGCTATTAAGTCACAAGGCTTTTTGCAAGGGTTTCTGGGATAGGCATCATGTTTCCTAGTAGTCCTTGCAAACCTGACTGAAACCTATTACATTGCTTGTGCAGCACTGAGCATGTGCAAGATATGCAAAGCTGAAATCCAGAAAGTCATACAGTCTGGCTTCATGATGCCCACACTTAAGATGGCAACGGTCTATTTCTAGATTATAAACTAAATGCTGTAACAACCTAACAAAACGGACCTTAGTTTAGAGACTAACTTCACTAGAATACATTAAGCTTGTGTATTACAGGGGTATTTATATTTAAAAAGTGAAATTGTGGGTGGAACTCCCCTTTAAGTCGCTGCAGGAAGGATAAGTGCATCTGGAAGAGCGAGTACAGTCCCTGTCCACTCCAGCAACCACATCTCCTATATCTGATCCTGCCTCCTCCACCACCCAAACATAAAGTAATGATGTTAACCCCTGAGTCCAGAGTACCTACGTCTGAGAGGTTTTCCGGTGATCGGAGTAAATTTAGAGCCTTCCGCAATGCCTGTCAGCTCTACTTTGCTCTTCAGCCACAGACTTTTTCCCTGGAAGTCACCAAGGTGGGATTTATTTCCCTCCTTCAAGGGGAACCGCAGTCTTGGGCCCACCGGCTGTTAGAAGAGAACGATGCACAACTAAACACCATGCAAATGTTTTTTGACGCCATGGCACTGATTTATGACGACCCACATCGAACCACCACTGCTGAAGCTGCTCTTCATGCACTCCAGCAAGGCCATAGAGCGGCCGAGGACATCACTGACTTTAGATGCTGGAGTGCAGTCACCAGCTGAAATGACGCAGCCCTGCGTCATCAATTTCGTTTGGGTCACTCTGAAAGTCTGAAAGATGAGCTTGCTTGAGTTGGGGTGCCAAGCTCTCTGGAAGCCCTAATCACTCTTTCCATTCAGATTGACCGCTGCCTACAAAAACGCAGGTCTGAAAGAACCACACAGCACTTCCATCCAACCTGGATGTTACCCAAGATCCCTGCTCCTCCTAACCCAGCTCCTGGAAACTCCACTTTCCCTACTCCAGAGAAGCCTGAACCCATGCAATTGGACCTGATTCATTCTTCATTGACTCCAGAAGAACACCAACGAGTAAATAACCTCTGCCTGTACTGTGGAGATGCTGGTCACTGTGCACGTACCTGTCCTGCCGAGCTGCGTAAGTGTCTTTCACTTTCTTCACTCAACCAGTCACCCCTGCCTGCCTTGTCTGCCAGCTCAGTGCATATCGCTCTGCCTGTTTCCTTCCAGCTGCCAGGATGAACCATATCAGTGACCGCTATTATTGATTCTGGAGCGTGTATTTTTTTCATTGACCAGTCCTTTGCAGCTCAGCAACACATTCCTCTACAAACCCGAGAACAGGGACTCACTGTACTCTTGGCTGATGGGTCTCACATTAAATCTGGACTCGTAACCAAGGAGACCCCACCGATCTTGACCATCTCCTCCACCAACCACCGAGAGCTTCTGTGCTTAGACGCAACCACTTCGCCCCTATTTACCGTCATCCTGGGCCTACCCTGGCTACAGGCCCACAACCCACAGATAGACTGTGAATCCGGAAGTGTCAAGTTCCAGTCACCATATTGCCAGAGACACTGTTTGGAAACTTAACCACCCTCACCTGCTACCCTGCTGTGTATGGACACAGACCCTGAATTATGTCAAGTAGTTCCAGATTCTTACCATGAATACCTGGACGTTTTCAGCAAACGAGGAGCAGACACCCTTCCTTCACACAGACCTTATGACTGCCCCATTGAGCTCCTTCCTGGGGCCGAGATCCCATTTGGGTGCATCTTTCCTTTATCTGAACAGGAATCAGGAGTTTTGAAGGACTATATTGATGAGAACCTGCAATAAGGATTCATCCGTCCCTCTACCTCACCAGCTGGTGCTGGTATATTTTTCGTAGAAAAGAAGAATCATTGCCTGAGACCATGTGTGGACTATCGTGACCTAAATAAAATAACAATGAAGAATCGCTATCCCCTTCCTCTAGTCCCTGAACTGTTCCAAAGATTCAAATCAGCAAGCATCTTTACCAAGCTGGATTTAAGAGGAGCCTATAACCTGGTTCGCATACGAGAAGGGGATGAATGGAAAACTGCCTTCCGTACCTGATTTGGTTACTTTTAATATCTAGTTATGTCCTTTGGCCTTTGTAATGCCCCTGCCATCTGCCAGTACTTTTTTAATGACATTTTCAAAGACTTCCTGGATATTTTCGTGGTTGTCTACCTTGATGACATCTTGATATTCTCTGTATCATTAGAGATGCACCAAGGGCATGTTAAAAGCGTATTGTGCCGGCTCAGCAAATATAAACTTTATGCTAAAGCCGAGAAATTTGTCTTTGAGCAACAGAGCATCCAGTTCTTAGGTCTGATCATTTTGATCGAAGGGATCAACATGGACCCACAGAAAGTCTCAGCAATACAAGATTGGCCAGCCCCCACAGACAAGAAGGTAATACAATGCTTTGTGTGCTTTGCCAATTTTTATCGCAAATTTATCAATAACTTTTTCGCTATCATTAACCCTATTACACAGCTGACCAAACAAGGTATCCCTTTTTGTTGGACTTCTGAGGCTCAAGCCGCTTTTGAAATGTTGAAGAGACGGTCTACCATTGCTCCTGTCCTAAGTCACCCAGACTCTAACTTGCCCTATATTGTGGACGTGGATGCTTCAGAAAGTGCAGTTGGGGCCATTCTATCACAACGTCAAGGCCTCAAAGAAGTGACCCATCCAGTGGCATTCTTTTCACGCAAACTCACGTCAGCTGAAAGAAACTACAATGTAGGGCATGGGTCTTCAAACTATGGCCCTCCAGTTGTTCAGGAACTACAATTCCCATCATGCCTAGTCATGTCTGTGAATGTCAGAGTTTTACAATGCCTCATGGGATGTGTAGTTCCACAACAGCTGGAGGGCCGTAGTTTGAGGATCCCTGATGTAGGGGATAGGGAACTTTTAGTGATCAAAGCGTTGTTGGAGGAATGGAGGTACTTGCTGGAGGGAGCGGCCCATCCAATTCTGATCTACGCGGATCATAAGAATATTGAATATCTGTGATCCGCTAAATGCCTTAAACCACGCCAAGTTCGCTGGGCTCTCTTTTTCTCAAGATTCTCATTCCATATTACATACAGGCCCAGATCAAAGAACACTAAGCCTGATGCGTTGTCGCGCATGTTCGAAGATCCAAGAGACGTCCTAATAACAGATACCATTTTACCGTCTGGAAACTTCCTGCTATTACACACTGATCTTTTGTCTCAGTTACAGCAAGCTTCTTCAGAAACACCCAGTCCATCAGGGGTCACACTACAAGCAAAGAATGGACTATTATGGAGGGGTAAGCAGATTTTTGTACCTAAAGAGGTTCGAGCAATGATCTTGGGGGTTTGTCATGACCACCCTTTGACAGGTCATTTTGGGGTTCATAAGACTGTCAAACTTGTACAACGCTCATTTTGGTGGCCAGGGTTGAAGAAAGACTGCAGATCCTATGTAAATGCATGCACCACCTGCATCCGGAGTAAAAGCTCCCGTAACAAAGCTTGGGGATTACTCAGACCTCTGCCTATACCTGACAGACAGTGGCAGATGATTGCTATGGATTTTATAGTTGATCTTCCACCATATAAAGAATGTACCACTATATTTGTGGTAGTAGATCGCTTATCAAAGATGGCTCATTTCATTCCCCTAAAAAGTACACCATCGGCTGCAGAAACTTCTCGGGTGTTTATAAAAGAAATTGTCAGACCTGCTGCCTGTTCTGATCCTGGCTTCCCTTAGACTCTGATCCTGCCTGCTGATTCTGTCTGATGATCTTCCAGTACTACGCGACTTGTGACCAGACCTCTCTTCTGCCTGATTATTACCAACCAGGCCTGTCTGACCCTGTATCTCGCTCATCTAGCCTGCTACAGCTCCCAGCCCTGCAAGCCTGCATTTGGTACTGCTCTGTGGTTCATCCCAGCCTGCCACCAGTCAAGCATCGTGTCAGCTTATCTACTACAGTGGTTGACAGCGATATTGTGTCAATCTCGCTCCCTTTCTCGGCGAGATTGAGCACTTGCGAGCCCCATCGCGGGAGCCAGCGCCGAGCTGGCTTGCCGCGATGGAGACAAAGCCGTCATAGAAGCGACGGGGATCCGACGCGGATTCCCGCCAATTCTACACGTGGGCGGAGTTTGTTATGAATCCTGAGAAGGAAGTCCCCGCCGGATTTTAAATAAAAATCCGGCATGGGTTCCCCCCTCAGGAGCATAACGGGCCCTTAGGTCTGGTATGGGTTGTAAGGAGACCCCCCTACGCCGAAAAACGGCGTGGGAGTCCCCCCAGAATCCATACCAGACCCGTATCCAAAGCACGCCGGCCGGCCGGTCAGGAGGGGAGTGGGGGGCAGGAGTGCGCCCCCCCCCCTCCTGAGCCGTACCGGGCAGCATGCCCTCAACATGGGGGGGTCAGGTGCTCTGGGGCAGGGGGCGCACTGCGGGCCCCCCACCCCAGAGCACCCTGTCCCCATGTTGATGAGGACAGGGCCCCTTCCCGACAACCCTGGCCATTGGTTGTCGGGGTATGCGGGCGGGAGGCTTATCGGAATCTGGAAGCCCCCTTTAATAAGGGGGCCCCCAGATACCGGCCCCCCACCCTAAGTGAATGAGTATGGGGTACATTGTACCCCTACCCATTCACCTGCAAGAAAAGTGTAAACACAAATAAACCACACAGTGTATTGAAATATTTTATTAGTTGGCCGCCGGGGGGGGGGGGGGGGTGTGTATGATCGCTTTTATAAAAGCGCCCCCCTCCGGCGGGCTTCTGCGGGGGGTGGGTGCCGCTGTTCTTTACCGCCGTCTGGTTCTCTTCCGCCGCCGGGGGGGCGCTTTGATAAAAGCGCCCACCACCCGGCGGGCTTCCTTCGACATCTTTGGCGGCGGGGGGGTCTTCTCCCACTCTCCGGGGTCTTCTCCCACTCTCCGGGGTCTTCTCCGGCTCTCCGGGGGTCTTCTCCGCTCTCCGGGGGTCTTCTTCTTCTTCAGGACTCGCCGCCGCTATCTTCGTGTTAGCTCAATTACTGGCGGCGGCGAGTCCCCTCTTCTGTGATGTCTTCTTCTTCTTCTCTTCTCCAGATGTTGACGCAACGCTTCCTTCCGCTGTTATGGCTGGCGCGCGGCTCGCAGCGAGTTATATAGGCTACCGGAGCATGGTACCTACCGGAGCATGATGGGACTGCGACGTCACAAGACAGGTCTATAAACCTCCTTTCGAGCCGCGCGCCAGCCATAACAGCGGAAGGAAGCGTTGCGTCAACATCTGGAGAAGAGAAGAAGAAGAAGACATCACAGAAGAGGGGACTCGCCGCCGCCAGTAATTGAGCTTACACTTTTCTTGCAGGTGAATGGGTAGGGGTACAATGTACCCCATACTCATTCACTTAGGGTGGGGGGCCGGCATCTGGGGGCCCCCTTATTAAAGGGGGCTTCCAGATTCCGATAAGCCTCCCGCCCGCATACCCCGACAACCAACGGCCAGGGTTGTCGGGAAGGGGCCCTGTCCTCATCAACATGGGGACAGGGTGCTCTGGGGTGGGGGGCCGCAGTGCGCCCCCTGCCCCAGAGCACCTGACCCCCCCATGTTGAGGGCATGCTGCCCGGTACGGCTCAGGAGGGGGGGGGCGCACGCTCGCCCCCCACTCCCCTCCTGACCGGCCGGCCGGCGTGCTTTGGATACGGGTCTGGTATGGATTCTGGGGGGACCCCCACGCCGTTTTTTCGGCGTAGGGGGGTCTCCTTACAACCCATACCAGACCTAAGGGCCCGTTATGCTCCTGAGGGGGGAACCCATGCCGGATTTTTATTTAAAATCCGGCGGGGACTTCCTTCTCAGGATTCATAACAAACTCCGCCCACGTGTAGAATTGGCGGGAATCTGCGTCGGATCCCCGTCGCTTCTATGACGGCTTTGTCTCCATCGCGGCAAGCCAGCTCGGCGCTGGCTCCCGCGATGGGGCTCGCAAGTGCTCAATCTCGCCGAGAAAGGGAGCGAGATTGACACAATATCGCTGTCAACCACTGTATAAACCTACTGTATTGCAGGACAATTTAATCATCCAGTTCATTGAGGCCCCAAGTGGGAATGATGCTCTGGTAGACCTGTAATCTCAAACCATACAGAGCTTATTAATATATAAAGGAACATCTTGGTAGCAATGACCATAACATGTTTCATTTGATGTTAAAAACAAGAAAAGGGGAGCCTCTGAGTATATATCATAAGAATAATTTAATAAACAACAACATTTTTCTTCCAATGGACCCGCAGTTAGATACCTCTTCATCAAGAACTGCAGTTCCATTATCTAGGTTGAAGATGCTGAAGCGCATTCTATACGACCACCACTTAATAGAGGTTTGGAGGATATTGCATCCTAAATCAAGAGATTACACTATTTTTCTATGGTCCATCAATCTTATAGTCAAATTGACTATTTTTTCGTGGACCATAACTGACTTGACTGGTCACCAACATGTGATATTGGCACTATGGTTTGGTCAGACCATGCACCTCTTTTTTTGACGTTCAAAAATCCCTTTGGTTCCATTTAGAGAATGGACATGGCACCTGAATGATGTATTACTGGTAAATCCAGAATGTTCTACTTATATTTCGGAAACTATTAAATTTTCTGGCAAACCATGCCTTAGACTCTACTGCACTCCCCACTCAATGGGAGGCTCTGAAAGCAGTTTTGAGAGGGTCTTTTATTCAACTAGGTGCCAGACTGAAAAAGAAGCGACTAGCAGCCATTAAAACGGCGGTTCAAAAGCTTAGAACCTTAGAAATAGAAACTCTATTGGAGGTTGCTTCAGCCCGGACAAACTTACGCAATCTATATGAATCTTCGGCCCATTCTTATGCAGGTAAATTGGCACTGTATCAGTACCAATTTAGTGATAAATGTGGGAAGTCGTTGGCTCGTTCTTTAACCACTTGCCCACGGCGTCATAGTAAAAAGACGTCATGTTTTTGAGATGGATATCTCAGTAACGGCAGCAGCTGCTGCCACAACCGAGATATCCATCACTTCTGTGGGCGGTCCTGTACACGATAACGGCAGTCTCCGCGGCAGATTTGCCGCAAGATCGCCGTTATCGGTGGCGGGAGAGGGCCCCCCCTCCCGCCGCTCTCCCGCGCCCTCCGCCGCTTACCGGAGCCATCGGTAGCGGCGGAGGCAATCGGGTCTGTTCGGCTCCTCTGCTGGGATACGAGTGAGGGAAAAATCGCCCCCACCCATCCCCCATAGCTCTGCTGGGCGGAAGTGACGTCAAAACGTCAGTCCCGCCCAGCGTCTTAAAGAAACATTATTTTTTTCTGACATTTGAAAAATTACATTTTTTTTTTCTTTTTTTGCATTTAAGCCTAAATATGAGATCTGAGGTCTTTTTGACCCCAGATCTCATATTTAAGAGGACCTGTCATGCTTTTTTCTATTACAAGGGATGTTTACATTCCTTGTAATAGGAATAAAAGTGATAATTTTTTTATTTCGGTTTATAAAATTATAAACTAATTTAAAATAAATATGAAAAAAAAAAAAAAAAAATGTAAAACGCCCCATCCCGACGAGCTCGCGCACAGAAGCAAACGCATATGCGAGTAGCACCCGCATATGAAAATGGAGTTCAAACCACACAAATGAGGTATCGCCGCGATCATTAGAGCAAGAGCAATAATTCTAGCCCTAGACCCCCTCTGTATCTCCAAAAATGCAACCTGTAGAATTTTTTAAACGTCGCCTATCGAGATTTTTAAGGGTAAAAGTTTGACGCCATGCCACGAGCGGGCGCAATTTTTAAGCGTGACATGTTGGGTATCATTTTACTCAGCGTAACATTATCTTTCACAATATATAAAACAATTATGCCAAATTTATTGTTGTCTTATTTTTTTATTAAAAAAAGTGAATCTTTTCCAAAAAAAGTGCGCTTGTAAGACCGCTGCGCAAATACGGTGTGACAAAAAGTATTGCAATGACTGCCATTTTATTCTCTAGGGTGTTAGAAAAAAAATATATATAATGATTGGGGGGTTTAAGTAATTTTCTAGCAAAAAAAACAGTTTTAGTCTCGTAAACACAGAATCTGAAAAACAGGCTCGGTGGGCAAGTGGTTAAACCCAAAACAGACTCCTACTTTTATCTCACAGCTTCAGGGACAAAATGGAGAAATTATATCTTCACCCTCTTTAATTATGAAAACATTCAGCGATTTCTACCAGTCGCTATATAATATACCCCCGCACCAACCTTTAAGTTCACCTGCTATTGAAGAAGATAAAGTGGCATCTTATATAGCAGATAATTCATTACCTACTTTGGACGAAGATGCAATAGAAGAATTAGAAACCCCATTTACCGAGGAAGAGGTCGCTAAGGCTATCGCTAACACCCCAATGGCTTTACGCCTAAATTTTACACAAACGATGGAAGCACATATTTCACTCATCCTGAAACCAGATAAGGACCTTTCTTTATGTGCAAACTACAGACCTATATCTTTAATTGGGGTTGACGTAAAAAAAAAATGCCAAAATGTTAGCTAGTCGCCTACAACCATTATTGCCTCAATTAATACATCTAGACCAGGCTGGCTTCGTCAGTGGTCAAGAATCTAGAGATAACACGCTTAAAGCCCTCCTGCTAAAGGACTATGCCCGTACTCAAGATATCCCTCTCTACCTGCTAACGGTTGATGCCGAAAAAGGCGTTTGACCATGTTAGTTGGAAGTTTTTACGATCCTCTCTTCAACAGATTGGCATAGGTCCTTATATTATAACACGGATTATGTCCTCATACCTATCACCATCAGCTAGAATTAGGGTGAAAGGATCTTTGTCCCCTGCTTTCCTATTTTGAATGGAACATGCCAGGGTTGTCCCTTATCACCCCTGTTGTATGTTATTACGATGGAACATCTGGCAAACGCATCCGTATCGCAAACAAATATGAAGCGAATATCGAAGAACTTTTCTTTCAAGATCTGTTCAGAGTCGATTCGATATCTAGGGATTAATATCTTAGCTTCAACATCACAATTATATTCTCTAAATTTTCTCTCGATGCTCCAAAAATTCAAATGACTTTGACATCTTATGCACTTAAGAGACTTTCATGGTTCTGTAGAATTACTACCCTTAAGATGGATATATTACCTCGTCTCCTATACTTGTTTCAAACGATCCCAGTCCATCTCCCGTCCTTGTACTTCCGTAAAATCCATCGGCTATTTTCCAAGTTTATATGGAATTCAGCCCAGTCTAGAATTAGCTTTGGGACATTATCCCTTCCGAAAAACAAAGGTGGGGTAGGGATACCAGATGTTTCTATCTACCATAAAGCAATTATATTACCACCTATTACTGACTGGTTTCACCACTCCTCATCCAAGTTATGGGTACAAATGGAAGGCCACATAAACCCTATAGATCTCTGTGCCCTTCCGTGGACTTCATCTATTCTGCGAAAGGGTCTCTCAATTCCAGCAGATCTTACTAGGCAAACACTACATTTATGGGATCGTATGATTCCCATCTATAAAATATCAAAACAATTGAGTCCCATGACTCCCTTTTTTGGAATGCCGGATTTTCTACCAGCTGTACTCAACTGTGTTTGGCCATTGGTACAAACAGGAACATAGAAGAATTGCTTAGGTCCTTCAGTCGGAAACCACTATTAACGGTAGACTCTGCATCTACAATGATTTCCTATAACTCCTCGCAGTGGCTACAGAGACACCAAGCTTTATGTTATTTATGATCTATCTCATCAAAACAAGATATCTATGCTAAACCAACTGCATTTGAATCACTGATCCTGCAAGAGGAATCAATATCGCACTCGGTCTCTGTAGTTAACTCTACTCTTTTACTATCAATCCATTCAGATCTCCCTCCGTATACACGGAAATGGGAAAAAGACCTTCAAGAGACTATGGGCCAGATTCAGATACACTTAATTTTGTGCTGTGTAATCGAAATACTCTACGCTGCCGTATTTTACCAGGCTCTACATCGAATTCTGGTAGATTTTTGCCTGTACGCTACGGCGGCGTAGTCTATTTCTCGCCGCGTAATCGAAATACGCGGTTAGGGGGCGTGAAGTTTTTAAATTAAGCGCGTCCCCTCGGCGATCGAACTGTGCATGCTCCGTTCAGAAATTTCCCGTCGTGCATTGCGCGAAATCACGTCGTTACGTCATTTTGTTTTTGAGTAGCGTAGTTTACTAACATTCCTATTCCCGGACGACTTACGTTAAAAATAATAAAAGACGTCGGAAAACGTAGAAATTAGACGCGAGAACGACTGCCATACTTAACATGGGCTGTCTAATATTAGAGCAGCAAAAAGCTGGTATAACTTTACACAGAAAAAAGATGACTAAAGATGCCGTAAGAGATTGCGATTGAAGATCGTAATTTCGGGGATCGCCGGCAAAAGCTCATTAGCATACCCCAACGCGGAAAACGACGGGAAGGCCACCCAGTGGCCGCAATTTTATTGCAGCGTAGATCCGAAGGCGTACGAACACGTAATCCAGTCGAATTGAAGCCCGCAGCCGTCTATTCATGGTTTGAGGTTTCCGACTAGCTAAAAAACGCGCGTAATTTGAAATTACTCCAGTCTAACACCAGTTAGACAGGAGTTACGGCTCTCTGAATCTGGCCCTATAACTTTATCGGAATGGCAAAAAAGCTTAGTTTTAATCCATAAAATGTCAACAGCTACAAGAACTCAACAGAAGGCATATAAACTGGTGAGTAGATGGTACAGGTGTCCCTCTACCCTCCATCAAATTAACCAAGATATATCTGATATCTGTTGGCGTTGCCATGAGTCTAAGGGAAATATGATCCATATCTGGTGGGACTGTCCCCCGGTGAGGAGGTTCTGGAAGCATATCTTTGACCTATATCAGGGGTCTTCAAACTACGGCCCTCCAGGCATTCAGGAACTACAATTCCCATCATGCCTAGTCATGTCTGTGAATGTCAGAGTTTTACAATGCCTCATGGGATGTGTAGTTCCGCAACAGCTGGAGGGCCGTAGTTTGAGGATCCCTGACCTATATGGTAAACTAGTGGATATAACTATCCACGCATCACCCAGAGTGGCTCTCTTAACCATGATTCCAGGATCTTTTAAGAAAGCAAAGGAGGATGTGCTTAGACACTTCCTCGCTGCAGCCAGAGTAGTCATCCCACGACACTGGAAATCAATGACAGTACCCTCCCTGGGGGAATGGGCAATTGAAATGGACTTTATTAGAGATCTGGAAGGTCTGATGGCACGGGAAATGGGAAGAGAAGAACAGTTCTCCCATACTTGGTCCGTTTGGTCCAAGTTTCGACAGTCAGCTGAGTTTCTAAATTGGGTTAAGGGAAATTCTACCATTGTTTGGGTGACTATATTTATCAATGTCTACATAATTTCTTCCTTTATTTTCTTCTCCTTTAATTTATTTTTCTTCTCCCCCCTTTTTTTTCCTTTCTATTTTTCATTTATAAAGAAGATATTTAATGAAGATTTGTAAGAATATATATTGTACTCTGTAAGTGTAATAAAATTCCCTGAGATTCGATTCTGTAGCGCAGCGGCTGCTATACCAGACAGCCGCGCTCTGTAAATTCACTTCTCTGCGTCACTTCCGGTGCGCGGACCTTGCGTTCCAGCATGGAACGCGGAAGTGCGCCGAGAGTACACCTTTCACTTCCCCGTGAATTGCGGGTATTTAAACAGCTAGAAATGACGGCAGGGTGTTCTGTTATTTTGTTAGACACCTGCCGTCATGTAACAGCACACCTCGCAGCCAGAAGGACCCACTGAAGCACAATACCATCTGCGGCACCTTAACCGGGTTAACTGACAGCCCAGAGTCAGCAAATAATCTTGGTCTCCTACTCTGCTCTGCATTGACCCCTCAACCCCAGAAACCAACTCACCTGCATGGAACAGCGTTATCTTCTTTTCACTGGACACTCTACTGAAGCCTGCTGAACCGCAAGTATTTGTGCCTGGAAGACTACTTATTTCTTTCTCAAGCTTCACCGCAATTAGCTCATAACATTTCAGTCCATTGCTCCATATTTAGATTCGGACACTTTGCTTTACCTTCTTGGTTGATGTGAACTAACATTAACCATTTGTTCTTTTGCTTATTAACCCCATTAACTCCTCCAATTACAAGGTCTTACGCATAGCTGCTAGCTTCCTGCTTTACATGTTACCTAACTTACTAATACTGAGCTACGCTTATGCCATAATAAGCTAACGTCTTGTTTGTCGCATATGTTACTTCAGAGGTTGTGATGAATTAACCCTAACTTTCCGTGAATCTGAGAGTGAACTAGTGGTTATACCTGAGAAACCTCTACAGTCATACAAAAGTTCTACTCCTTAGTTTACTGGCTTGGTGTGACGTGACAGTAAGTACACGTAGATGGTCTTCATATAAACTTATATCTGTTGTGTATAGGGTAAATCCCTGTAATACCTATATAAAATAATAAAAAAATATTATAAACAAACAACAATGGGCCAGATTCAGATACACTTTATATTGCGCTGCGTAATCAAAATACTCTACGCTGCCGTATTTCACCAGGCTCTACACCGAATCCTGGTAGATTTTTGCCCATACGCTACGGCGGCGTAGTCTATTTCTCGCCGCGTAATCGAAATACGCGGTTAGGGGGCGTGAAGCTTTTAAATTAAGCGCGTCCCCTCGGCGATCGAACTGTGCATGCTCCGTTCAGAAATTTCCTGTTGTGCATTGCGCGAAATCACGTCTTTACGTCATTTTGTTTTTGAGTAGCGTAGTTTACTAACATTCCTATTCCCGGACGACTTACGTTAAAAATAATAAAAGACGTCGGAAAACGTAGAAATTCGACGCGAGAACGACGGCCATACTTAACATGGGCTGTCTAATATTAGAGCAGCAAAAAGCTGGTATAGTGTTACGTAAAAAAAAGATGACTAAAGGTGCCGTAAGAGATTGCGATTGAAGAGCGTAATTTCTGGGATCGCCGGCAAAAGCTCATTAGCATACCCCGACGCGGAAAACAATGGGAAGTCCACCCAGTGGCCGCAATTTTATTGCAGCGTAGATCCGAAGGCGTACGAACACGTAATCCAGTCGAATTGAAGCCCGCAGCCGTCTATTCATGGTTTGAGGTTTCCGACTAGCTAAAAAACGCGCGTAATTTGAAATTACTCCAGTCTAACACCAGTTAGACAGGCGTAATCGCTCTGTGAATCTGGCCTAATATTCACACAGGTAAGTTGCATTCAGATTCGGTTGCTGAGTTGAAGGGCTGAAAGTGGGGGAGTGCAAGTCACAGCAAGTCCTATAAAGCTGGCACCAAATCAGATCCGTGCAGGATGGAGTGGGATGACTGAGCACAGCGTGGTTTTCTTCAGTGATCCAGGCTTGGGCATATCTTCGTCTATCAGGAAAAGTCCATCTGATAAAAATATGGGTTCCATGTAAAAGGTGTAGAGGTGAGGGACAAGCGTCAGTGGTTATGGCATGCCTCGCTGTGGCTTTGGCATGCACTCTGTCTCTGTAGAAAGTAAACAGTGTGTTCAGAGTGAGGCTAGGAGAGCATCACAGCACGGTGCCTGGCAATGACGTCACACACATGCGACCATGTTTCGAAGCTAGCAAGCCATTGGTGGAAGAATGCCCGCGCCTCTTTTTCAAGCATAGAGGGTGTGAGAGCTGGATGGGACATTTATAGGCTGACAGAGGACGGAGCCGGAATGAAGATTTGAAAAAAATGAATAAATATCCAGGGGGAAGTTAACTTTTAAAAAACACAATGCAAATTAAGTAAATAAATATGATGAATAATTACTGGGTAAAAGGGTTCATCAAAAATTGATGCTGTATGAAGGAAAATAAATGCAGGGAAACTAGATGGTGGGAATGGAATTAAGAAATATATATGAGGGGGCGTGGCTTGCACGTGATCGGGATGGCTGCTTGATCGCTGAGCTCTGTCAGAAAACCGGGGATTAACGGCAAAACGATCGAATTCAACGACGGTATCGGAAGATAAATACCTCACTAATACCGCGGGGATCGTTCCCGATGTCACAACGAAAGAGGAAGGACCAAAATCAAGCTGAAAAAGCCTCTGACGTCGCAGATATGCTGGCCTCAGCTGTGAGGCAAAATCAAAATGGTGCCGGTGTCACTGCTATTCAGCAGACATCATCATACACGGATCTCCCAGATGATGGCCAAGACTCCTGGGGAGCTGAACAAAGTACATCCCAGAATGTAAACTTCTCCTCACATAGCCCCTCTACACAAAGCCCGGTGAAATCTAAGAGGAGGATTGACACCGAAACGCAGCTTCTAAACTCTGGAATGGCGATGTTACCTCAGGTTCAGGTAGGCCCCTTTGCTGCATCATCAATTGTCAATTACCCTACATCAGGACAACCAGTATTAGACACGACGATGAAAGAAATGCTTATATCTCTACAAACGTCGCTTATGTCTAGCTTTTCACTTATGATGAACAATTTTTCAAACGAGATGAAAGGAATGGGGGACAGGATCCATGTAATTGAAAACAAAATGGACGATCAATCTAATACTGTGCATGATCTTATTGACGCATATAAAGAATTGTCAGATGACAATGTAAAGATCAAAACCAAGCTCGCAGACCTTGAGGATCGTTCCAGAAGGAACAACGTTAAACTGAGGGGGGTTCCTGAATCTGTAACCCCGAACGATTTACCGAAATATGCGGACGATCTGATTGCTAACCTATTGCCGGAATCATCCCAAATCGAACGCATGATAGATCGCATTCACCGCATACCAAAACCCAAAAATCTAGATGCTGCTATTCCCAGAGATGTATTGATGAAAATACATTTTTTTCCTACTAAGGAAAAACTATTAACCAAAGCTAGAGTCTGGTCATCACTACCTGATCCGTATGCAGAAATACATCTTTACTCAGATCTTTCGCAATATACCCTGAATTTAAGGAGACAACTAAAAACTACTACTAAAGCCTTGAACAATCACAATATTCAATACAAATGGAAACACCCTGCAACGCTGATCATCACCAATAATGGGACTACTACTGTGGTGTCAAACCCCCAGGACGGCCTGCAGCTTCTTCATTCATGGGGTATAATTCCAGATCTCTCTCCTGATGACAACAAAATGATGGGAAAACCGCACTTCGGTAATCAAACACAAAATGATTACCGCCCACCAAAAAGACGCTGATCCACGTTGAAACATTATTTATCTTCCTTTGATTTATCTTCTTTCAATTTACTGTTATCGGCTTATACCCCTGGTATCTGATATGCTGTGTTTGTTTTTTCTTCTTATTTGAACTTTACACCCCCGTTAGTCGGCTTAGTAATACACCCGACTATTCGTTTTTTTTTTTTTCTTTCTTTTTGTTTATTGCTTGGATCATATTGGCTCCTATTGTTCCACGAAGGTGGGATAATAACATATTCCTTCTATACATTCGCAAGCAAATAATTGCTTCGGTTTATAAGTATCTGAACAGATTTTTGTTTGTTTTGTTTGTTTGTTTTGTTTTGTCTATTTTATTTGTTTTACTTTTTGTTTAGATTTAAGTTTGTTTCATTTTGCTTTAATTTTATTTTTATTTTTATTTTTTAATTTTTACTTTTATTTTTATAGTTGTTACAAAGTCTCTTATAAATATCTTTCTCTCGGTTGTCTATAATCCAGAGACCTTCTATATATTTCATCTACTATTCTAGTACTGAGAGTCATAATACCTTGTAAGTATTGTATAATAATCGATATCCACAATATCTAGAAATGTCTATTAATTTTCTATCCATCAATGCCAACGGCTTAAAACACCCTGCTAAAAGAGCATCATTGTGGAAATTGGCATTGTCTTCTAATTGTGACATTCTATGCATACAGGAAACTCACTTTGTCAGAGATAATGCTCCGATATGCCCCATATTTTCAAAGCGGACTATACTCGCAAACAAAGAGGAGTATGTATTGCCATACGTGACACTTTAGCCTTTACTCTTCTGGACTGTTACTCGGATCCTGAAGGCAGGTTTCTGATTTTAGTATGCACGTTGGACAATGTTCTATATACGCTGGTAAATATATATGCGCCAAATGTTAGACAAATGAAATTCCATAAGTCTACTCTAAACAAAATAAGAGAACTTCAGAAAGGTCATCTCCTAATTTGTGGGGATTTCAACTTAGTACCAGACATTGTCATGGACTCATCCTCCAATGCTAAGAGATTTTCTTCCCCCTTGTCACCGTTTCTTTTTGAAAATGATTTGTATGATATCTGGAGGTGTTGTAACGCGACTGAAAAGGACTATACATTCCATTTTCCACGTCATAACACTTACTCCAGAATTGATTTATTTATATCTGACAAATGGTTACTACAAAATGTACTGGATGCTCGCATTCATACTGCCACTTGGTCGGACCACGCCCCTATTAGTTTAAAAATAAAAAATGCTAATTCTAATCATAGATCTTATTTATGGCGTATAAATAATTATCTTTTACAACAACCTGATAACATTGAATATATCTCTCAAAAATTGACTGAATTTTTTTTCAAACAACTTGGGATTGGTGTCCGACCGGGTGGTAGTGTGGAATGCCCATAAAGCTTACATACGGGGACTATTTATACAACTTGGTTCTCAAGCAAAAAAGAAAAGGGAAGCAAGCATAGAGGAACTTACAAAAAAATTAAATATCATAGATCAAGAAAATAAGTCTAACCCGTCAACATCTCTTAAATCCCAGATCTTCAGACTTAGACATGATTTACGTGCTCTACTTCTAGAATTCCATGACCATAAACTTAGAAAGTTAATGGCAAACTCCTATGTTACGAATAACAAAGCAGGGAAAGTTATGGCAAACCGTATAAAAGGTCATAGATGGAAAACTAAGATATCATACATTTATGACCCTGTTTCTCAAGATAAGATAATTAACCCTCAATCCATAGCTGATGCCTTTAGCTCATATTATGGTAAACTATACAACCTTAATGAGGACAGTGATACTCACCAGCCATCAACTAAAGAAATCCTAGATTTTCTTTCCCATGTTAATTTACCCAAATTATCTGATGACCAACTTAAACAGTTAAATTCTTGTTTTTCTGACGTCGAAATTATATGCGCCATTAACTCTCTTCCCAAGGCCAAAGCACCTGGTCCAGACGGGTATTCGAATGAATACTTTAAAATATTCTATAAACAGCTTGTACCACATGTGAAAAAATTATATAATGCTGCTGCTTCTTTCTCTTCCTTTCCTGATGAAATGCTATATGCACTTATTATTACTCTCCCTAAACCTGGCAAGGACCCTACTTCTCACCCAAATTTTCGTCCTATTTCTTTATTGAATACAGACTTGAAAATATACGCAAAGATTATAGCCAATAGAATAGTTGACATACTTCCCAAACGAATAAACATGGATCAAACTGGCTTCACCAGGGGTCGTCAAACATCTGACGCAACCAGACGATTAATTGATGTTATCCACAATGTTAGCATAACCGGAACGCCTTCTCTGCTCCTTTCATTAGATGCAGAGAAGGCGTTTGATAGGGTTAACTGGTCCTATTTGTCACTCACTCTTAAAAAATTTGGCTTTGAGGGTCATATTCTTAAAGCCGTACTTGCCCTCTATTCAAACCCCACAGCACGAGTTTTGAATTCTAACCTATTATCCAAACCCTTTCGTATCACCAACGGCACCAGACAAGGCTGCCCATTGTCCCCCTTAATATTTAATTTAATGATTGAACCTTTAGCGGAACATATTAGATCTAATTCTAAAATAGAAGGCATCACTATAGGATCCGATACCCACAAAATTAGTTTGTTTGCTGACGATATAATTTTAATGTTAACGTCTCCCTCATCCTTCCTACTTGAAGTCCAAAAATGATTATCTTGGTTTGGTAAAGTATCATTTTATAAAATAAATGAAAGAAAATCGTATGCTCTAGATATTGGAATTGACGCAGTGACAAACAATCTCCTCCAACACCAATTCCCTTATACTTGGGCAGACACTAGCATCCCGTACCTTGGTATTCATTTGACTAAATCCACTAAATCCTTATTTACACATAATTATATTCCTCTTAAAAATAAACTACAATCAGATTTGAACGATTTAGGAAAACACAAATTTTCTTGGTGGGGCAGATTATCTGCTTTTAAAATGATCCACTTGCCTCAAGTCCTATACTTGTTTAAAAGTTTGCCTATTCCAGTCCCTGTGTATTTCTTTAAATCCTTACAATCAATCCTTTCTAGATACCGTATTTTTCGCACTATAAGACGCATTTTTTCCTCCCTAAAAAATAGGGGAAAGTGTCCCTGCGTCTTATGGAGTGAATACTGCGCAGGCTCCGCCCCCCCCCCCCCCCCCCCGTCGCCGCCGATGTGTCAGAATACAGACACTCGGCTTCTGTGTAAGAGAGAAAAGACAGGATGTGAGACAGGGGCATACCAAGTGGAGCGGGGAGAGGTGGACTGCCCCAAGTGCCAAAACATGGGTGGTGTCAGCAGCGTTGCTATAATGGTGCGCTCCACACCCGGGTGAGTTGACACCCGCAAGATGTGACACCATCCTGCAAGTGACGAGAGCCCTGGCTGGCTTTTTGTTTTCAGCTGGAACACCCCCGGCGCTGTGGTCTGGTCCAGTATCACTTCCTGCCTCTTTCCACTGGCCGCTGCTGCTGCTGCAAAATATGTCCTCAGTCCTCCTTCTTAGCTGCTGCCTGGGTGTATCTGACGCTGAGAGACAGCCAGAGGGGGTTGTGCAAGGTGAGCTGGTGATAAGGGGGGTGGGAGGTGTGGGCTGGCATGGTATCCACTGTCCATCACCTGAGCTGTTGTGATAGAAGAGGCTGAAGGGGTGTTTGTGTCTGTCTTGCCACCCTGAGCTGATCTGGGAAGGGGGGGGGGGCGGGTTGCTGTGTGTCCACCACCACCACCCAGGTATAGTGTAACTGAGCTGATTTGATAGGGGAGCTGGTATTACTGTGTCCACCACCCACCTATAGTTGTAATATAATATTAAATATTTTAGTACATCATTTGGTTCAGAATACTTTTTTTCTTGTTTTTCTCCTCTAAAACCTGGGTGCGTCTTATGTTCAGGTGCGTCTTATGGAGCGAAAAATACGGTACATCTGGAAAGGGAAAAAATCTAGATGCGCCCATTATAAATTGATCAAAAATAGAATGTGGGGAGAAGTGGGTTATGTCAATTTTCAAGACTATTTCTATGCCTCAATATTGTCTCAAATGAAAGAATGGTTCCAACCCTCCCCAACGACAAATTGGGGTCTAATTGAATCCTCCTATTGTAATAAACTACCGACCAACCTATGGCTCTTTGGTGCACATATGGGAATTAAACTTCCCTCGCACTTACCTCCCACAATGAAAGTATCCATTTCTACATGGCTTAAGATTTTGAATTCTGTGACCTCTCCTGATACAACAATAACGGTAGACATTCCCTTTAAAACATTGCATCTTATAATGTATCACTCATCACTTAGTCTTTGGAGCGAACAAGGCGTGGAATCTATTTGTGACCTTTATGATAAAGGCACGATTAAATCATTCCAAACAATCCAATCTGAGTTAAATATACCCCAACATTGTAATGCTCATTATAGACAAGTAGCAAAACGTTTATGTAAATTGAATACCAAAAACGTTTGCCTACATAAATCGGTCTGGACCTTTCTCTCTACTAGTACTGAACCAAAGAGAAAAGGTATTACCTTTTTTTACAACCTACTTCAGGACAAGAGAATATTTTCAAAAACCCCCTCACATCTACAATGGGAAAAAGACTTGGAGTGTTCTTACACTGATTACCAATGGCACATGGCTTGCAAAATAAACCAATCAACCTCTAAATGTGCATCACTATGGGAACTCTCAGTAAAGATCACTCTGAGGTGGTATTATACTCCAGATGTATTATCCAAATTTAGTCACCAGCAATCTAACCAATGCTGGAGACTATGGGCCAGATTCACGTATTCCAGAGCATCTTTGCTCTGGAGTAACGCTTCTCATTTGCGTTGCGCTGCCGAATTTTTAGGAGCAAGTGCTGTCATTCACGAAGCACTTGCTCCTAAAGTTGCGGCAGCGCATCGCAAATGAGCCGGCGGAATTCAAATGTCGCGGGTACGGGGCGTGTAGTATGCTAACTACGCGCGATCCCGCCGCCGACGTACTGCGCATGCGTCGAGTGTCAAAACATCCCCGTGCGCATGCTCCAAAATCTGTGAATGAACGTCAATGACGTCACATTCCCATTCATGACCGTTTTACGCAAGCGACGTTTTTTTTTTTTTTCCCGACGCGATGACGACGCCTATACCTAACATAGGATACTCCAGCCCCATGTAGGTATATCTATGCGCCGCGTATCCCGTCCGGAAACGTCGTACCGTCATTGCGTCGCGCCGGAATTCGATCGTGAATTGCCGATTTCCGCTCATTAACATATTTTTTGAGCGTAAATCGGCGGGAACGCCCCCGGCGCCATTTTTAAGTTGAAGTAACGATGCGATGGCGAAACTCAGTTACGCTCATCGCATCGGAACTTCAACCCGGCGTTTCTTGTTTTCTGGTTACAGAAAACAGAAACGCCGGCTCAAAGCCACTGTTACGCTGGCGGATCACTCGATCCGCCAGCGTAACCTTTCATGAATCTGGCCCTATGCGGAAAGAAAGGGGACTTGCTCCATATTTTATGGAGCTGTCCCATGCTTACTAAATATTGGACAGAAATATTTGGTATAATTTCGGCTTTAACTGGTTCATGGACAGATCCCAACCCAGGTTTAGCTTTACTATCCTTGGGTATTGATGACATTCCAGTTGATCTCAGGAATTCTATCAACCATTTACTTCTAGCCGCAAGGCTGTCAATCACTAGAAAATGGAAGGACTCTTGTCCTCCCTCTACTATTGAAGCCATTGATTTGACCAATCTCCACTTCACATATGAACGTATGATGGCCATTTCAATGAATAATCTTTACAAAAATGATGTTTCCTGGGCCCCATGGAAAAACTGGTATGAACTTGGGGTATGGTAGCTCTCGACTGAATCCTTTTTAACATTTCTCAATGTCCTGGTTCATTACTAGTGTTGCTCACGAATATTCGCATTGCGAATATTCGCTACGAATATTGCATATTCGAGTATTCGCGAATATCTCGAATATCGCGGCGAATATTCGCTATTTCGAATATTCGTATTTTTCAAATTTCGCAATAAATTTCGCAATAAAATTCGCAATCAATTTCGCAATAGCGAAATTTCACAATAGCAACATTTCGCAATTTTTTTTTTATTTTTTTTTATTTTTTTTATAAAATATAGCGAATATTCGTAAATATCGAATATTCGTGATATTTTATCCCAAAAAAATAGCGAAATTTCGCAATCATTTTCGCTTTCGCATATGCGAAATTTCGCTATTTTTTTTATAAATATCGAATATTCGTGATATTTTATAAAAAAAAAAAATCGTGAAATTTTGCATTAGCGAAAATTCGCATTGGCGAAAATTCGCAATTTTTTTTTTTTTTATAAAATATCACGAATATTCGATATTAACGAATATTTGCGAATATTCTTCGAAATATTCGCGAAATATCGCGAAATCGAATATGGCGTATTCCGCTCATCACTATTCATTACATGATACTTTGTATCCGGATAATACTGATTTCTCACGTGTTCTTTGGATTAGATTTCTTTTGATTAAGTTTAATTTGCTAACATTATAACATTATACTCTGACCATTTCTAATACTGATACTTCTCTACATGATAAGATAATTATCTAATTTATGTTTTGTTTGCATACTTTCCATGTTTACTACTTATATACGACTACTTGATCTATCAGAATTTATAAATGTCACGTACTTCTTACGCTGTTTATTGTTACATTATATACTTATACTATGACAATGCTTTGTAACATGTATGACTTAATATTTTTAAAATTCAATAAAAACTATTGAAAGAGAAGAAATATATATGATAAAAAATACTATACATTATGAAGGATAGTGAAACAATATCATTCAGTATCATTGTGAGGTGAAAATGCATCTCAGGTAAACCAATGACATATTAAATCAATTAATGAATCAACTCGATTAATACTATGTAGATGAACTATAAATCAGTATCAATATTCATGGACATGGGGTGAAAAAAAAAAGAAACAAAAGAGGGAGGGGGAAGGGGGGGGGGCGGGACAAAGAATGAAAAATGGAGAGGGGGAAGAGAAAAATAATATAGGGAGGAGGAGGGAAGGAAAAAGGTTAGGGAACAGTAAGGGAAAAGGGATGGGGGAGGGGAAGGGGGAAGGGAGGAAAAAAATAGGGTGGTGCATGGGAGGGGGGGGAATACAGGTATATTGGAGGAAGATACTGGTGCTAGTAAAGAAAATAAGCGGACAGGAGATAAAACATGATTCCTTGGTTCTGTTCCTATTGAATGGAAAAGTGGTTACAGGAAATAGATAAAATGAGAATGATGGAGGAACTGTGGTCCCTCCATACTGACTCCAAGCCAAGATATGACGTGATCTGGAGGGGATGGAGGGAATACAGAGATTTGGGAGGCCATGGGGGAGGTGAGGCGGGAGGGTTTGTGGTGGGGAATAGGAGGGGTGGGATGTTTGGCCTTCCCTCCCCCTCCTTTTTTTTCTCCCTCTTATTTTCTATACATTTTTTTTCTTTTTCTTTTCCCCTCATTTATTTTTTGTATTTTTTTTCTCTTCTTTTTATATCCACTGGTGGTGAAGCACCAGAAAAGGGAACTAGATTCACCTCTTTAATAATAATAATGTTTTTTCTTCTCTCCCTTTTACACACATTATCAAGTGGAAAATCTCCTCGTAAAGTAGAACGATAACTTTCACAATATTTCCCCCCTTTTTTTTTTTCTTAACATATGTATGGCAGTAAGCAATGCACTCTAGGGATAACGTAATGGGATAGTCAGGCCCAAATAGGGCGTCACTTTTCCTTTCTTTTTTTTTTTTCTCTCTCTGTTTTCCTTCTTTTTTTTTTTTTTCTCTTGACACACATTATATATACACATATACGCCCAGATTCACAGAGCGATTACGCCTGCGCAACAAGAGATGCGCGGCGTAAGTCTAAATGTGTGCGTGCGTTTTGATGCACGGCATCCCCAGAACGAGATACGCAAAAAATCTACTTTTTTTTGTCCAGCGTAATTTCGTTAGACTGGCGCATCCTTCCGCGCAAAACTGCGCTAGACAGACCATTGATTTGCTAGTCAAATATGCTAATGAGGGACTTACAGGGATCCACAAAAGAACGTTGGGGCAGCGCAGGCTACGCAGTGTGCGCAACAGCAAAATGTCCTGTCTAAAATTAGACCATATAAAAGCTGCTCTAAAAAGAGAAAAAAAGTCTACTTGTTAGATAAAGCAACACTGTTAGTGAGGAGCTCAGCAGTCACACGTGTTGCACAACAATCTGTATGCCAACATGCCAGGGGCATCGTCGCGCATAGCTATACTACTGACTTTAGATGAGCAAAGAAGGAGGAGGGCACGGAGGATGGCACGGGAGAGGATATACCGCACAGGCATAGACCTGTTTGGCATGAGTGATTCTGAGGTGTATCGTATCTTCAGATTCACCCCTCATGTCATCCTGGAATTAACCACAACCCTGCAGGAGGACATCACCAGCCCAATACAACGCTCACATGCAGTGCAGCCACTGGTTAAGGTCATGGCAACACTCCATTTCCTTGCCAGTGGCTCTTTTCAGCGTACAAGTGGAGTGGTGGCTGGGATGTCACAATCCTCCATGAGCAGATGTGTGCACCATGCTGTCCCTGCAATCCTCAGACGCATGGCCAACCAAATCATCAAACCAACCACTGAGGACCTGCGGCTGAATGCAATGACAGATTTCTACAGAATTGCCAGATTCTCACGCACCATCGGGGCCATTGATTGCACACATGTGGCACTCCAGCCCCCCCCCCAGGAGACAGAGCACATGTACCGCAATCGGAAGCATTGGCATTCCATCAACGTACAGGTGATAGTCGATGCCCAAGGCCTCATATGGCACGTCCGTGCCAAACACCCCGGATCCAGCCATGACAGCTACACATACAATCAATGCCACATCCGAATGGAATTCGATCAGAACGTGTATGGGGACACCTGGCTGGTTGGTGAGTGACATGGGTGGCAGGCATGACTGTACCCCCCTATGATGCACACATCACAAGGGGCACATGCATGACCAACATCCTCCTGTCTTTTCCCTTACAAGTGACTCAGCATATCCACTGGGACCCCATCTCATGACTCCTTTCCGGAACCCCCAAACCCCAGGAGAGGAAAGATACAATCAAGCACATGCCCACACACGTGCAGTGGTGGAGCGCACCTTTGGCCTCCTGAAGTCACGTTTCCGATGCCTGGATAAGTCTGGGGGTACCCTCTTGTATTCCCCAAACTTTGTGTGCCATATTATCGGTGCCTGTTGCATGCTGCACAACTTTGCAGTGAGAAAGGGCCTCCAGATTGACCTACGTGATGACCTGACCCCTGAACCAGACAATCCCCCCCTAACCGAGGGTCCCCCGTCTTTTGAGGGAAGAGCAGCCAGAAGACAGCTCACATTGGGCATCTTTGCACGTTAAACACACACATTAATCATGGCACAATGAGAATGCATGCATGCACACCACTGTGGTCCCTAGCACACACACCTCACATCCTCATCAAATTGGATTGGCACCAGTCCACCATGCTGGACTTGTGAGCAGCAACGCCACGCCAGGGCTCCAATTATGTCACTGTACATTTATACACCATTCACACGAACCTTGGGATCACTTCTCCCTGGTCCTGGGGAACCCTTCTCCACCAAAATTGAGGGTGACACCCCTTTTCCGGCAGGAATGTCACCCCCACATTCAAACAGCATTCACAACCCCCCAAAAAATAACCAGCAAAATCAAAAAAAAAATCAGCCAAAAAAATAAAAACAAGAGGGGAAAAAAAAATGATTGCCCTTGACGTGAGCAATGCCTGCGGCGCCCCCGGCCACGGCCCCGGCTCCTCAGGGGAGACTCATGGGGGAGGGGGAAAACCGGGGAAGGAGGAGCAGCCCCTGATCTCTGCCCACCTGGCGGCCTGCCCTCCAAGGCCACGGCTATTCTGTCCAGGGCACCACCTAGTGTTGCCGTGTTGGCCTGGATAGCCTGGGTAAGGGCCCTCACATCCTGCCCAACGCCTGCTGATGTCGTCTGCTGTTCGTTTAGGCAGGTTGTGAAAGCCCGGGAGTGGGAGTCCAGGTTCCCCAGCATATACTTAATGGAGGACAGGCTATCCTCCATCTGCACCAATGTCTGGCTGACCTGTCCCAGATGGCGGGTCTGGAGGAACTGGTCCCTTCTCAGAGTGGCGGGCAGGAGATCGGCCACCCCCCTGGTCTTCTGGGACGACTTCCTGCCTCCAGCTGATGCTTGTGGCCGGGGAGAAGGGGAGGCCCTTGGGAGGGGAGCCATGTTGGGGGAGGAGGGGGGGCTCCCCCTTAGGGAGGGCTGCCTGCTGCCAGCCAGAGGGGAAGAGTCCTCAAAAACCAAACGTCCAGTGCCTGACATGGACTCCTCCTCCTCATGAGTCTCCTCCTCCTCAACCTCCTCCTCCTCCTGTTCAACCTCCTCCGCGGACTCCGGCCTTGTCGGGGGGGCCTCATTAGGCTGCTGTCCTGGGGATGGTGCGGTCAGGCCAGATGGCCCTGCACCCTCCTGCACATCTGTGGATGATACAAAATATTCACAGGTTGGAGGATCCACACACTTGCCACATATTCCCTTTCACCCCCTCCCCCACACATGCTACACACCTGATATTAAAAAAACTACTTACCTGGCACCACGGGCTCCGGACTTGAGTCAAAGCCGGGCAGGCCCTCAACTTCATGCGGATGAAAGGTCAGGGCCACCGCACGCTCCTCCGCTGTCAGCCTAATACGGCATGGTGGGCCCCCTCCTGTGCCCCTGGCATGGGCAAGCATTTTGGACAGCTTCTGTTTGACCAGACGCCGGAGGTCAATAATCTTTTTGTCAATCCCAGACCGGGTCCGTGTTTCCCCCTCCCCCGCTGAATTGACCTGCTCAGTGATGAGGTCCAAAATCTCCCTCCTCCTGGCCGGGGTGGTGTTAGCACTGTCTGGGCCGTGGAGGAAATGCCCATAATCGCTAATGGCCCTGGCAAGAATTCTTTTTTCCCCCACAGTAAAATTGAGTTTTCGCTTTCTCTCTGTCATACTGCAAAAAAAACTCACTCCTAGTCAACAAAAATCAGTCACAAAAACAAGCACAACCAATCAAGCAAGAACACACACAAAGAGAAAACTAATACCCAAAAAATCACACAAGCACTCAGCAAAAAACAGTCACAAAAACAAACAGCAAAAAATCAGCAAGAAAACAAACGAACAGAAATATATCAAACAAACAGTCACTCAAACACTTATCAAAAAACACTTTCAAAGATCTACTAACAAACACTTGATCACACAGAACACTAATCTGACAAATACAAAACACAACGCAATGAACAACAGGACAAAAGCACTTTGTTAAATGGGAAGGGACAAAGGGATGTACTTTTGCAATGCAAGTGCGTTTGTGTCTGTCTATTTATGCTGTCTGCGTAGTCCTTAGTCCATTTCCAATTTCACTGATTGCGCTGCTCCCGAGTTGTGAGCATGCACACAGCGGAGCTGACATAGTCTGCTTCAAGCGTGCATGCGCGAGCCGGCCGGCCCTTCATTTGCATGGGGTCACGGCTCATTTTAATGTAACCCGCCCAACGTCCTTCCCAATTTGTATTACTCCGCCTTACGCCTCTGAAATAACGTTACGCATTTTCTGCGCAAAAGATACGAGAATAGGGTGATTACGCGGCAAAATTGCACAAGTCTAACGTAAAGGCGGTGCGCTACGCCGGTCCAATAATGTGCAGATGTACCTGAATCTGGGCCATACACATTATGTGAAAAACCTTCTCGTAAAGTAGAACGATAACTTTCACAATATTTGGGAATTAAATTCCCCTTCCCTTTTCCTTACATTTTTTTTATTTTTTTATTTTTTTAGCCGGTGGCTATATCAGATAAGAAAATGTAGGGAGTATAGGGCCTGGATAATTAGGTCCAAAATTGTGGAGGTAAAATCTAGGACTAGTGACTGTAGAACATCTTAACAAGGGAGTACTTATTGAGACTATTTATGTTGTATGTATGTGTGGTTATTGTGGTTTTGTACTTATTGTAATGTTGGAAAATTAATAATAAAATAATTTTGTATCACAAAATAAATCTACCGAATTTGAAAAAATTCAAAATAATGCTACCACATTTAAACAAAACTATATATAACCATTTCCTGAAATTCGAAAATCGTATAGAATGAAATCGAATTTGAATAGAAAAGATTAAATTAAAATTGAAAAAAATAGAAAAGAATAGTATAGAAAAACAATAGCACAGAACAGAAAAAAAAATACTCTCTCTCTCTCTCTCTCTCTATGAGTTGCGCTCATTAATCTGCCGCTAGACTGATCTGTGGGAATTCACTGGACCCTCCGGACGCCAAGGCCGTGGCTGGGCTATAGCCATCTGCTCTATTTGAGCTTGCCTCTGGTAAGCAGCCATTGCATATTTGGTGAAGAGATCACTTCCAGGCTCACACTTTTACTGTGGTGTTATTGATGGACGATTGTGTATGTGTCAACATATAAAGGGATCACCCCTAGGTTCACAACTCACTGAGGTGCTGTCTGATGGACATTTTTATGTGTCATTTGTACACAACAATTGACTTGCAGCATAGACTGTTGGTATAATCCAAACCTGTTATATTTTAATTTATTGCATGTGTCATCAATTTTTTGCTTATAATTTGATACAGTGTTTGCTATATACCTTTTTAGTGGCGCGGCTTTGCTTTATTTGAATCTATGTTTTGGTGTTATCACACGACAGCTGCGGCCTTTAAACATTAATGTTTGTATATATGTACTATTTCCTAAATTAGCACAGTTTTTCGTTTGTTATATATTTATAAATATTTATATATAACATATTCTGAAATTCCAATTTCGTATAGAATGAAATTGAATTCCAATAGAAAATATAAGAATAGAATAGAAAATAATAGAAAAGAAAAGCATAGAAAAACAATAGAACAGAATAGAAAAAAATATAATATAATATATTCTATTCTAATCTTTTCTATTTAAATTTATTCTGTACCAAATTTGAATTTCGGAAGATGGTTTATATATATATAAAACCATTTTCAGAAATTCTAATTATGAAATTCTAATTACGTATAGAATGAATTCGAATAAAATAATAGAAAATAATAGAAAATAATAGCAAAGAAAAGCAAAAAAACGGAATAGAAAAAAATATAATATATATTATATTGTATTTTATTCTGTTCTATTGTTTTTCTATGCTATTCTTTTCTATTCTGATCTTTTCTATTCAAATTCTATTTTACTCTATATGAAATTCGAATTTCAGAAGAGGTTTTATATATATATATATATATACATTATATTTTTTCTATGATCTTCCGAAATTCGCATTTCGTATAGAATGAATTCACATTCGAATAGAAAAGATTAGAATAAAATAGAAAATAATAGAATAGAAAAATAGAACAGCATTATATATACAGTAAAGACCAAAAGTTTGGACACACCTTCTCATTCCAAGAGTTTTCTTTATTTTCATGACTATGAAAATTGTAGATTCAGGTGGGGGGCGTGGCTTGCGCGCGAGCGAGATGGCTGCTTAGTACCTGAGCGCCTGCTAGCCGGACCTGAAGCGACGATGAACAGGCAGAGTACCCGACCCATCGACCATCCAGACTACTGTGCGATACTCCCAGGAGCATGGGAAACAATGTCCCGAAAGCGGAAGGAGGAACGATATATACAAAAGCTCACAGCCTTTTCATTCAAGCCGGCACGGCGGGGAAACGTCCAAGATGGCACGGACAGAGCTGCATGGCGAGCACCCATGGCCTACACAGATCTCCCCAGCAGCGATCCGGGAGAATCTGAAGGGGGTTTGTTATCCCCTCCCTACGCCGGTACCCCACCATTGTCCCCAGGCACTCGAAGTCCAGCAAAAGCGCGGATGCACTTTTATACTGCACAGCAGGCCAGAACCGTGAGTAACCCCATGCACAATGCTGACGCCATCTCTTCCTTGCAATCTTCCATTGCGGCCTTCCCCACAACGGGACAGCCTGTCCTAGACATGACAATGAAGGACATGCTGGTGCTCCTGCAATCCTCATTGATGTCCAATCTGTCTTCCTTGATACAAAAGTTTTCCACTGATATGCAGCATATGGGGGACAGGTTCTCATACATGGAGGAGAAAATGGAGGAGTGCACTGACACTGTGAATGACCTGGTGGATGCTAATGAGACCCAGAGGGAAGACACTGATTGGATTAAAATGAAATTAGTGGACCTCGAGGACAGATCCAGGCGCAATAATATAAAATTAAGGAATTAAGGGGTGTCCCAGAGACTGTCCTCCCTGCAGACCTTCACACCTTTGCGAGCACCCTATTTTCTACTCTACTGCCTGATTTATCCTCCATTGAGTTGACAATAGACCGTATACACAGGATAACTAAGCCACACCACCTAGCGGACACGGTCCCGAGAGATGTGATTCTGCGCATTCACTTTTACCAAGCAAAGGAACAAATCCTATCTAAGGCCTGTGCACTCCAAACCCTCCCTGCTCCCTATGCTGACATCCAAATGTTTGCGGATTTATTCCAACATACGCTTCAGATGAGGAGGCAGCTGAAAACTGTGACCAAAGCTTTGACAAATCATAAGATAATCTACAAATGGCGTCACCCTGCTACTATACTAGTGACACACAACGGTATTACGCATACCATCTCCACCATAGAGGGGGGCACAAAGTTATTGCTTTCATGGGGTATCATCCCGGAACCTCCAAAAGCCTACACTGATCCACAGGGGAAACCCCCCATCCCACAGGAGTCCCCGTCATAACGCCCACCATAATATTCAAGCTTCCAATAAGCCGCACTGATTGTCTACGACAGCACCTGCCTAGGATACTACTACATCCATACCGGCTGGCAGCTCGATATGTTGCTCTTGTGTTACATTTGCTCCTTGAGCCTGAACTCCACCCCAAGTTTGCTCAGCAATCGGATATACTCCAGCCTGCTGATTCGTGTTGCTGTAACTTGATTTCTTTTGATCTGTTTCATCTTTTTTTTTTTTTTTCTTGACTGTTTAGTAGTTCTCGTCCTAGCACTAGGATTCTTCTGCACATCCAGAATCTGAACCACTCGTTGTGACCGCCGCATTACCATCCTCCGGGTTCTTTCTTTGAATGTCCATCCCTGCCGCAGCTCTGACACCGAGTTGGAATCCATCTGAACATCTTCTTCTAACTGTGAGTTATAACCTCGCACCCTACACCCCTGTCTTGGCACCCTGTCCTTCACCATTTTGACCCCAAACGCAAAGGGACTAAACTATCCGGTTAAATGCTCGTCCATGTGGAAGTCCGCTGTTTCGCTTAAATGCAATATACTTTGCGTCCAGGAGACTCACTTTCAGCAGGACTCACACCCCCGCTGTCAAAACCAGCAATTTCCCCATGTCTTTACTTCATGCTATACGAAGAAAAAAAATGGAGCACTGATTGCTATTCGGGAAACAGTTTATTTTCAACTGCAAAACATTATGACCGACCCAGAGGGTCGTTATTTCATACTAATATGCACGATCAATAATGTTCAATACACGTTGGCTTCTATATACGCACCGAACCAACGACAAATATCGTTCCTTAAGTCTGTTCTGAAAAAAATTAAATGCTCCCAACGGGGTCATTTTTTATTATGCGGAGGCTTTAACCTTGTCCCAGACCAAGATCTAGATTCGACGGCATGCACTAAGAGACATGGCTCCCCTCTAAAACATTTTATTTCTGTAAACAAATTATTAGATGTGTGGAGGTGTTGTCACGCGAGCAAACGCGATTACACTTTCCTTTCCCCGCGCCACAACACCTACTCGCGTATTGACCTGTTCCTGTCTGACTGGTCATTGCTCCAAAGAATCTCGGCTTCGGAGATACACCCCACAACCTGGTCGGACCACGCCCTTGTTAGCATCACCATTGATATATATTTTTTTTTCCAAGAGTTTATTGAAGGCAACATAGCAAGTCATACAGTAATACAATAAAACAAGTAGTTGAACAGAAATTGCAGACGCAGCCGCATCACAACGAGGTGCGTATGAACAATAGTACAAATAGTAAAAATTAATAAGAAATACAGAGCTCAGATTTCAACATGGAATCAGAACACATGAATGCAGGGGGGTCTCAGTTGTCACTCGGGGTTGAACGGGGATGAGTAGAGGAACTTGGGGGTGGGGTGAAGAAGAGGGGAGGGAATGGTAATCGCTAGGAGTATGTGAATGGCACCCCCATTGCAGGCTGGGTGAGGGGGTAGGGCGTTAGTTAGGGAAGTTGCCAGGATGGGATAGAGGCCAAACGGGGCAGGTCGTCAGACCGTATTCGGTTGGCACTTCCCTGTGATTCCCGTCAGACGGCAGCCTTCCACAGTAAGTGTCTGCCAGGGGGTGCAATGGGGGTCCGGAGCCTAGGACTAGGGGAGTGGAGGAAGGGCGGCTTTCCACTCGGAAACTTGGCAGGTATGAGGGGTTAGATCAGAAGGGGTCAGTTGGTGGAGAGGGCAGAACCCATAGGGGAGCGAACGGCAGGATATCATGGAAGTGTGATCAGTATTATCAGTATTGTCAGTGTTATCAGTGTTATTAGTGTTGCACCGCCCCTCTTGGTAGATAGTAAAGACATTATCTGCTTGTATCTGTCTGTGGTGGTGAAGTGTGTCCAGCATGCCCATTGTTCCGTGAATTTTGTGGGCGTGTCTCTGGCTTGGTGGATTAGGCTTTCCATCTCCGCAATATGGCCAATCCGTCAGAACCAGTCTGCTATCGAGGGTGGGGCCGTCACCTTCCACCTTGCGGGGATGCAGAGCTTCGCAGCATTCACTAAATGCATAGCCAGGGATCGAAAGTACGACCTCGGGGCCAGTTGGGAATGGTGCAATAAGAATTGCTCCGGTGTAAAGGCTAGGGAGAGTGTAGATATGTCCTCCGTGGACCTCGCGCCAGAATTCGGTTAGTTTGGGGCATGACCACCATATATGTAAGAGGGACACTCTCTCGGAGCCACACCTCCAACAGAGCGGGGAAATTGCGGGGGAGATCGCGTGAAGTCTCGTCGGGGTCCGGTACCATCGTGAAAACAGTTTGTATGCATTTTCCTGTGTGTGCACGTTCACCGTGCCTTTGTGAGAGTGCGAAAACACCGTTTCCCATTCTTTGTTCGTGAGATTGATGGATAGTTCTGTTTCCCAGATCTTGCTGGCCGAATTGGTTTTTAGGGTGTCATCAGGGAACAACAGCGTGTACACAAAAGACAGCAGGTGGGACGCTGGGGTGGAGCTCGTACATATTTCTTCAAAGGGGGTGAGGTTACGGGACCAGGGTGGACGCGGCCGTGGAGATTCTAGGAAATGTCGCATTTGGACATACGTCCAGAACGGTAAGGGACCCGATCGCATCCTGGATTGTAGGGTTTCGTAGGGAATGAGTCGATCTCCGGCATAGAAGTGAGCAGCTCGGACATGTGAGTGAGGCCAGATGTCTGCTATAAAGGAGGGTGTATGGCCCGGACGGAAGTCGGGGTTCAGTCGTAAGGGGGTCATTGGTCCAAGGCAAGAGGAAAGCCAGTACTTAGTGCACGCTGTTTTGAAGCTAGCTAAGGTCGGAGCGATAAGTGGGTGTGTCCGGCAGGAGTGAGGGAGGGAGGACGGCCTGGTCCAAGGAGTTTGCGCCAACGGGATGGGAGAGAAGGCGTGTTCCAGGCCCACCCATGCTTTTGACTTGGCATGGATGTTCCAGTCGGCCACTCTGGACAGGTGGCAGGCAAGATGGTACCTGTCTATGTCGGGGAGACCCACACCACCCTTCAGTTTTGGAGTCGTTAGTTTGGCATAGGACAGACGGGGGCCCTTCTCGTTCCACACAAATCGTGAGCATGCTGCTCGGTATGTGGAAAAGAAAGCTTTAGACAGTCTAATTGGGACCGTTTGGAAGAGATATAGCAGACGGGGTAAAACGTTCATTTTAATCGCTGCGGCTCGACAAAACCAAATAAAGATGGCCTGTAGACCAACGTTTAAGGTCAGATTGGATCCGTTGCAAAAGTGGTAGATAGTTGGTAGAGTATAAGTCCGCTAGGGATTTCGGGATTTGGATGCCTAGGTAAGTAATCGAGGTGTCTTTCCATTTGAAAGGAAAGTTCAGTCGACATTGGGTAAGCAAAGTATTGGGGAGGGATATATTGAGAGCTTCAGATTTCGAGAAGTTTATTTTGAAGTTGGACAGGGATTGGAAAGCGTTGAGATCTGCTAGTAAGTTTGGAAGGGTTGTGATGGGGTCCGTCAAAAAGAGGAGTAAATCATCAGCAAAAGCTGCAACTTTGTATGTGCGGCGGTCGACATCAATCCCCTTAATGTTTGGGTTAGTCCTGGGGTGTCGTAAGAAAGGTTCAAGAGAGAGGACGAAGATGAGTGGGGACAGTGGGCAGCCCTGTCTGGTTCCGTTGGTGATGGAGAAGGCACTCGACAGGTGGCCGTTGACCCGGACCCTGGCGGTGGGGTTGGCATAAAGTGCGAGGATAAATTGGAGCATGCGTTGCGGGAGACCCAAAAAAGTCAGTACTTCCCGCATGTAGTCCCAGGCCACTCTGTCGAATGCCTTCTCCGCATCAAGGGACAGCAGGAACCCCCTCTGTTTTTGCGTCGTGAGCCAGTGGTGGATGGAGATGGCCTTGAGGGTGTTGTCCCTAGCTTCCCTGCCGGGGATGAAGCCCACCTGGCCTAAGTCGACCAGTCCCGGCAGGAGAGGGAGTAGACGGTTTGCCAGGATCTTGGCGTACCATTTCAGGTCGACATTCAGTAGGGATATGGGCCTATAATTTGTTACCATTGAGGGGTCCTTTCCGGGTTTTGGGATCACTGTAATGTGGGCTGTCAGCAGGTCACGAGGAAGGGGGGCGGTAGAGGGGTCTAATGTGTTAAAGGCTGCGACAAAGTGGGACATGAGCACGGGGGCAAAAGATTTGTAGTAGACCACCATTAGTCCGTCGGGGCCCGGGCTTTTTCCGGGCTTCATTTGTTTTAAGGCAGCTTCGGCCTCAGTCGCAGTCAAGGGGGAGTCCAGGTCGGCTGCTAGGTCAGGTGAAATGGGCTTGGGACTATGATCAGTCAGGAAAGCCTTAATGGCCGTCTGCCGAGCGTGTGAATCATCTGGGGAGTCCGATGGGTGTAGGTTATACAGCTGAGTGTAGTAGGCCACGAACTGTTGCGCTATGTCAGGGGGAGAGGATAGCTTTTGACCCGACGGGTCAGTTATTGAGTGAATGGTGGTGGACGCCTTTTTCGCCTAAAGAGCCTTGGCCAACAGGCGACTCGACTTATTACCAAATTCGTAAAAGACCCGTTGGGAAAGAGCATATTTGCGTTTGATTTGTTTGTCTAGCAAGTCCAGGAGCTCCCTTCTGGCAGATTGAAGTGAAGAAAGGGCGGAAGTGGCCAAAGACCGTTTATGTGTCTTTTCAAGCCTATGTATCCGGGCGGTAAGTTCCGAAAAGTGTCGTTTACGCTCCCGGTTGCGTTTGGCCGCCGCTGCCATCAGAACTCCCCGGATCACACATTTGTGTGCTTCCCACGTTGCGATAGCCGAGGTGTCACCCGGAACGTTCTCTAGAAAATAATGAGACGGACTTTGTTGTACATCTGCCATGACTACGGGGTCAGTGAGGAGCGAGGGATCTATCTTCCAAGAGTACGTCGAATTGCGCCGTGCGGGCAGGGCGATAGTAAGCGATATCGGGTGGTGGTCAGAGAAAACATCGGGTCAATAGAGGCTTTACTCAGAACAGGCAGATCTGCCTGTGATAGAAAAAAGTAGTCGATCCTCGAATACTTTTTGTGCGGGGGTGAGAAGAAGGTGAAGTCCTTATCATTAGGGTAGAGAGTACGCCATGTGTCATGTAGAAGCAGTGATTGGAGGTGGGCTTTAATAGATTTAAGGGTCACGTATTTGAGGGAGGAGGTCCCGGTGGATGTGTCAAGCAATGGGTCCAGGGGGACATTAAAATCTCCCCCTAAAACAAGCATTCCTTCTTGGAAGGATGACAAAATCGTGGCGATGTTGTTGAAGAATGAGGCCTGTCGGGTGTTTGGGGCGTATATATTTGCTAGTGTGACGGTCCTGCCATACAGGGACCCCTTAACAATGACATATCGGCCGTTGTCGTCTAGTAGTGTGTCTTTAAGCTTGAAGGGACAATTTTTTGCTATGAGGATGGAGGTCCCCTTAGACTTAGAGAGTGGTGTTGTAGCATGGAACACCGTGGGGTATCGGAAATTGTGTAGTTTCGGCGCTGCGTCCCTGCGAAAGTGCGTTTCTTGCACGAAAACGTCATCCGCCCTGTTACGGTGCATAACCTGAAGGAGTTGCGATCGCCGTTCAGGAGTGTTAAGCCCACGGGCATTGAGGGACACTAATTTGAGCGTGGATACTTCCGTTTTGGAAGGGGCGGGAGCCATCCTGTCCCCGGCTATCCCAAAGCAGGGGCAGAAACAGTGAGATCGTGGAAGGTGCGGTGCAACACCGGAGTGTAGTGAGTGTGAGGTATTAGGGTTTGGATGCTGATAGCAAGGGAGAGTGAGTAGGGAGAGGACTCGTCACCGAGTATATCAGGTGGAAGTGTGGGGAGGGGGGACAAGGGAGGAGTGACAACAGGTGATCTAGGTTTTGAGAGGATATTAATCCGAAGATCGGTGAGGAGTTCCCCACCGGTCTAGCGCCGTGTAGTCCAGCTACCGGAATATCACCGGAGAACGTCAGTGGTGTGCTTACTTCCCGTGTGTGGTGTAACAGAAGAGGAGGGAAGGGCCACTGTTGGGGGGTTGTGATTGTCTTGGAGGAGAGTCCAAAGAAGAGAGGTCGACAGACCGGTAGCCTCTTTGGTAGGAGTATGTAGGAGATCAACTCTCGTCTGTTAAGGGCAGAGATTAGTGTTGCCCGACAGCCGAGGGTCAGCATGGTGGGTGTCGAGGGAGGGTGGATGTCAGAGCCAGAGGCCCCTCCGGGCTGCAGCACCTAATATACCACAACCAGAAAGGGTCGCCATGGCCGTGGCACCAGGAACCCATCAGTTATGAATCCACGTGCAACGGGCACCTACCGTGGGTGAACCCAACAGTGTACCGTACGACCCAGAACAAGAAACAGTGACCGAAGGTCAAAACTGAGAGAGGCATCATAACTTAAAACTTCAAAACTTTAAGACTTTAAAACTTTAAACCATTAAACCGGAGGTTCACGTGCATTCTGTCAGAACTGTAATAGTATAACTTTGCAGTGTCTCAGAGCCCTAAACAAATATTCCCAGGAAACTAAAAGTGAAATTGAGTGGGTCCATACTGAGTTGGCAGAAAGGAGGGATAGGGGGGAGGGGAGGGCGAGGGAGGGGGGAGAGGAGAAGGAAACATGGAGGGGGGGCATGTGGGAGCGTTGGCATGGGGCTTGACAGGGGCTTATGGGACGTGTGTACACAGCCCTGAGAACCTTACGAGGTCGCTGGAGCAGTGTAGGCAGTGTGTCACATTTCAGAGGAAGGGGCAGGGGGAATGACACACAAAACCCTCAGGGGGGAATCGGGAGTGGTCCAGTAGGCATGGCACACTTGCAGGCAGCCAGCCTCTCATAGCTGGGGTAGGATGGCAGGTGTGGGCGGAGGCAGCTGTCTAGAAGCGTAGAGAGCGGCAAGACCGGCAATACATGGGGGGTGGAGGCATAGGCCTAGTTGGAGGGTGAAGTGAAGCATGCCTTTGACTTAAGGGGTATTGGGGTATAGAGCCAAGCTGTGAACAGCCGGGAGAGAGCAGTGCTCTGCAATCAGGAGTGGGGTTAAGGAAATGCATATAAACTCAAATAGATCATTGTGCTAAACATTAAACCATTACACATACGAAGAGGTCCATGTATACTTAGCTATCCATGGTATGGCACTGTTTTCTGTGGTAGAATGTGGCTACAATGCAAGTCTCCACTGCGATCGACGGGGGGCCATTTAAAGGCAGTCCAGTACGGCATTGGTGGAGTGTTAATCATCCGGTAGAATGCAGATTCACATGTCAGGTGTTGGCCCAGGCGGGTCACCGGGATTTAAGGTCCAGTAAGGGGCCTCGTCGGGAGAATGCTGTGGTAGATAGGGCAGGGGAGCAGGGTCAAGCGCTGTCCCAGCTCCGCATTTACAGGGGTAGAAGTCCCGGGGGTCCGCTAAGGGGTGAAAGGGGGTCAACAGCCACTGGGTGCAGGGAGAGTCCATCAACTAGGCCATCCAAATGGGGAGATCTGGGGAAACGAAGCAGTGACCTAAAGGGGTGGAAATGAAGAATGCGACATGCAGTGTCACTAGGGAGTCGTTCAGAGACGCTCAAGAGTGAGGAAGTGAATGGTCTGTGCAACAGGAGACCAGGTCTCAGGGTCGAGTCTTTGTCCGTCTGGGACTGGAGAAGGTGATGGAGTAAGTGGTACAGGAGTAAGGGAGGTAGGTGAGCGGGAACAAAGGCTTACCCTCCGGTATGGACCCATCCGGGAAGAGCCGTCTATTCTCAACGACCTCTGCGTGCTCTGCGAGGAAGCAGTGCTGAGTGCGGGCTTAGGGGATAACTCCCAAGTTGAGATGCGGATGGTAGGGGATCCCTGTCGGAGGAAGGCGAGCGGTGTCTTCTGTATCGGTAGGCTTGCGCATCCATCGGTTCCTCTCTGGGGGGTCTGCGACTCAGGTCATGTATGGCAAATTCGGCATACCAGTTTGGAAGGTCCACGAACGGGATGTCCAAAGCCCAGCAGAAGACGTCTAGTTCCCCCGGGACTCGGAGGAGTGCCGTGCGCCCAAGACGTGAGGCGGAAAGGGCGAAAGGGAACTTTCAGCGATACTGGATTCCCTGTGTTCGGAGGACGTCAAGCAGCGGGTGGAGGTCCTTACGATGGCGTAGGGTGATAGCGGACAGGTCCTGGTATATCTGGATTGGGCGACTTTAACGTTCCAGCCTGGGTTTTCCACGCGCCTTTCGTAGGATGTCTTCCTTCGTCTGGAAGCTCTCCAGGCAGCAGATGATATCCCTCGGCGGGTCCGCATCTTTACCACGCGGTCGCAGAGCTCTGTGGATTCGCTCCATCGGGATCGGCGTTTGCGGAGGCCTATCCAGGACCTGGTTAAAGAGGTCCGTTATCGCAGGCAGGATATCGTCCTGCTCCACCGATTCAGGTAGGCCTCTTACCCTCAGGTTCCGTCTGCGGCCTCTGTTATCCAGGTCCTCCACGTGTCTCTGGAGGTCCCGGAGTTGTAGGGTGTGGGTGTCCAACTTATGGCTTGTTCTCCGTAGGGCCGTCTGGTGTTGGGCCGTGGTGATCTCTATCTCTTGCACTCTAGTGGAGATGGCGCGCATTTCGTGGCTGAGGTCTGTAATGGCCGCAAACAGCGTATTCTTTATATCAGCAGCCACGGCATGGAGATCAGAAAGGCTCGGGTGTACAGAAGATTCTGGGGCCCCGACACCCAGACCGGGCGGGGATGGGGCTGCCGGTGTTAGGACGATGTCCGACAGGGCAAGGGTGGGTGTCGATGCGTGAGGTGGCGTCGCCCAGTCCATCGGTCGTGTCCCTCGGGGAGCGTGACCTAGAGGCCGAGGAGTGTCGGGAAGAGGTCCCCATCTCTCAGGGAGGTAAAGCTCTCACTCGTCTCCTAGAAAGGCTGATGAAAGGCTGCGGTCTGTCGGAGCTCAGGGATTAAGCGTCCATCATCTCTCAAGGCAAGCCACGCCCCACCATTGATATTTTATCTATTTTATCCTCCTTCATCTGGCAAGGCAAGAGGGCTAGATGCGCTCATGCCACCCTCGTTAAGAATCGCAAGGCGGGCGGCACAGGATATGTGGACTTCCAACATTACTACATGGCCTCTGTGCTCACCCAATCTAGGGAATGGTTTTTATATGCCCCACGCACTGCATGGGGCCAGATGGAATATGTCCTCACACCCGGCACAGACCTAGCTCCATGGTTGCTCTATACCACCTTGTCCACTAAGACCCCTTCTTCTGTCTCCCCCACTATGTCTGCCACCGTTAGGACATGGAACAAATTTATTCGCCTGTGCCACGTATATCCCAATAATACCACATTAAAAGTCCCGATTGAGACCCTACAACACCACATAGACCTGATCTCTTACAAGCAGTGGTGTGACCATGGCATACTCTATGTTAACAACATTCTAGATAAAGGAAACATCAAACCGTTCCCTGGTCTGCAATCTAAGAACTAAACACTTCTTGACCACCTTTTCCCATTGGGAATGCTGTATACTCTTGCCCACTTGGCTCTTCCTTAATAACCCCTCCTCCACCCAGAAGGGCATATCGCTCTTCTATAATGTTCTCCAGAAGAAAACCACCCTCACAAAATCAGCCCCTTTACTTAAATGGGAATCTGATCTTGGTTGTTCTTACCCCACCCATCAATGTGCCAAAGCGTGCAAATCTGTTTATACGGTTACTAGCTGCTCTACCCTTTGGGAACTGTCTACAAAACTTTCATTAAGATGGTATTTGACCCCGGCAAGATTATTTAAATTCAGAGGATTCCAGAGCGATAGGTGTTGGAGGAATTGTGGTTCCCAGGGGACTTTGCTCCATACATTCTGGAGCTGCCCCAGATTAGCTCAATTCTGGGCGTCGATCTTTTGTGTGATCTCCGAGGCCTGTCGCTCGGTAGCCGACCCCCAACCTGAACTGGCACTCCTTTCACTTGGACTGGACGAATTTCCTGTTCAGTCAAGACACACCATCCTACACATTTTGTTATCTGCTAGGCTATGCATAACAAGAAACTGGAAAAAAAACTTACCACCTACTATTGGAGATGTTATACAAACTACCCAACTGCACTACATATATGAGACAACACTGGCACTCAGGGATGTGAATAAAGTTAGTGCTGATAAGAAATGGCTTGAGTGGTCAACCTAGTATGAAAGAAACTGTATGACACTTGTTTTACCCTGAGATATCTGGATTTCATTAGGAAAAGGGGGGACCGACCTGGGTTCTGGTCACAGTCTTGAACCCAATTGGGGGTGCCCGGAACTAGGGACGGTCCCTTTGGTGAATACACTTCATGATTCCCTAGATAAGTATCCTTATTTATACCTGAGAACTACAGTAGTTTACCCTACAACGTTATCTTGTTATCTTCTATAGTACTATATTGTATTGTATGAGGCGTTGTTTTACCGCCAACTTTGCTCTTGTGTTATTTCCACTATTTTGTTGAGACACCTCCCATAATTGAATTATTTTGTTTGTCAATGTAAAACAAAACTTGAATAAAAATGTATTGATTAAAAAAATAAAATAAAATTGTAGATTCACACTGAAGGCATCAAAACTATGAATTAACACATGTGGAATTATATACATAACAAAAAAGTGTCAAACAACTGAAAATATGTCATTTTCTAGGTTCTTCAAAGTAGCCACCTTTTGCTTTGATTACTGCTTTGCACACTCTTGGCATTCTCTTGATGAGCTTCAAGAGGTAGTCACCTGAAATGGTCTTCCAACAGTCTTGAAGGAGTTCCCAGAGATGCTTAGCACTTGTTGGCACTTTTGCCTTCACTCTGCAGTCCAGCTCACCCCAAACCATCTCGATTGGGTTCAGGTCCAGTGAGGCCAGGTCATCTGGAGCAGCACCCCATCACTCCTTCTTGGTCAAATAGCCCTTACACAGTCTGGAGGTGTGTTTGGGGTCATTGTCCTGTTGAAAAATAAATGATGGTCCAACTAAACGCAAACCGGATGGAATAGCATGCCGCTGCAAGATGCTGTGGTAGCCATGCTGGTTCAGTATGCCTTCAATTTTGAATAAATCCCCAACATTGTCACCAGAAAAGCACCCCCACACCATCACACCTCCTCCTCCATGCTTCACGGTGGGAACCAGGCATGTAGAGTCCATCCGTTCACCTTTTCTGCGTCGCACAAAGACATAGTGTTTGGAACCAAAGATCTCAAATTTGGACTCATCAGACCAAAGCACAGATTTCCACTGGTCTAATGTCCATTCCTTGTGGTCCAGATTCAGGTACATTGGCGCATTTTTTGACCAGAGTAGCGCACCTCCTTTACGCTAGACCGGCGCAATGTAGAGGCGCAATTACCGTATCCTCGTAGTATTTGCGCAGAAATTTGCGCCGGTGCAGCGTAATTTCCGAGGCGTAAGGCGGAGTAATTCAAATTGGGAAGGACGTGGGCGTGTTCTATTGAAGTTGAGGTTTCATTTTATCAAAATATTTAAACATCGCCTTTCTTTTGACCTTGTCCTCTAAACCCCTGACATTCCATGACATCAAAATTATGCCCTTATTATTCCTATTCGCCATTACCCCTGATAGTAACCAGTTCTATATAAGCCACACAATAAAAAAGAAATATATTAAAAATAAGTTCTAAGATATACTTCCCATAAAATGTACAACCTTTCCCTCCATTTCAGTGTAATAGTGATAACTTCTGTTACCCCTTCTTCCAGTGCTTATTTGTGTCGCAGATCCATGCTTCTAATAAGCCTATATAGTCTACGTAGCAAAATTTATATTTAAACATTATTTCAATACGTTTTTGTGGTGTGACCCCCCCTTCCCTCCCCATCACCTCCTCCCCCCTCCCACCCCCCCTCTTCCCTCCCCACCACCTCCTCCCCCCTCCCATTGTCCCTCTCACCCCCCCCTTCCCCCCTCTCCCACCCCCCCTGCCCAGCTGGGCCTAACCTTAGGGCAATGACCACATTACTCCACCCACCCCTTCTCACTTTCTCACTGTCATTCATCCTGGAGACCCTAGTCTAGGGCTCCGCCACCTCCCCCCCTTGTTGGTAGTGCTATCCAAGTGCTATCCTAGTGCTCCCTCCCACCCTTATCTTTGCCCCCTATCTTCTCTTCCCTTCAGAGTTCCTGCCCAGTGCTGTGTTTTACTTCCTTCACCCCCTCCCCCGTTGTAATTTACTTAATTTAAATACCAAGGAAAAAAAAAGGAAACCCAGGGTAGTAATCTTAATTTCTTGTTTTCTGGTTCTTAAGTTCTATGTCTCTCTCTTGTTTTCTTCTAACCATTTTTCTACGCTGGTTGGAGAGTCAAACAATCGTATGCCATCCGCTGTGGCTACTCGTAAGCGAGAAGGGTATAACAGGGCATAAGTCATCTTGTGTTGTTGAAGGGTTTGCTTAATCGGTCTAAAAGCCGCTCTTTGTCTTGGAAAGTCTGGTGAGAAATCGAATCGAACATCGGCCGTTCGATTGTTCGTCGAAAACGAACAAATCGGGTCGTTCGCGCCAAAATTTGCATGACGCGCAACGGCCCATAATTCACTGCGGCGTTGCGCGCTGATGATTGGCCAAGCATGCACCATGACCCCGCATGCTTGGCCAATCACAGCGCCCAAAAAACGAAGAGACCTAATTGGCCAAAGCCTGGGTGCTTTGGCCAATTAGGGCTCAGGGCTTTAGCACACGCCCCACACTATAAAAGGCCGCCTCCCGGGCGGCCTCGTGTAGTGTGTTCCAGCTTTCTTTGAGAGAAGTCAGACAGACAGAGAGAGAGAGAGATAGATAGATAGAGACACAGTGGGCCAGATTCAGGTAGATGGGAGCATCTTTAATCTGGAGTAACGTTTCTCATTTACGTTACTCTGGTGAAATTTTAGGAGCAAGTGCTGTTATTCATGAAGCACTTGCTCCTAAAGTTGCGGCAGCGTATCGAAAATGAGCCGGCGGAATTCAAATTGGGCGGGTATGGGGCGTGTATTATTTAAACTAAGCGCGATCCCACGGCGAACGTACTGCGCATGCGTCGACTGTCAATGCATCCCAGTGCGCATGCTCCAAATTCTGTCAGTGAACGTCAATGACGTCAAATCCCCATTCATGGACGTTTTACGCAAGCGACGCAAATTTTATTTTTTTCGACGCGATGACGACGGCTATACTTAACATAGGATACTCCACTAGGGGGCTGCTTTATCTTTATGCCGCGTATCGCTTACGGAAACGTCGGAAAGTCACTGCGTCGCGCCCGAATACGATTGTGAATTGCCGATTCCTGCTGATTAACATATTTTTTCGGCGTTAATCAGCGGGAACGCCCCCAGCGCCATTTTTAAATTAAAGTTGCGATGCGATGGCGAAATTCAATTACGCCGCTCGCATCGGAACTCCAACCCGGCGTTTCTTGTTTTCTGGTTACAGAAAACAAAAACGCCGGCTTAAAGTGACAGTTAGGCTGGAGTATCACTGATACTCCAGCCTAACTCTACCTGAATCTGGCCCAGTGTCTTTTTAGATAGATAGATAGATAGATAGATAGATAGATAGATAGATAGATAGATAGATAGATAGATAGATAGATAGATAGATAGATAGATAGATAGATAGATAGATAGATAGATAGATAGATAGATAGATAGATAGATAGATAGATAGATAGATAGATAGATAGATAGATAGATAGATCAGGGAGGCTACTAGTTAGTATAGTTAAATGTACAGTTTGTAGAGAATATATTCACATCCCTAGGAGTTGTCAATATATTTATAAACTGTATAGCTTAGCTAGTTCTGCTATTAGTATATGTCAGGCAGGAGATTGTGCTTGATGCTCTAACGTGTTAGTATACACGTGTTAGTTAATTGCACATAGACGCATTAACTGTTACTGCACATGTGCTATTTATTTGCACAGAAAGGCAGTTGCTGTTAATGCAAGTGGGCTATTGAATTGCACAGAAACGCAGTCGCTCTGACTGTGCGTGTGCTGTTTAATACCACCTGAGTGCATTTGGGGTCACCGTACGTGTGCTGTGACATACCACCTGAGCGCATTTGGGGTCACCGTACGTGTGCTGTGACATACCACCTGAGCGCATTTGGGGTCACCGTACGTGTGCTGTGACATACCACCTGAGCGCATTTGGGGACACCGTACGTGTGCTGTGACATACCACCTGAGCGCATTTGGGGTCACCGTACGTGTGCTGTGACATACCACCTGAGCGCAGTTAGTGCCACTGTACGTGTGCTGGTATATACCACATGAGCACAGATAGTGCCACTGTACGTGTGCTCCTATATACCACCTGAGCACAGTTAGTGCCACTGTACGTGTGCTGGTATATACCACCTGAGCACAGATAGTGCCACTGTACGTGTGCTGGTATATACCACCTGAGCACAGTTAGTGCCACTGTACGTGTGCTGGTATATACCACCTGAGCACAGATAGTGCCACTGTATGTGTGCTCCTATATACCACCTGAGCACAGTTAGTGCCACTGTACGTGTGCTGGTATAAACCACCTGAGCACAGATAGTGCCACTGTACGTGTGCTGGTATATACCACCTGAGCACAGATAGTGTCACTGTACGTGTGCTCCTATATACCACCTGAGCGCAGTTAGTGCCACTGTACGTGTGCTCCTATATACCACCTGAGCACAGTTAGTGCCACTGTACGTGTGCTGGTATATACCACCTGAGCACAGATAGTGCCACTGTACGTGTGCTCCTATATACCACCTGAGCACAGATAGTGCCACTGTACGTGTGCTCCTATATACCACCTGAGCACAGTTAGTGCCACTGTACATGTGCTGGTATAAACCACCTGAGCACAGATAGTGCCACTGTACGTGTGCTGGTATATACCACCTGAGCACAGATAGTTCCACTGTACGTGTGCTCCTATATACCACCTGAGCACAGATAGTGCCACTGTACGTGTGCTCCTATATACCACCTGAGCACAGTTAGTGCCACTGTACGTGTGCTGGTATATACCACCTGAGCACAGATAGTGCCACTGTATGTGTGCTCCTATATACCACCTGAGCACAGTTAGTGCCACTGTACGTGTGCTGGTATAAACCACCTGAGCACAGATAGTGCCACTGTACGTGTGCTGGTATATACCACCTGAGCACAGATAGTGTCACTGTACGTGTGCTCCTATATACCACCTGAGCGCAGTTAGTGCCACTGTACGTGTGCTCCTATATACCACCTGAGCACAGTTAGTGCCACTGTACGTGTGCTGGTATATACCACCTGAGCACAGATAGTGCCACTGTACGTGTGCTCCTATATACCACCTGAGCACAGATAGTGCCACTGTACGTGTGCTCCTATATACCACCTGAGCACAGTTAGTGCCACTGTACATGTGCTGGTATAAACCACCTGAGCACAGATAGTGCCACTGTACGTGTGCTGGTATATACCACCTGAGCACAGATAGTTCCACTGTACGTGTGCTCCTATATACCACCTGAGCACAGATAGTGCCACTGTACGTGTGCTCCTATATACCACCTGAGCACAGTTAGTGCAATTGTACGTGTGCTCCTATTTACCACCTGAGCACAGTTAGTGCCACTGTACGTGTGCTGGTATAAACCACCTGAGCACAGATAGTGCCACTGTACGTGTGCTGGTATATACCACCTGAGCACAGATAGTGCCACTGTACGTGTGCTCCTATATACCACCTGAACACAGTTAGTGCCACTGTACGTGTGCTGGTATATACCACCTGAGCACAGATAGTGCCACTGTACGTGTGCTGGTATATACCACCTGAGAACACATAGTGCCACTGTACGTGTGCTCCTATTTGCCACCTGAGCACAGTTAGTGCCACTGTACGTGTGCTGGTATAAACCACCTGAGCACAGATAGTGCCACTGTACGTGTGCTGGTATATATCACCTGAGCACAGATAGTGCCACTGTACGTGTGCTCCTATATACCACCTGAGCGCAGTTAGTGCCACTGTACGTGTACTCCTATATACCACCTGAGCACAGTTAGTGCCACTGTACGTGTGCTGGTATATACCACCTGAGCACAGATAGTGCCACTGTACGTGTGCTGATATATACCACCTGAGCACAGATAGTGCCACTGTACGTGTGCTCCTATATACCACCTGAGCACAGTTAGTGCCACTGTACGTGTGCTGGTATATATCACCTGAGCACAGATAGTGCCACTGTACGTGTGCTCCTATATACCACCTGAGCACAGTTAGTGCCACTGTACGTGTGCTGGTATATACCACCTTAGCACAGATAGTGCCACTGTACGTGTGCTCCTATATACCACTTGAGCACAGTTAGTGCCAATGTACGTGTGCTGGTATAAACCACCTGAGCACAGATAGTGCCACTATACGTGTGCTGGTATATACCACCTGAGCACAGATAGTGCCACTGTACGTGTGCTCCTATATACCACCTGAGCACAGTTAGTGCCACTGTACGTGTGCTGGTATATACCACCTGAGCACAGATAGTGCCACTGTACGTGTGCTGGTATATACCACCTGAGCACAGATAGTGCCACTGTATGTGTGCTCCTATATACCACCTGAGCACAGTTAGTGCCACTGTACGTGTGCTGGTATATACCACCTGAGCACAGATAGTGCCACTGTACGTGTGCTGGTATATACCACCTGAGCACAGTTAGTGCCACTGTACGTGTGCTGGGATATACCACCTGAGAACAGATAGTGCCACTGTACGTGTGCTGGTATATACCACCTGAGCACAGTTAGTGCCACTGTACGTGTGCTGGTATATACCACCTGAGCACAGATAGTGCCACTGTACGTGTGCTGGTATATACCACCTGAGCACAGATAGTGCCACTGTACGTGTGCTCCTATATACCACCTGAGCACAGTTAGTGCCACTGTACGTGTGCTGGTATAAACCACCTGAGCACAGATAGTGCCACTGTACGTGTGCTGGTATATACCACCTGAGCACAGATAGTGCCACTGTAAGTGTGCTCCTACATACCACCTGAGAGCAGTTAGTGCCACTGTACGTGTGCTCCTATATACCACCTGAGCACAGTTAGTGCCACTGTACGTGTGCTGGTATATACCACCTGAGCACAGATAGTGCCACTGTACATGTGCTCCTATATACCACCTGAGCACAGTTAGTGCCACTGTACGTGTGCTGGTATATACCACCTGAGCACAGATAGTGCCACTGTACGTGTGATCCTATATACCACCTGAGCACAGTTAGTGCCACTGTATGTGTGCTGGTATATACCACCTGAGCACAGATAGTGCCACTGTACGTGTGCTCCTATATACCACCTGAGCACAGTTAGTGCCACTGTACGTGTGCTGGTATATACCACCTGAGCACAGATAGTGCCACTGTACATGTGCTGGTATATACCACCTGAGCACAGATAGTGCCACTGTACGTGTGCTCCTATATACCACCTGAGGGCAGTTAGTGCCACTGTATGTGTGCTGGTATATACCACCTGAGCACAGATAGTGCCACTGTTCGTGTGCTGGTATATACCACCTGAGCACAGTTAGTGCCACTGTACGTGTGCTGGTATAAACCACCTGAGCACAGATAGTGCCACTGTACGTGTGCTAGTATATACCACCAGAGCACAGATAGTGCCACTGTACGTGTGCTCCTATATACCACCTGAGCGCAGTTAGTGCCACTGTACGTGTGCTCCTATATACCACCTAAGCACAGTTAGTGCCACTGTACGTTTGCTGGTATATACCACCTGAGCACACATAGTGCCACTGTACGTGTGCTGGTATATACCACCTGAGCACAGTTAGTGCCACTGTACGTGTGCTGGTATATACCACCTGAGCACAGTTAGTGCCACTGTACGTGTGCTGGTATATACCACCTGAGCACAGATAGTGCCACTGTACGTGTGCTCCTATATACCACCTGAGCGCAGTTAGTGCCACTGTACGTGTGCTGGTATGTACCACCTGAGCACAGATAGTGCCACTGTACGTGTGCTCCTATATACCACCTGAGCGCAGTTAGTGCCACTGTACGTGTGCTGGTATATACCACCTGAGCACAAACTGTACGTGTGCTGTTATATATCACCTGAGCGCATTTGGTGTCACTCCGCTTGTGCTGTTACATACCACCTGAGCACTTCAATATGTCTGGAAGGAGAACAAAAAGAGGCAGAGAGTCACGAGAGCAAGCAGGCTCTGCATGTAGAGGTAACGCTGGTAGTGGATGTGGTGCATCCTCTTCAGCCCGTGGCCGTGGCTGTGGCCGCTCGTCCTTCTTTTCGGGAGATGGCCGTGTTGAACCTCAACATGCAGAGGAATTAGTAGAGTGGATGACCAAGCCGTCCTCATCCTCCTCATCCTCTCTCACACAGACAGATCAAAGTTTATCTGGCAAAGCAGCTGCCAAGGCGTCCTCTTCCCTTTGCACAATGGCTTCACACAATACTTCCCTAGTACCACTATGTCCTCCTGAGGAGTCCCCCGAACTGTTTCAACACAGTGTGGGGTACATGCTGCAGGAAGATGCGCAGCATTTTGAAGACTCTGATGATGGAACACTGATAGAGGAAGGCATTGATGTGAGCCCAGGGAGAGGAGGTGGCCGAGAGGGACAGCAATTTGTCAGGGATGATGTTCCCCCAGCTGGAGCATACTGCCAGGTTGTTGACAGTGATGAGGAGGGAGGGGATGATGAGGTCACTGACTCTACCTGGGTGCCTGATAGGAGAGAGGAGGAGGAGGAGGAGAAGGATGAGGAGGACGAGGCACAGGCACATCTCCAAAGAGGCAGGATGCCCTCCAGGGGTCAGCTTAAGGTCACACCCACTGCATTACAGCGCACATCTACGGCGCTTGTGCATGGCGCTGCTGTGTCTGACCGGTACAGCAAAAGTTCTTTGGTGTGGGCCTTTTTTGAAACATGTCCACAAGATCGTACCTTTGCTATTTGCAACTTATGTCGCAAGCGTATCTCGCGTGGCCAAAACATCAACCGCCTGGGTACCACATGCTTGTCCAGACATATGTCAACCTGCCATGCAGCTCGTTGGCAAGCACACCAGAAAGATCCACACCAAAGACAACAGCGTACCCCCCCTTGCCCTTCTGGGACCTCCAACCCCAGTAGACCCCCAGTCCTCTCTGAAGCCTGCAGTGAAGGTGTAGAAATAGGTGTGTCACAAGCTAGTAGTAGCGGTCAATCTACTGATAGTACCAGGCAAATTTCCCTGCCCCAGCTGCTGCAGCGCCAAAAGAAGTACAATCCCAGCCATCCACATGCCCAGCAGTTGAATGCCAGCTTAGCGAAATTGCTAGCACTTCAACTGCTACCTTTTCAGTTGGTAGATTCTGCCCCCTTCCGTGAGTTTGTGCAATGTGCAGTACCTCAGTGGCAAGTACCAAAACGCCACTTTTTCTCACCTACCGGCATGTGGAAGGCAATGTCCATGCCTCGCTGGACAGGGTGGTCAGTGGTAAGGTGCATCTTACCGCCGACTCATGGTCCAGCAGGCATGGACAGGGACGTTACCTGTCTTTTACGGCGCATTGGGTGACTCTGCTGGCAACTGGGAAGGACGCAGGACAAGGTCCAGTAGTTTTGGAGGTTGTTCCGCCACCACGCCTCCAAAGCACTACTTCTGTTTGTGACACACCTCTCTCCTCCACCCCCTCCTCTTCTTCTTCCTCTGTGGCCTCTTCCTGTGGTGACGTTTTCTCCGAACCAGCCGTGCTCCGTAGGCGTACGAGGGGCTACGCAGGAATGCAGGCCAGGAGATGCCATGCAGTGCTAGAGCTGGTGTGCTTGGGAGACAGGAGCCACACTGGGGAAGAGGTTTTGTCAGCTCTGCAGGGTCAGGCTGAGAGGTGGTTGACGCCACGCCAGCTGAAGCCTGGAATGGTGGTCAGCGACAATGGCACCAACCTCCTCTCTGCCCTGCGACAGGGAAAACTCACCCACGTGCCCTGTTTTGCGCATGTCCTCAATTTGGTGGTGCAGCGGTTCTTGGGCAGGTACCCGGGATTGCAGGATGTCCTGAAGCAGGCCAGGAAAGTCAAACTGCCCAAGAACCGCCTAATTTGTGACATGCCCACCAGATGGAACTCAACGTTGGCCATGCTGCAGCGGCTGCACACGCAGCAACGGGCCATCAATGAGTACCTGTGCCAATATGGCAGCAGAATTGGGTCAGGGGAGCTAGTTTTTTTTCCCCACGCCAGTGGGCCTTGATCAGGGATGCATGCACTGTCCTGTCACCATTTGAGGAGGCCACGAGGATGGTGAGCAGTGACAGTGCATGCATCAGTGAGACTGTCCCTCTTATTCACATGTTGGAGCACACGCTACGTGGAATAATGGACAGGGCCCTTGAGGCAGAACAGAGGGAGGAAGAGGAGGACTTCCTTACCTCTCAAGGCCCCCTTTACCCGGACAGTGGTCCTGCTTGCCCACCCAGCACACAGGAAGAGGAGGAGGAGGAGGAAGAGGAGGAGGAGGATTGTATCAGCAGCATGGAGGTGGAGCCTAGCACTCAGCAGCAGCAGTCTTCAAGGGATCATTTACAGTCCCAAGGAGCACGTGGAGTTTTACGTGGCTGGGATGAGGTGCCTGGGGATCCTGTCGTCCTCAGTGACCCAGATGACTGTGCCCCGAATGCCTCTGCAAACCTACGCTGCATGGCCTCCCTGATTCTGCAAAGCCTGCGTAAGGATCCTCGTGTACGTGCTATTAAGGAGAGGGATCATTACTGGCTGGCGACTCTCCTTGATCCACGTTACAAGAGTAAGGTTGCGGACCTTATGTTGCCATCGCAGAGGGAGCAGAAGATGAAACTTCTGCGGGAGGCTTGCAGAAGGGTCTGTGCAATGCGTTCCCAGAACCGGGGGGATTACCAAAACCTGGCTCTGGACAACGTCTTGCTGAGGCTTCGGTGAGTCACAGAAGGGGCGGTGGAGAAGGTGGTCGTCTGACCGATGCGTTCAGGCAGTTTTTTTGTCCGCAGCCCCAAGGTCTGACCGGTTCCAGCAACCATCGCCAGTGTCTGGTTTACATGGTCCGGGAATACCTAGGGGCAAGATCCGACTTGGACACCTTCCCCACCAAAAATCCTCTGGCTTACTGGGTCTTGAGGATGGATCACTGGCCAGAGCTTGCTCAGTACGCAATTAAGCTACTGGCTTGCCCTGCATCCAGTGTTCTTTCAGAACGCACATTCAGTGCTGCTGGAGGCTTTGTCACTGATCACAGGGTGCGCCTCTCCACCGGCTCTGTTGATCGACTGACCTTCATCAAAATGAATCAGGCTTGGATCAACACCAGCTACCAAGCACCTGATGCTGATATTAATGAATAATATCTTTTTGTTGAAATGTCGGATCCCTTTTAGACTGCTGATGCTGAGTGACTGTCCTCTTATGCTGCTGATGGAATATCCTTCTCCTCCTCACTTTTCTTGCTGATAGCTAGTAAGAAATGTTGTGTTTCTGGGCTCCGCCACCAGTCCCTAAGGCACAATTTTTCAGCCCCTGTTTAACAGGGGCGCCTAATAACAATTTTTGTTGCAATACTTTGCACGTGGCTCCTTGTTGCGCTCCAATTGGAGTTATTGTGAGGGGTTGCAGTGTTGTGTTGTGCCCAAGGCCCAATTTTTCTGCCCCTGTTTAACAGGGGCGCCTAATAACAATTTTTGATGCAATAATTTGCATGTGGCTCCTTGTTGCGCTCCAATTGGAGTTATTGGGAGGGGTTGCAGTGTTGTGTTGTGCCCAAGGCCCAATTTTTCTGCCCCTGTTTAACAGGGGCGCCTAATAACAATTTTTGATGCAATAATTTGCACGTGGCTCCTTGTTGCGCTACAATTGGAGTTATTGGGAGGGGTTGCAGTGTTGTGTTGTGCCCAATGCACAATTTCTCTGCCCCTGTTTAACAGGGGCGCCTAATAACAATTTTTGATGCAAAACTTTGCACGTGGCTCCTTGTTGCGCTCCAATTGGAGTTATTGTGAGGGGTTGCAGTGTTGTGTTGTGCCCAAGGCCCAATTTTCCAGCCCCTGTTTAACAAGGGTGCCTAATAACAATTTTTGATGCAATACTTTGCACGTGGCTCCTTGTTGCGCTCCAATTACAGTATGTTTGAGGGGTGCCCTTTTTTCTAAAAAATTTCTTTCACAAAACAATAATGGCCCCCCACCACCGCTAAAATATTTGACATAATGTTGCCACACAGAACTTGCGCAAGGAGGATTAATTACTTTTTTTTTGTCCTTTCATGTTGTGCAGGGACATCTCTAAACACGTGCCACTACTATAGACACCCAGCAGGTGTGATATTTAAAGGAGTTTTTTTTCTTTTCACTTTAAGCATCATTAAAATGGCTGCTCCGCAAAAAACGGCAGTTTTTAAAAAAAAATAATTCCATTGATACATGTTCCCTGGGGCAAGACCCGGGTTCTGAATGACGTTTTCCAACATTTAACTGAATTTTGGTCTTTAAAATGACCGTTTTTGAATTCGACCGTTCGGGTCCCATAGACTTCAATGGGGTTCGAAATATTCGTGCGAACCCTCGGTCTGTTCGAACGTTCTGGTGCGAACCGAACACGGGGGTGTTCAGCTCATCCCTAGTTGGAACTCGGTAAGCTCTTTCTATACAAAGGAAAGATAAGAATAATGCAGCTCCAAACTCCTCCCTAAGCCATCCTTCCAAAAAAGCGACAGGATCAGCTCCCTCACTTCGCTCCGGCATACCTATTACTCTAACATTGCATCTTTGATTTCTATTCTCTAGTTCATCGATTTTTGCGTCCTGGGTATCTATTTGTTTCTTTAATCCCAAAACTTCTTGTCTAAGCGGCAGTAGAATATCCTCAGCAGCGCTTACTTTCTCCTCCAAGCTGGCAGTTCTTTTCTCTGTCTCTTTCAACCTTTCCCCCATTGAGACTAGCTCTTCTTTAATGCTTTTCAGTTGTTGGTCCATGCCAGTCACCATTTCCTTGCATGCATTTATAGCCAGCAAAAGATCTTTCATTGTGGGTTCACCTTCATTTCCTGCAGGTCCGGCCTCCATGTTTTCCCTTTCCTGGGTTAAGGGGGATTATTGGACTTATTTTATTTGTTACAGTACTAGGTTTTTCCGCCCCCTTAGTGTTTCCCCTTTTGATATTTGAAGTCGCTATCAGGTCTGCCTGTGCTAATGCTTGCGCGCTACCTTGGCTTTTCCATGTCCCTGATGATCCCGCTTGGGCCGGCTGCTGAGACTTTGCAGGGGACAGGATGGTTCGGGCAAAACGCTCAAGCTTTGTTGCCACTGCCTTTGCTTGGTTTGCCTGATTTTTTGCTGCCCGTGTTACCAGGGCTCCTTCTTGGGGTGTCTGATGCTGTGCTGTCTGTTGCTCTATTCCTTGTTTCCTGGTCATAATATATAAGAAAAAAAAAAGGGGGATTTTGCCTTTCACCTTTCCGGGTGTCAATTGGATCTTAAGTCTCTGTGTTATGTTTTTTCTTTTTTTTTTAAACGTTCTCCTGCAGCAGACTCCTCAAGTGACTACCCAATCCACATCATAAGTGCTGCTGCTGAAATTATCCTGTAGGCCAACCCCCTATCAGTCTCTCACCCTGAAATTCTGGAGCCGGCTTTATATCATACAGTCCATTAGCAGCACTTTAAGGTCAGCAAGCAGGTGTGTCTGGGTAGAGATAGAGAGTAAAAAGCAGTATGGCAAAAAATAGGACCCAGCAAACAAATAGTTAAGAGCGCACAGTCAGATAATAAAATTGAACATTCCTGCAGCGGTGACATTCCAATAATGTAGCAAATCATAAGTACACTTCTGACACCTTCCAGGCTTGCAGCTTTATACCCATTTTGGATGTCTTTGATCTCTTTTACTTTCACACCACACTTCACTCCACCTTCCCCCTTTCTTCTAGCTCCAGGCTTGCTCCTTTTTGCACTTAAACCTTGAAGCAATATTTTAAAGTCCCCACTCTCCTATGGCTTCTTATACTGTCTTTACATCAGACAAAAACAGTTCCATACCACATACTCAGTGCAACAGTACCAATAATAGTGGAAGTATAGAGGAACACCGCAGAAGTTCATCTCTTGCTACCCAGTACAAGAGTACATTTTAGCGGTCTCCTCTCGCAAGGGGAGCTTGCTACAGTCTATGTCTCCAACTACCGGCTCAGCGTCCTGGACCGCGACTCGGTTGGCTGCTGGTAGACTCGATGCAGCGCGTGAGGTCTCGCAAGACTTCGGGCGGTATCGGGGCTCTGTACACCTCCACCTAAGGATCAGCAGGTTCCGATCGACCCCTCGTCTCTGTCCAACTGGGCACCGCCGCAAAGCAGTGCGGCAGCACCCGAGCGCCGGACACACTGGGTGCAAAGCCCGCAGACCAGCTCCAGACACCCCCGCAGCAAAGCGAAGCAGCACCCCTCTGAAAATAGGAAGGCAAGCTCAGATGCACCACAGCAGCATGGGACTCAAGGTAAGGAGAGGAGGGGAGGTTAGTTCGTCCACTTGCTCACTCCAACATTCTCACACTCTCCTGCCACTGAGAGAATCTTAACTGGCATAATAAACAATAAATTACATGACAATTAACAAGGGCCAGGGGTACTCACAGCCCGGCCTCGTAAAAGGCGCTTCAAGGAAGATAAAAGTCCAACAGATAAGGCAGTCCAAGTCAACGAGGAAATTGTGGCAATATTCCACAAGTAGATGATCGTGGTGAGTGCGACCGGTGAGTCCAGAAAAGTGTGGTTCCTGTATAAAAAATTGGTTATCAAAAAACAACAAATAAAAGGTAAACCATAAGAAACAAACATTGAACTTTAAAAGGAAGATCATCACGATCCAAGTGCAGAAAGTACTGCTCAATCAAATGGGAGCTTAAAGGTGGGGAAGCTCCACACAATTGGGCCTTAATCAGCTGGAAACAGGGCATAAAAAAAAAAAAAGAGAAAAGTCATTCAGACTAAGAAACTCTTTGCCATTCCTGGGAGACCCTCTCCGGGGCATCAGAGCTTGCCGAGGGAACTTGATCTTCCGGAAGAATCTTCCGTTTCTGAAGCAGTCGGAAGCCTTTGGTAGGGGAGGTGATCACGTGCGTAGCCCCATCTTTTGTCACCATAAGCTTTGTCGGAAACCCCCACTTGTAGACAATGTTATGGTTTCTCAAAACCTTAGTGACAGTGTTCAAGTTCTTGCGAAGTTGCAGAGTAAATTGTGATAGATCAGCGTAGAATTGTAGCGATGCATAATCAGAGCCGCGGTGTTCCCCTTTATGCGTTAAAGACATCAACCTCTCTTTCAACTGATAGAAATGCATTCTGAACAGGACATCCCTGGCCGCAATCTCTGGTATGAAAGAGGGTTTAGGTAAACGATGGATCCTGTCTATGGATGGCTCAATAACAGGGACATCGGGCATGAGGGCAGTAAGCATAGCCATGGTATATGAACACAGGTCTGAAGATTGCACAGACTCTGGGATGCCTCTTATTTTAACATTGTTTCTGCGGGATCTGTTCTCTAAATCTGCTAATTTGGCCTTAATCCACATTTGTTCCTCCTCAACTGTATCATGGGCATCTACCAGATCATTGATGGTAGTGGCATACTCCCCCATTTTAGTTTCAATGTGGTCTACTCTGTCCCCCACCGCTGAGAGCTCTGTGCTAAATTTCCTCATGCATGTCATCATGTCATTGTGAATTGTACTTCTAAGGCCCCATACACACGATCGGACATATCCGATGAAAACGGTCCGCGGACCGTTTCCATCGGATATGTCCGATCTGGAGTTTGGTCCGATGGCGTGTACACATCATCGGATCAAATTCCCCGCCGGCGGACGGCGTGGTGACGTGGCGGTGACGTGGCAGTGACGTTGACGCCGCCACGTCACCGCACCAGGAAGTAAAACACTTCCGCGCATGCGCCGAATCCATTCGGCGGCGGCGCGGCGGCGACATGTCTGCTGGTAAGTGTATTAACCAGCAGACATGTCGGGCGGACACATTCCCACCCGATAGATTTCAAAGATGTCGGGTGGACAAATCTGTCCGCTAGCCCATACACACGATCGGAGATGTCTGCTGAAACGGTCCATCGGACCGTTTTCAGCGGACATATCCGCTCGTGTGTACGAGGCCTAAGGGAAATGAGCATGTCCTTAAGAGAAGTATCCATGACTGGTTGGTGCAGCGTGGGGAATGAGACTATCGAATCAGGAGTCACACCGCCATCTCGGTGGAGTCCAAGCCACACCCCCCCATGAGATTATTCATAAGGAGCCAGACAAGCAGGAAGTGTGAAGATCAGAGCAGAATTATAGCAACTTCAAAGCAAAAACGAACAATGAAAACATGAAAACACCACTGCATTAAGGTAAAGGAAGTTATTTCGCTAAAAATAAAATTTCCTTTAGTGACCCTTTAAGTTTATCATATGTAAATATAAAGGGCTCTTGCGCCACCAAATAGATAAATGAAAACAAATGTAAATGCAGCTCAACCTAGATTGAATAAGTATTGCTAAATAAACAATGGTGATATGAATGTGTAAGTGGTCAGCGCATAAACAAGTAAACACTGAATAAAGAGCAAGTGCAATAAAGTGCTAATGCATGGGTGGAAAAAGTCCCATAGTCTGTGATTAAATAAACATGAATAGCATGAAAACTCCTGTGCAACACGTGCTAAAGTGCTAATGCATATATAAGAACTGTCCCATATGCTGTGAAACATGTGCAAAATCTTGTAACATTGGTTATTTTCCTGGAGGGTGAGCTCTCATTGCGCTTACCTTAATAAGGTAAGGATATGGCCTGTCTTAATCCTGTGGGTCAGTCTGCTGTGATCCCAGATGGATGCCTCTCAATCCTGTACTGCTGCGGATGGATGGTGAAGTACTGAGTGTCCAATGTCCAAGGATGGGTCAGGGTGTCATCAAAAGCCACTTTTCAATACCCCAAACTCCTTCCCCATAGCAGGGGTTAAAAATGCTCATTTAGTCCAGGGGCACAGGGATAAGGTGTAGCATTCACTTTGGCAGGTTTCAGCGCTGATCGCAAGCTTCGGGTTGTGGGTGATAACTGAGTTGACCCATGGTCAAGACTCTGACAATGGGTCCAAGGATTTCTTCACCATACCTAATGGCAGTCAGGGTGCCATTGTGTAGCTTGTAGAGGTCTGTGCATCCCTCCATGGATATGCCTTCCCAGCCCATCACTGATCCATCACCAAACCGGTCATGCTGAACAATGTTACAGGCAGCATAAATTTCTCTGTATTGTAGATAGAGGCTCCTGCGCTACCGAGGGGGGTGGTGGAGTGGGATGGGGTCACTGCTGCAAACACCTGACACTCTGTCCTGGGCAGAGAGAAGTAGCAAATGGAAAAACAAGGGGGGTGGTGTCTGCGCTGTGAAAAGTGGGTGAAATCCAAGGGTGGTACGGGAATACATCCCTGGGCTGGTGAACGTGGGTGGAGGGGGTGAAAAAACAGAGTGATAGCGTACATAAGTTTTGTGTCAATATGTAAACCGTCAAAATGTAGCACAAAAGATAATATTGAATACTAAACAATGGCAAGTGACAAAGAAGGAGTACAAATTCACAAACAGTAAAATGTACACAATGTGCTGGTCCAGGTAATGTGAAATCAGGGAGAACTTCCGCTAGGGGCGCCCTGAGTGTGTAACACAGTGAACAATACAAATAATAATATATAAATCAGTGAAGAAATGCAAAAAAGTCTCTGAAAGTGTTTCCCACATGTCCCAGAAGACAGGGTAGAAGATGTCCCAGAAGACAGTTTCCAAAAGATGGAAGAAATGGTGCAGGGAAAGGACGTGGTACAGTGAACACCTCAGGTGGTCCCTAGCCCCTCACCTCACGGCTATGGCACGGATAGCCAAATAAAACCACCTCTGGCAGGGGGGAGGAGGAATACACTTCAATGGACAGAAACGACATCAGCACTCCTCAGCAGTAAGGCATGGAGAGGATACAAAGCAAGTAGGATATGGGGGTTGGTTTACTAAAGGGAAATCCACTCTGCACTGTAAGTGCACTTGTAAGTGTAGTAGCTATAGATCACTGTAAATCTGAAGGGAAGCTCTGAAATGAGGGGAATCTCTGCTGATTTTATCATCCAATCACGTACAAGCTAAAATGCTGTTTTTTTATTTTCCTTGCATGTCCCCCTTAGATCTACAGCAACTGCACTTAAAAGTGCACTTGAAGTGCAAAGTGGCTTTGCCTTTCGTAAATAACCCCCATGGTGTTATGGAAGTGTCTAAACAGGCAACATCATTCACTCATACATCCACTCACATGGAGGTGATTAATGGTGGGCCTATCTCCCACGAACACCGAGTTCGTCCCAAGTCCTGGATGCACACCTGGCTCCTCTTCTTCTGTGTCTGAGCTGGGTGGACATTTGGAGCAGATAGAGGGGACCCTCACACAGCATATAGGATGGGAGAAAGAAAGACCATAGTACAGCCCCGCAAAAATGGAACAGGTTTATTAAAACATATAGGTGCACTCACATTTGGATGATAAAAACTGGGCACAGAAACGCGTAGGGATCGAGGAGCATCAGAGTCCACACGCCTGACGCCTGACGCAGCAAGACCCCCCTGCTGTCCGTTTGGTTTCTGTGCCCAGTTTTTATCATCCAAATGTGAGTGAAAATTCGCAAAATACATCAAACGATAGCAGAACTCAAAATCCAATTAGAAACCCACAAGGACTCAGCAGATTTCAAAAGGCTCACCACTCAACTTAACAAAGATTTAATTAAGAAAGACGCAGAAATACAAGCAAGGAAAAGCAACAAATATTTAAGAGATATTAATGATTATAAGAATGACCTTGTCTATAAATGGCAGAATAATTTGGAGATCAATGAACCCATCTCCACATTCTCAACACCAGAGAGGCCCGTCTCCACCAGACGTACATATCCCGGACTGTCTCCCATTGTGGGGAAGAATCCACCGGATGAAAACCATAGGCCAACAGAGGACAATCCCATCACAGAAGAACACCCTAGACAGAGCAACAATGAAGGGACACAGAGGCATCCTAGCCATCACACCCCACACAACAGCAAAATGAATCACATCAAAACCACCCGCACTCCGCAAAAGAATTGGAAGAAACCGAATAATTGGAAATTCAAAAAAACGCATTACAATCACTGCACCAAACAGAACCAAGGCCAAAAGGATTCGAGAGGACCTCCATATGAGACTTAACAACCAATCAGGAGTCCACCATACCCACGAGGGTACTATGATACTAGAGATTTTATAGGTGACCCACGAGGGTATCACAACACCAGAGATTTCAGAGGCGATCAATATTATCCACCCAGACCCTACATTAGGAGTCCAGGCCCAAGCCATTACTATTATCCCAGGGATGGATGGGCTCCGATACCTCAGAGACCTAGGGATCGTGAAAGAAGTCCCATCCATACTTCCAACTACTATGATGGTACACAGTAATCTGAGAAACAAATCCACCTTCAATCCCAAAATAAAGGACAACAAACATAGAAGTTTTTAAAAAACTAGTGACTGAAGAACTAAGAAACCTGAAAGTGAAAAAAATGGAAGAACCAATATCTATAAAAATAGGAATACAGAAATTGATGAAAAGGAAAGATTTGGTCATCAGACCCTCCGATAAAGGGGGTGGGATTGTAATCCAGACCACAGAACAATATCATGGAGGGATGATGAAGATGCTAGGCGACATTGATACCTATAGTGTATTACCTAGCAACCCTACTTTCAAATGGAAAAAAGAACTGGAACAAGTGGTACTTCTAGGTCTTAAAAAGGAAGGGGCAGATTCACAAAACAATTACGCCTGTCTAACTGGGGTTAGACAGGAGTAATTTCAAATTTCCCGCGGCGTATCACTAGTTTGAATTCTCAAACCATGATACGGCGGCTTCGGGCTTCGATCCGAGAGGCTTACGTCTTCGTAAGCCTTCGGATCTACGCTGCCATCTATTTGCGGCCGATGGGAGGAGTTCGCGTCGTTTTAATTTTTTTGTTTATGTAACTCGTCGGGACGTGGATCGCCCGTAAAGTACGCTACATAAACAACGAATGACGTCACAACGTGATTTCGCGCAATGCACGGCGGGAAATTTGCGAACGGAGCATGCACAGATCGATCGCCGCGGGAACGCGCCTAATTTAAATGTTTCACGCCCCCTACTCGCGCAGATGGATTGCGACGGGAGAAATACACTACGCCGCCGTCGTTTACCGTAGAAAATCTACCTGAATTCCACGTAGAGCAAGGTAAAAAACGGCGGCGTAGTGTATTTCTGATACGCTACGATAATCCATTTCTCTGTGAATCTGCCCCGAAGTTCTTAATAAGAAGGAAGCAAAGTATCTTGTACCGGAAGCATGTAGGACTCCGATTATATATGCCCTACCAAAGATGCACAAAGATAAAAACAACCCGCCTTTTAGGCCAATTGTGAACGGGATAGAGTCTATCACAGCAAGATTGGGGCAATATGTCGATAAGTTCCTTCAGCCTGCTGTACAAAAAAACAGGGCCTACCTTAAGGACACAAAAGATATCCTTAATCTACTAGAAGGAAGATCAGACCCCGGTCCCTTACTGTTGGCCTTGTGTGCAGAGGAAATATAATTTTTAAATGCCTTGATTTCTGTCTCAAACATAGCCATTTCTGGTACAACCATGTGCATTACCAACAGCGAACTGGAATGGCCATGGGAGCCAAATTTGCTCCCAGCGTCGCAGGACTATTCATGGCCAAATGGGAAGAGGAAGCAGTATTCCAAACATTACCCGAGAATCTGGTTGTATATAAAAGTTATATTGATGACATCTTTATAGTGTGGAGGGGAAATAGAGATTCACTCAACTCCTTCGGCACTAAGCTCAATAATAACAACATGAACATAGTCCTTACATGGCAGATCGAAGAAGAGAACATCCCCTTCCTAGATTTAGAGATCTCTCGGAAAAAAGGAAGATTTACAACCAGGACGTTCTTTAAAAATGTCGATAGGAATAGCTACCTTCCCATCACCAGCTGCCATCATAGAAATTGGCTATATAATATTCCCAAAGGCCAGATTTTAAGACTAAGACGTAACTGCACAGAAATAGAAGAGTTCCAGGTTCAAGCAAGAAAAATCGGGGAAAGATTCACACAAAAAGGATACAATGACACGTTTATCCAAGAAAAGATACAAGAAGTCAGCAACATCCCTAGAGGAGACCTTCTAGTTGCTAAGAAGAAACCAACCAACAAAGTAGATGGAGTTCCAGTCATATTAGACTATAACATCCACTACAAAAAGATTAAGAAGATCTTCTCCCGCCACTGGCACATCCTCAAAACAGACACCAAATTGGGAAATATCCTGCCAGATAGACCCAAATGTATTTACAAAAGGGCCCCTACCCTTTGAGACCAACTGGTAAAGGGAGTGGTTAATCCACCCAAAAAGCAGCTCACGTTCTTTACTGGGAAAGGGTTCTATCCTTGCAAGCGATGCTATGCCTGCACACGCATCAAACGCCCCAATGAAAAAGTAGTGAAATTCAAGTCTAACAGTAATGGGACAGAATACGAAATTAAAGATTTTGTTGGGTGTAATACCGAAGGGGCAGTATATGTGCTAGAGTACAGTTGCGGCCTACAATATGTCGGCGTGACAAAACGACTCCTAAGGATACGGATCAAAGAACACGTGCGCAATATCATCAAAGGTTTTGATCAACACAGTGTCTCCAGACATTTTGAGGTAGCCCATAATAAGCATCCGTCCCACCTTAGATTCTGGGGGATTGCACCCTATAATAGGCCGTGGCGAGGGGGTCACAAAGTTAGGTCCCTCAGTCAACTAGAATCTAAATTTATCTTTTCTATGGACACATTTGCCCCGAGAGGACTAAACATAGACTTTGACCTAAACTGTTTCCTCAACGATTTTTGAACATTATCACCTTTTCTTACTGTTCTTCCCACACCCTGTTTCTGGATGTGTAGACTTCCAAGACCTACATCCAAGATCACCTATATAATTTACTCATGGATGATGTGTACTGTAAACTGTATAAGATCGAAGTAGATATTTTATATTTATGTACATGTGCCATGAGTGTTGTCTCTGAAGCTCCCAAATATTTTTTATATATCCTTTTCCTATTTTTTATTGTTATTTTATTGTACCTTAATCCTGTTTAGGATTCTTAGTAGACATGCCCCAGGCTGGTATAGCCAGATGTGAGGGCTTTTGACACATCAGCCTCCACCCCTTTTTTCATCTCAGCATGTATGAGACTGGTCGGTCCATATAGCAGACCCCCCTTTTTTTTATCTATATCTATTAAGGATTTATCCTCTAGACATTGATTCATTTTAATTTTTAATATATATTGTTTAATAAAACTTTCTCTCCATCCATGGTATGGAAACTAAACATCTCCCCTCCAGTCCACCTGACAACTGGGGTCCTTTGCTGTATATGCAAACATGGTAGCCGCTCGCTATATGTCAGCATACAGCTTCCTCTGGTTTCAGACACACAGGTTCTCCCCCTTTCCATGCTAAGTTATTGGTCCGCCTATTCTGCTGTACACTGCACCAAGATCATCCCTGATCCAGGAGTCACTCCTACCTATCAATAGGAAAAAGCCCAGGCAAAATGGCGATCGCTTTATTTGTGATTAGCCATTACAATAAGAGTGTGGGCTACGAGAAAATGGCCGACATGCGCCCAGCATAGCAGACACCCAGGCAGTCGAGCGGTGCTACTCTTTGTCTTCAAGCCACTCCTACTTACTAATAGGAAGTGACCTAGGCAAGATGGCCACTATCTCAGCAGTCACCAGTTACCTATATGAGTGCGGGCCACAAGAAAATGGCCGCCATGCGCCCATTACAGCAGACCATTAGGCGGTCTATTTAAAGCCTCCAATATTCCACCTATGTTATCCCCTAAGGAAGTCATGTGACATGACGAGACGCATAGGGATCGAGGAGCATCAGAGTCCACATGCCTGACGCAGCAAGACCCCCCTGCTGTCCGTTTGGTTTCTGTGCCCAGTTTTTATCATCCAAATGTGAGTGCACCTACTGTATATGTTTTAATAAACCTGTTCCATTTTTGCGGGGCTGTACTATGGTCTTTCTTTCTCCCATCCTATATGCTGTGTGAGGGTCCCCTCTATCTGCTCCAAGTGTCCACCCAGCTCAGACACAGAAGAAGAGGAGCCAGGTGTGCATCCAGGACTTAGGACGAACTCGGTGTTCGTGGGAGATAGGCCCACCATCCATCACCTCCATGTGAGTGGATGTATGAGTGAATGATGTTGCCTGTTTAGACACTTCCATAACACCATATCCTACTTGCTTTGTATCCTCTCTTACTGCTGAGGAGTGCTGATGTAGTTTCTGTCCATTAAAGTGTATTCCTCCTCCCCCTGCCAGAGGTGGTTTTATTTGGCTATCCATGCCATAGCCGTGAGGTGAGGGGCTAGGGACCACCTGAGGTGTTCACTGTACCACGTCCTTTCCCGGCACCATTTCTTCCATCTTTTGGAAACTGTCTTCTGGGACATCTTTGGATCCTGTCTTCTGGGACATTTGGGAAACACTTTCAGAGACTTTTTTGCATTTCTTCACTGATTTATATATTATTATTTGTATTGTTCACTGTGTTACACTCTCAGGGGCGCCCCTAGCGGAAGTTCTCCCTGATTTCACATTACCTGGACCAGCACATTGTGTACATTTTACTGTTTGTGAATTTGTACTCCTTCTTTGTCACCTGCCATTGTTTAGTATTCAATATTATCTTTTGTGCTACATTTTGACGGTTTAAGTATTGACACAAAACTTATGTACGCTATCACTCTGTTTTAAATACAGATAATGTCATGTTCAACACCGGAGACCCAACCTGGCAAATCTGAAAACTCCCTATTACGGAGCACAAATTCTTTAGCCTTCTGTCGCTGAGTTTTGGACAGAGTCTCCGCTATCACAACTTCAGCGATAGTCAGATTAAATAGAGCAATAAATCGGGTAGTCTCAGCGACCAAGGACTCTCTAACCTTGCATGGTTCCAACAAGTTCACGTGATATATTTGCTCAGGTTTTCGTCTTCCCGGTTGGCTAATTTTATAATTCACCACCCCCATTTTCTCCAACACTTCATAAGGACCCTGCCATTTGGCTAGGAATTTACTTTCGACCGTGAGGACCAACACCAACACCCTCTCACCAGGTGCAAAGGAACGGACTTGGGCCCCACGATTGTAAATCCTCTCTTGAGCCAACTGGGCTTGGGCTAAATGTGTCTTCACAATCGGCATCACTTGGGCAATTCTATCTTGCATTTGTGCCACATGTTCAATCACACTTCGATGAGGGGAACTCTCACTCTCCCATGTTTCCCTGGCAATGTCCTGTAGGCCCTGGGGGTGCCTCCCATACAGTAGCTCAAACAGAGAGAACCCTGTGGACGATTGGGGAACCTCTCTTATGGCAAACATCAGATAAGGGAGCATATAATCCCAATTCTTTCCGTCTTTATCCACCACCTTCCTCAACATTTGTTTTAAGGTTTTATTAAACCGTTCCACTAACCCGTCTGTTTGTGGGTGATACACTGATGTACGTAATTGGGTCATTTTTTAGGAGTTTACAAAGTTTTCTGGTCACCCTAGACAAACAGGGTACCCTGATCAGTTAGGACTTCTTTAGGAAGACCCACACGGCTGAAAACCTGAAACAACTCTTTGGCAATGGTTTTAGCAGAGGTGTTTCGGAGAGGAATCGCTTCAGGGTAACGGGTGGCATAGTCCATTATTACCAAGATGTGCTGGTGCCCTCTAGTGGACTTCAGTATGGGGCCAACCAAGTCCATGGCGATCCTCTCAAAAGGGATCTCGATAATGGGCAGGGGTACCAACGGACTGCGGAAATGTGGCATGGGTGCAGTAATCTGACACACTGGACAGGAAGAGCAGTACAATTCCACTTCCTTAGTGATCCCAGGCCAATAAAATCTTTGGGTGATCCTCTCCCGGGTTTTTTCTGCTCCCAAATGTCCCCCAAGAATGTGCCCATGGGCCAGTTCCAAAACCATCTTGCGGTAAGGTTTAGGCACTACCAGTTGCTCAATGGTCTCCTCTATCCTCTGTGACACTCGATATAACAGGACTCTTTCAATAATGAAGTAAGGGAGTAAAGTAACTAACTCCCCATCTATCTTCACTACATTCTCCCGGGCTCTTAGCAATGTGGGGTTGCTCAATTGCTCGGTGATAAAATTTTCTCTGTGCACCTCGAGGTCATCAAAACCTATCGGCCGCTGTTCCTCTTCTGAGGTAGCAGGCTCCTCCCTAGGGACTGGTGTTTCCCCTGCTAAGACCGAGAACGGAAACTCAGGAAAATCCTCACAGTTAGAGGATTCTGGAGTAGTGATGAGCGGAATACGCCATATTCGATTTCGAAGAATATTCGCGAATATTCGTTAATATCGAATATTCGTGATATTTTATAAAAAAAAATAAAAAAATTGCGAATTTTCGCCAATGCGAATTTTCGCCAATGCGAATTTTCACCAATGCGAAATTTCGCAATTTTTTTTTTTTTATATAAAATATCACGAATATTCGATATTTACGAATATTCGCTATATTTTATATAAAAAAAAAATTGCGAAATTTCGCATATGCGAAAGCGAAAATGATTGCGAAATTTCGCTATTTTTTTGGGATAAAATATCACGAATATTCGATATTTACGAATATTCGCTATATTTTATAAAAAAAAAAAATTGAGAAATTTATTGAGAAATTTATTGTGAAATTTGAAAAATACGAATATTCGAAATAGCGAATATTCGCCGCGATATTCGAGTTATTCGCGAATACTCGAATATGCAATATTCGTAGCGAATATTCGCAATGCGAATATTCGTGAGCAACACTATTCTGGAGTAGACGTTTCAGGCTCAGAAGAACCACCTACTGGGGAATCTGGGCAATCCCAGAGTTCCCAGAACTTTGGGAAATCCCTTCCCACAATGGCGTCATGTGGCAGTTTGGGAACTAATCCCACTTGGTGACACAAGTTACCGAGGGAGGTTTCAAAGGAAACCGTAGTCACCAGATATTCTCGAGTGTCCCCATGTACACAAACTACAGCCATTTTCCTAGGATGTAAGGTTTTTCCTACCACTAGATCACTTTTCACTAAGGTGACCAGGCTACCTGAATCCAACAATACCACAACATCTTTACCATCTAAGCACATTCTACATAAAGGTTTCTCATTCCCCTTTACTGCAGTGCATGTGGTTGCAAAGAGGGACTGTCGTCTCTCTGTCAGAAAGTCACACTGTATGGGTTCATCAACCGCTGGGCAAACCGCTGCTACATGTCCCTCTTCCTGGCAACGGAATGTCCCGCTTCCTGGCAACGGAAACAAATCAACCTTCTGGTCCTCTCCTGTGGGATGGGTCTTCCAGGCCGCTCTCGCCAAACATTAGTTGTCCCCGCGGAAACGCGCACGTGCGCGGGAGCGCGCGTCCGCGTCCATTGGCGCCAGACAGCCTACTAAAGGATGCACTGACCCCAGCCGAGTGCTGACAGGTCTCAGCGGTTCTGGTTCCTGTGTCCTGTGCCTATTCCCGTGCTCCTGATCCCGGTTACTGATCCTTGGCTTCCTTGACCTTGCTTTTGGACTCGCTTCACCCCTGACTCTTGGTTCCTGATCTCGGCTTTCCACGTGACCCTGTTTCCTGCCTGATGACTTTGTACCTCGCTGCCCGCTCGTTGCTGAACCCGGCTTCCCATGTGACCACGATCCTGTTCCCTGTTTGGCTCCGCTCTACTTCCCGGGTACCTGCGACTTCGTCCCTGCAACCTGCTGCGACTTCGTCCCTGCAACCTGCTGCGACTTCATCCCTGCAAACTGCTGCGACTTCCTGCCTTGCAAGAGTTACATCTGCAGGCACTCGTGTCTCCCCTGGCCCTTGGTTTCCCCTGTCTCCACTCTCAGCGGGACCAGGGCCGGAGATTCAAGAGAGGCTAACCTCATCATTTCAGACTTCACCCAGGTATGTGACAATGTCTCTGGGTGAAGAGTAGGGATAAGTTGAACACCCCTGGGTTCGATTTGCATCAGAACTTTAGCATGTGAACATGTGAACCCTGTTAAAGTCTATTGGACTCGAACGTTTGAAATCTAAAGTACTAATTTTAAAGACTAATATGCAAGTTATTGTCCTAAAAAGTGTTTGGGGACCTGGGTCCTGCACCAGGTGAGTGTTTGGGGACCCAGGTCCTGCCCCAGGGGACATGTATCAATGCAAAAAAAGTTTAAAAAACTTCCATTTTTTTTAGGAGCAGTGATTTTAATAATGTTTAAAGTGAAACAATAAAATTGAAATATTCCTTTAAATTTCGTACCTAGGGGGGTGTATAGTATGCCAGTAAAGTAGCGCTTGTTTCCTGTGCTTAGAACTGTCCCTGCACAAAATGTAATTTCTGAAGGAAAAAAGTCATTTAAAATCACTTGTGGCTATAATGAATTGTCGGCTCCCGGCAATACAGAGAAAAGTCATTCATAAAAAAAGAATGCGTGGGGGGCCCCCAAATTCAATTACCAGGACCTTTGGGTCTGGTATGGATATTAAGGGGAACCCTGCGTCAAATAAAAAAAAAATTATGTGGGGTTCCCCCCAAATATCCATTCCAGACCCTTCAGGATTTTAAGGGGAACTCCACCCCAAATGTTAAAAAAAATGCCGTGGACCCCCACACATTTTATTTTTTATGAATGACTTTTCTCTGTATTGCCGGGAGCCGACAATTCATTATAGCCACGAGTGATTTTAAATTACTTTTTTTCCTTCAGAAATGACACTTTGTGCATGGGAAACAAGCGCTACTTTACAGGCATACTATACACCCCCCCCGCCCTAGGTACGAAATTTAAAGGAATATTTCACTTTTATTGTTTCACTTAAAGGAATTATTAAAATCACTGCTGCCAAAAAAACTGCAGTTTTTAAAACTTTTTTTTGCATTGATACATGTCCCCTGGGGCAGGATACAGGTCCCCAAACACTTTTTTTTTACAATAACTTGCATATTAGCCTTTAAAATGAGCAATTTAGATTTCAAACATTTGAGTCCCATAGACTTTAACAGGGTTCTAAAGTTCACACGAACTTGCCGCGAACACCCTAAATAGTTCGCTGTTCGGCGAACAGGAAATGTTCGAGTCGAGTTATACTCAAACTCAAAGCTCATCCCTAGTGAAGAGGACACATTCTCTATTGCTAGGTACCTTTCGACCAGGTCTACTAGTTTGTCTGCGGTTTCTGGACCACCATGGCTCACCCATTTCTGCAGGGTGTTAGGCAGAGACCTAAGAAATTTGTCCATGACTACTCGTTCCAAAATTATTGGTCCGTACAGAGTTTCTGGCTGCAGCCAATTCCTAGCCAAATGAATGAGGTCATACATCTGCGACCGAGGTGGCTTCCTCAGCTGATAACTCCAATTTTGGACCCGCTGAGCACGAACATCCAGGGTTACACCAAAACGTGCCAATATTTCCTCTTTTAACCGATCATAGTTTTTTGGCATTTTGGGCTTCTCCAGATAATAGGGGGGCCACTAGTCCAGCCCACTGTTCTTTAGGCCAACTCTCTTTTTCCGCTGTTCTCTTAAACGTGGTCAGAAACATCTCAGGGTCATCATCTGCAGTCATCTTTGGCAATAAGTGGCTTACCCGAAAAGTCGATATGTTACTGGCCTGACTCCCAGCCTTGGTCTGCTGTCTCTGAAGCTGTTTCACGATGACCTCCATTTGCTGCTGGTGTCTCTGTTCCAAGCCTGCAATGCTCTCTCAGTGAGCTGCAAGGCTCTCTTGGTGAGCCTGTTGTTGAGCTGCGTGAGCCTGTTGTTGAGCTGCAAGGCTCCGCTGCAAAACTGCATTTGTCTGCTGTTGATTTGCATTTGCTATAGCCAGCTGTTTTAGTATGTCCTCCATTTTGGGTTTACTTTAAATGCCCACGGCACTCCATCATGTGTGAGGGATTAGCTCGGTAGCGGGTGTGTATGAGTTCACTACACGCTGAACTATACAGAAAGGCAGTTGAGGATGGTTGAAAACAAAGGATATGGTTTATTCTTCCATATTGCTGGATACAAGTGCAAGCATCAAAACAGCATAAACAAAACAAAACATAAAATAAACCCTTGCCACTTGGGGCATCTACCTTCAAAACACTGGGCAGACACTGCTGGTTAGACAGCAGAAAAACAATAGTATTTTTGATTTTTATCACACAGAATAATCAACATCACCTCACCTCTTTCAGAAGTCTTTCTGACTGCTCCTTAACTCAAAAAGTCTCAGGATGCAGCAATCAGTAGTCATCCTTTTGGATGTCTTATAGAGGCCTTAATTTGCTTCATTCTGAACAGCTGAAGTTTTCCAACGCCTTAAACCTTCCTGGCTATTTCTGCAGCCGACACCTAATAGCAATTGGTGAATTGTCTAAACAAGGCAGAAATGTATTTCCCGTCTGTGACAACACCCACAGATTTACCTGACTTCCTGTCACAATATATATATAGATATATATATATATAGATATATATATATATATATCTATATCTATATCTATATATATATAGATATAGATATATAGATATATATATATATATATATATATAAGAAGGCCAGTATGGTGGCCTGAGTTTATGGGAGGAGCCCAGAGGGTACTTAAGCAGCCCACTCACACATGCTCTTTGTCGGTTCAGTGTGCGGTACTACACGTCACTGGGCCGACTCTTCCCAGCTCACCTCATGTCCGTGAGTCTGCGCATTCAATCGCATTCGACATCACAATCGCTTTGTGGCTTCTCCCTTCATGGTCTTCGCCGGCGGTTCCCGCTTACTGTCGCAGGTAGGATTCAAACCTTTTCGTATCTTGTGCAATCTTGCAATTCGTTATGCTTTCTATCCTGCACCCCTTTTGGGAAAAAATCTGCCTCTGAGTTATTGTTGCTCATGTTCCAACATCATTTGGCTCAGGCGTAGTACATTTGTAACTTCCTTCTGCCAAACATACGATTCATTTGTAAATCCATTTGGAGATTAGCATGTGTTTGTATGGGTTCTTTGGCAGATTGAGGTGGTAATTGGACTCACATGGTGCCTTGTCTGCACTTGATTAGCCTGGGGGGATGGGTGGTTGGTAGGTGTTCGGTTTCAAAGCAAGGGGTAGCATGCACTCTACAACCAAATCGTATCAGATTTGTTCAATACTCCTTACTACCGATTCGTATCGAATTTGTTTCATGCATTTTTACAACCGTTGCATGCTTTCTACCGTTGTCATTCATTGTTCCCCCATGCTGTGTGTTTTTAGTTCCGGCAGCGGAACTTACGAATTGTTTGTTCACAGTTCTTCTCTCTCATTTATTTACCAAAGTTATTGCCTGTGCATCATGCATGGCGCCACACCACACTCTTCCGATGTGTTGCACATCCACTCCAGTCCAAAGCAAACCCAGTCGCACGTTCACTGTCCCAGGTAGGATTTGTTAGCATGTTTGTCATTCGTGGCCACTCATGGTGTCATCCGTACCATATGTTTGGTTCCTGCAGTGGAGCTTAGAAAGCATTGATACGCACTTCTCGTGTTCTATTTTCTACACCAAACCTCATTGTTTTGCCCCATGCACGGCATCACGCTACACCTTCACATTCTTTATGTCCTATCAATTTGCTACCATTTGTTGTCTCCCATATCGTTCATTAGTGGCCCCTACGGAACCACGATTCAAACAGGCGTTGTCCTCCTACCTTATACTGCTTGCTTAAGGTACAAACAAACCAGGTGTTTCTATCCTTTCTCAGTAACCCAATTCTTATTGATTGAGACCTTGCAACCATGCAAATCATCTCAGCAGCCTGACACCCTTGTTAAGACCCTTGCAACACATGACCTTTACAAAACGCAAAATAAAAAAAATAATAAATATAAAAACGTAAAAAAAAAAACTTTGCCACCACGCAATCTCAGCCCCTCGGCAACCTGACACCTGTTGAGACCGTTGCAACCACGCAAAATCGTCTCAGCAGCCTGACACCCTTGTTGAGACCCTTGCAAATGCAATATCATCTCAGCAGCCCTCACACTCATTGAGATCCTTGCAACCACGCAAAATCATCTCAGCAGCCTGACACCCTTGTTAAGACCCTTGCAACACATGACCTTTACAAAACGCAAAACAAAAAAATAATTATAAAAAAAGAAAAAAAAAACGCAAAAAAAAACAACCTTTGCCACCACGCAATCTCAGCCCCTCGGCAACCTGACACCTGTTGAGACCGTTGCAACCACGCAAAATCATCTCAGCAGCCTGACACCCTTGTTGAGCCCCTTGCAAACGCAATATCGTCTCAGCAGCCCTCACACTCATTGACATCCTTGCAACCACTCGTATATCGTCTCAGCAGCCTGACACCCTTAAGACCCTTGCAACACATGACCCTTACAAAAGGCAAAAATAAAAAATAAAAAGATATATAAAAACGCAAAAAAAAAAAGCAAAATTAAACATTAAAGTGCAAAAAATAAATAAAAAACTTTGCCACCACACAATCTCGGCCCAGCAACCTGACACCTGTTTAGACCATTGCAACCACGCAAAATCGTCTCAGCAGCCTGACACACTTGTTGAGACCCTTGCAAACGCAATACCGTCTTAGCAGACCCACACTCATCGAGACCCTTGAAACCACACAAAATCATCTCAGCAGCCTGACACCCTTGTTAAGACCCTTGCAACACAAGGCCCTTACAAAAACGCAAAGAAAAAATATATATATATAAAAAAAAAAAAAAGAAAGAAAAAAAAGAAACGTTGCCACCACGCAATCTCGGCCCAGCAACCTGACACCTGTTGAGACCATTGCAACCACGCAAAATCATCTCAGCAGCCCTACATTCATCAAGGCCCTTGCAACCACGCAAAACCGTCTCAGCAGCTTGACACTCTTGTTGAGATCCTTGCAAACGCAATACCATCTCAGCAGCCCCACATTCATCAAGGCCCTTGCAACCACGCAATACCATCTCGGCAGCCTCACACCATTGTTGAGACCCTTGCAAACGCAATACCGTCTCAGCAGCCCCACATTCATCAAGGCCCTTGCAACCACGCAATACCGTCTTGGCAGCCTCACACCATTGTTGAGACCCTTGCAAACACAATACCGTCTCAGCAGCCCCACACTCATCGAGAGCCTTGCAACCACGCAATACCATCTCGAGCAACCTCCCACTCATCAAAGACCTTTGTGACCACGCAGTCTCGCCCCAGCAACATGGCATTCATTGAGACCCTTGCAGCCAGAAAAATGGGTGTTTTTCAGCTGCCCCTGATCTCTCCTCTATGTTATCTTACCAGTACGTCTACACAGGATCCCCAATCACTCCTCTATATTATATTATCAGTACATGTACACAGGATCATTTATAGTAATTTCTAGGCAGTCGAGTTCAGAAACCTTCTCGAAAAAAAAAAAATGGGTTCAGACGGATGTTCAAAGGCATTCGAAACGCCGATGCCTGTAACAGCTTGTAAACACAGCCACATGTGGTAACTCATGTTTACCAGCGTTTCATTTACAGTTGTTTTTATTTAAAAAAAAGAAAAAAAGGGGGGGAATATTGTCTCAGCAACTTGACAAATGTAATATCATCTCAGCTACCTCACACTCGTCTAGACCTTTGCAACCACACAATCTCGACTCAGCAACCTAACGCCCGTTCAGACCTTTGCAGCCATACAAAGTCGTCTTAGCAAACTGACACTCATTTGACACCATTGCAAACGCAATATCATCTCAGCAACCTGACACCCGTTCAGACCTTTGCAGCCATACATAGTCATCTCAGCAGCCCGACACTCACTTGAAACCATTGCAAACGCAACATCGTCTCAGCAACCCCTCACTTGTTGAGACCCGTGCAACCACACAAGGCCATCTCAAAACAAACCTCATAATCATCGAGACCTTTGCAACCACGCAATATCGTCTCAGCAAACCAGACTGAGACCCTTGCAACCACACAATATTGTCTGCAGCACTATAAAAAACTTTGCAGCACGCACCTGCGTGCAAACCCGAATACAAACTAAACTTGCAAACACACCTCAGTGACAATCAGCCAAACAAACACACAGTGGCACCCAGTTGGCCATTCATCTTTATTGGCACGTGGGCCACTCATCTTTTCCCTGTCTTTTTCCCTGCAGTTAGTTCAGGTTTCCATCCAGCAGTGGCGAGTGCACGTTGGTCTGCGAGTGCACGTTGGTCTGCGAGTGCACGTTGGTCAGCGAGTGCACGTTGGTCAGTGAGTGCACGGTGGTCAGCGGGTGCACGTTGGTCAGCGGGTGCACGTTGGTCGGCGGGTGCACGTTGGTCGGCGAGTGCACGTTGGACGGCGAGTGCACGTTTGTCGGCGAGTGCACGTATATCGTCTTGTTGAGCACCTGTGTATTGTCTGGATTTTCTCACACCAATGCAAGATCCAGTCCAAGTTCTCAAACTAGACCAAGCATCAGTAGCAGACTTAGCTATATGGGACAACTTCCCCACCTGATAGAACAGCATTTCAATCTTCATCCCGGCAGTGTCAGCCGAGCCACCACAGGCTTTTGCGTGCATTTTTCGTCCGCCACTGGTTCTCCAAACCTTGGCCCCCAGAAATTCTCTTAAATTTCTGCTTCACCCAGTCTTCATCACGTCTTGTGCTGTACCCCATTGTGGCAGCTGCCCAGGTTTGGGGCCACACTTGAACTGAAAAGACAGTGTTCTTCACCACAGACAATCAGGCCACAGCCGACTTCATCAATTAAGGTAGATCAAGCCTCTCCCCATCACGTCCTTCCTGCGCAGGCTCACGCAGCTGTCACTCCGTCACCAGTTTAATATCTTCTGTAGTCATATTCCAGGCAAATGCAAAATCGCAGCTGATGCTCTGTCCCATTCTAACCTTATTCGTTTTTCCAGCAAGAGCCTGGAGCTGACCCAATAACCATCCCTGTCCCACCCTGGTCATTGCTGACGATGGACTGAAGTAGCATCTCACCAACTCAACCCAGCTTATTAACAACTCCTTGGCACGCAACACACTGAAGGCCTATCACACTGCTTGGAACACTAACTGCTAATTTTTGGCCACTTGCCTCGGAGCAGCAATAGGCAACGTTAGACATGTCCTAGCCTTTATATCGTATTGCCACACGCAGCTGACCCTTTCTTACAATACTATCACGCCATATCTAGATGGCGTCCAGCATTTCCTGTCCCTGCAGGACCCCAGTAAACTGTCAGTATTCTCGAGCCCATGCAGTCAAGTCCCTCCTACAGAGCATACAGAAGCACCAAACTGTAGTCAGTGGCAAGCGCCTACCTTTCAAGAGTGCCCTCTTTAGGCACATGTCTGAAATCCTTACTCGTTCCCCATTTAGGGCCTTGCCCAGCATAGTCATCCTAGCAGCCATCTACCAGGCCTTTTACGGTTCCCTACGACCTAGTGAATTTACAGTCAGTGGCTCCGGCAGTCAGACACTGCTCCGACGCCACCCGACTCGCTTTTGAACCCCTACACTCTCAGTCTGCAAAGGCAACAATCCAGCCCCGGGGGTTGACATCAACCTGTTTCAGACTAACAATGCCTGACGCCCAGTGACGGTGCTCGACCGACTATTGCTCCATCTACCAAGCCAATCTGATGGTAGCTTGTTGCTACACTTTCTAAACCAGCTCCCTGAGTGGCAGCCAGTTTGTCAAGAATGTCAGAATCCTAAGCAACTTGGGCTTTAATCCCAGTCTGTTCTCAGGACATTCTTTCCGAATTAGAGCAGCCTCAACTGCCTCACAACAGGGAGTACCAGACCACGTAATCAAGATACCAGGCTGATGGGAAGTCTCCTTGTTTTGCCACATACATCCCAAATCCTCAGGAAGAAATGGCACAAGCCTTTACCATGCTGGCTCAATAAATACAAGAAATCAATATAAGCTATTTTCCTATCTGAGTCTTTTGCCCCCTTTTCTTGGCATACTGACCAGACCACCAAGGCACACTTCAGGTCTATTTATGTTGTTAGTCTTGTCGCGTGTTTATGTGATCCACATCACTCTCGGTCAGAGGGCCACGACCATAAATAAGAAGGCCAGTATGGTGGCCTGAGTTTATGGGAGGAGCCCGGAGGGTACTTAAGCAGCCCACTCACACATGATCTTTGTCGGTTCAGTGTGCGGTACTACACGTCACTGGGCCGACTCTTCCCAGCTCACCTCATGTCCGTGAGTCTGCGCATTCAATCGCATTCGACACCCTCCCGCCCTTCCCTTTTTCAGGGCACTTCTCATCATATCCTTCTTCAATTAACTACCAATTACTTACTTTGGGTATGCCCCCTTTTCTTGGCATACTGACCAGACCACCAAGGCACACTTCAGGTCTATTTATGTTGTAAGTCTTGTCGCGTGTTTATGTGATCCACATCACTCTCGGTCAGAGGGCCACGACCATAAATAAGAAGGCCAGTATGGTGGCCTGAGTTTATGGGAGGAGCCCGGAGGGTACTTAAGCAGCCCACTCACACATGATCTTTGTCGGTTCAGTGTGCGGTACTACACGTCACTGGGCCGACTCTTCCCAGCTCACCTCATGTCCGTGAGTCTGCGCATTCAATCGCATTCGACACCCTCCCGCCCTTCCCTTTTTCAGGGCACTTCTCATCATATCCTTCTTCAATTAACTACCAATTACTTACTTTGGGTATGCCCCCTTTTCTTGGCATACTGACCAGACCACCAAGGCACACTTCAGGTCTATTCATGTTGTAAGTCTTGTCGCGTGTTTATGTGATCCACATCACTCTCGGTCAGAGGGCCACGACCATAAATATATATATATATATATATATATATATATATATATATATATATATATTTTAAATACACCATCTGAAGTATATTAGACAATGTACACCAGGAATGGCCTGCAGTCAGATATAGGCTACACTGGATGCAGAGTATATAAATATATGTATATATACGAGACTGACTGTATATGTGTGTGTGTGTATATATATATATATATATATATATATATATATATATATATATATAATATATACACAGTCCTGATAAAAAGTTTAAGACCACTTGAAAAATGGCAAAAAATCAAATTTTACATGGTTGGATCTTAACTACTTGCTGACCAGCCACCGCAGTTCTACGGTGGCAGGTCGGCTCCCCTGCACGAGAGCCTGTAGCTCTACGTCGACTCTCGAAGTGGCCACTAGGGGAGCAAGCGCGCTGCCAGAGGCGCGCGCCCCCGCTCGTCCCTGACTCCCGTGCGCGTGCCAGGCGGGAGCGATCGCCGCCGGCCACCCACGATTGCTCGTTACAGAGCGGGTGTCAGGGTGTTCTCCTGTCAGGGGAGAAATGTATGAACAGCGATCAGTCATTTGTTCTAGTGAGGCCACCCCCCATACAGTTAGAACACACCCAAGGAACATACTTAACCCCTTCCCCGCCTCCTAGTGTTAACCCCTTCCCTGCCAGTGGCATTTTTATAGTAATCCAATGCATTTTTATAGCACTGGTCACTATAAAAATGCCAATGGTTCCAAAAATGTGTCAAAAGTGTCTGAAGTGTCCGCCATAAGGTCGCAGTACCGATAAAAAAACACGCCCTATTTTATAAATGCTATAACTTTTGCGCAAACCAATCAATAAACGTTTATTGCGATTTTTTTTTACAAAAAATATGTAGAAGAATATGTATCGGCCTAAACTGTGGAAAAAAATGTTGTTTTTTTTTTTTTATATTGTCGCTCTATTTTTGTTTATAGCGCTAAAAATAAAAGCCGCAGAGGTGATCAAATACCACTAAAAGAAAGCTCTATTTGTGGAAAAAAAAAGGACGCCAATTTTGTTTGGGAGCCACGTCACAGGACCGCACAATTGTCAGTTAAAACAACGCAGTGCCGGATCGCAAAAAAGTGCTCTTTGACCAGCAATATGGTCCGGGGGTTAAGTGGTTAACAAGGTTCCAAGTAGAGCTTCAACATGCAACAAGAAGAAATGAGAGTAAGACAAAACATTTTTTGAGCATTCAATTAATTGAAAATAACGATTAAACTGAAACAGTCTGTTTTTCAGCTGATCGAAAGTTTAAGACCACATGCCTTTAAAAGGCCAAATCTGTGCAAAGATGTGGATTCATTGTTATTTTCTGTCAGGTAGTCACACCTTGTGATGGCAAAGGCAAAAAAAACTCTCCCTTTTTGAACGTGGGAAAAAAAAACAAGAGAGAAAAGCAACTCAAAGTATTCTGTATTTTAATATTTATAATAAAAATTATCCAGCGCTTACATCAAAACTAGCAATGGTGAAAGTCTGGGAAGCCTGTATAAATCCTAGTGACAGTCAATGGAGCCAGGAGCGAGACTTGTGAACCTTCAGCCAATATATGACATCCGCTCGGAGCCGGGCGGCTCATCTGCTGGTGTATGACGTCAATGGAACGGAGGCCAGGAAGGACCATGACGTGTTTCAGAGCATGCGCGGGTCAGGGGGACAGACCTGCGCGCTCTTTTTTAAAGTGTAAACCAAGGAGGGGAAGGGGAGGTTTAAGAACTTGTCAGGTGATGGCACACCGACCAATGAGGCCGCGTACACACGACAAAATATATCTGTTCAAATCGGTCTGACAGACCGATTTGAACAGATATGTCTGCTGGCTGTTTTGGTTTGATCGCTGTACACACGATCAAACCAAAATCCCCGCCGGCAGACAGCTCGGTGACGTGGCGGTGACGTTGACGTCACCGCACCAGGAAGTAAATTACTTATAAGAAAATGCTTATAAGATTCTATCCAGTTGGTATATGACCCCCCTTAAATTACATAGGATTAATAAATCTGTATCTAAAATGTGCTGGAGATGCAATAGCGAGACGGGTTCCTTTTTGCACATTTGGTGGTCCTGCAAAGACATCCAACCATATTGGAAAAAGGTCCACGAATATATATCCCATATAACTTCTCTCAATCTGGATTTCACCCCTACTCAATTTTTATTACATTATTCTCCCTCATTACCAAATGGCTACTACCGATCCTTGGCAATGCATCTGATCAATGCTGCCAGGATGTGTATTCCAACTAATTGGAAATCAACCAAACCCCCTTCAATAATTGACTGGTTTAACCGCACCATGAGAAACATGGAGATGGAGGAGTTGATACATCAGGCGAGAGATACTCAAAAAAGGTTCTTGGATATTTGGTCTGATTGGCTGAGTTTTATTTCATCTGATGAATACAAATCCGTCACCTTGGGGGATTAACCTCCACTTTATTTAATTCTCTTGATCCATTTATATAACGGCAGACCCCTTCTCTTCATTCATTCCCCATTTACTTTCCCTTAGTTATATTCAGAATGTTGTTATTTACTTTGTTTGTTTCAATATTCTGGTTTAACCTGCGGCCTGGATTCATGGAAAAATCATGAATCTAGACTGTATGCTCTTCGTTGATTTCTCTAATATATGCTCTAAATTGTTTGGTTCTCAACGTTTGATATGCTTACTTTATCCAAGCCATGTATTAAGATGTTACTTTACTGTTATCGTGTCTTTCTGACACTGCATTCTTCTGTTACATAACACGGCTGCGTCCGTGTTTCCATGTCTTTTTCACTGTATTATTTAAATTGTTCTTGTTTGAATTATTATTAATAAAAATCATTACAATATAATTACTTCCACGCATGCGTCGGATTCATTCGACGCATGTGCGAGCAGATATGTCTGCAGGTTAGCGTACTAACCAGCAGACATATCGGTCCGACGGGTTCCCAGCAGACAGATTTTAAAGCAGGCTTTAAAATCTGTCTGCTGGCCAAATCCATCTGCTCGCCCGTACACACGATCGAATCTGTCTGCTGAGACGGTCTGTCAGACCGTTTTCAGCAGAGAGATTTGTTCGTATGTACGCGGCCTGAGAATACTGCAAACACGATCGAGCATAAGGCACACTAATATAAATGAATGGAACAATACTCTTTGACCGTGGCAAGTTAAAAAACAAGATGCAAATACAACATACATCTACAAAAACGAGGGAAGCTAAGTAGTATTGAGAAAAGAACATAGCGCTGGCAGTCTTCTCATTGTGAGCCAGTGCGCCGTCCAAGGCAATGGAGCCCGGGATAGCCGATCCAGGTGCACATATGTGGAGAGCGCCCTCACTGAAAATAATTTGCAGGATAGGATTTGTTATAGTATAATGTAATGGTGGTTGCAGATAAATTTAAACAAAAATGGATCTAAATATAAATTTAAATTTAAATAAAGTTTCCAATGTAATTTCAATATAAATTAAATAAATAATGGAAGGTGGGATGAACATAAAAATAAAATTAATAATAAAGTAGAAAAAATATATAGACACAATAATAATAAAAAATAATAATAATAAAGATAAAGATAAAAATAATAATAAAATTAAATATAAATGAAAATAAATAAAAATAAAACTGAAGATGAAAAAAAAAAAAGGATACATCAAAATAAATATAGTTATGATACTTATAAATGTGAAGTGGGAAACTGCAAAAACCATGGATCTATTTGAAGAAAAATATATATATATATATATATATATAGTAATATTATTAATGACAGAAAAATATATGAGGATTCAGAATACAATATAGTGAATTTTGGCATGACGCGTTAGTGATCTATATACACATGTGTATATATACATACACGTAAACTCATCCACACAGGGTACGTTTTTTTATATTATTTTTAGAGGATGGTATTGACATCCAATTCCTCATTTAAGCCAAGAGGCGCAAGACAATTAAGGGTGAAGATCCAAAAAGTCTCGCGCTAGCACAATCACGAGAACCGCTCAGCCTCAGATAAGCTTTTTGGTACGGATTTAATAACCCACACCTGTAGTCCCTTTGTAGACTGGTCATGGTGCTCGAGAAAGTGACGTGGCACACTATGTTCGCACCTGAACACCCCATAATGTTTGTTTTTCGACGAACAGGCGAACACCCGATGTTCACCCAAGATCATCCCTATCTGACACCAATAGACATACTCGATTTAATCTTTTTCATATTTTTGGGGGCAAAATTATCCTTAGCAAAAGCATGAAAACAACAAAAGGTTTTCTTTTCTGCAGCTAAAAGGAACATTTCCTGGATAATGGCCCAAGAGAAAATGGTTAGTTCCTTGAAAGATATAGGCCTAGATTCACAGACATCGGCGCACATTTATGCCGCCGTAGCGTATCTCTTTTAGCAAATGCTCCCAACATTGCACCAGCGTGGCGTACAGGCGCAGGCTGGCATAAGTGGAAGTGGGCTGGAAGTGGGCGTGATCCATGCTAATGAAGCGTGACCCCATGCAAATGTTCGGCCGGGCGCCAGACAAGTACTTAAAACAAACTGCGCATGCGTCGAGACGTGGACGTATATCCGTGCGCATGCGCACAACCACATTGGAACAACTGCCTAAGATACGCCGGACCATACGCCATAAACGTAACCTACGCCCAGTCAGACACACGTCGGCCCATATTCACAGACGTCCAACGTACAATACGTAGGCTTGTGTTCTCTCTTCCATACCTTTGCATGGGTTGCGCCTCATCTATGGGGAATAATTTTAAGCTGGACGTAAAACTTACACATATCGTTTATCATGCGCCGGGCGCAAGTACGTTCGTGAATCGCCGTATTTCCCTCATTTGCATATGTGAATGCCTAATCAATGGGAGAAGCAACATACGTCCAGACCATATATGCGCCCACGCCACACCGGCGTAAGTAAGATACATCGGGGGAGGATGGCCTATTTTTAGGCGTATCTTGGTTTGTGACTGTGGTGCACACATACGCCGGGCGCATATTTACGCTACACCGGGAAAAGGTGAGTTACGTCGGCGTAAGTGCTTTGTGAATACGGGCCATAGGGCCAGATTCAGGTAGAGTTACTCTGGAGTATCAGTGATACTCCAGCCTAACTCTCACTTTGAGCCGGCATTTCTGTTTTCAGTAAGCAGAAAACAAGAAACGCCGGGTTGGAGTTCCTATAATTGTATTTCGGGGCGTTCCCGCTGATTAACGCCGAGAATATGTTAATCAGCGAGAATCGCCAATTCACGATCGTATTCGGGCCCGACGCAGTGACTTTCCGACGTTTCCGTAAGCGATACGCGGCGTAAAGAAAAACCAGTCCCCTAGTGGAGTATCCTATGTTAAGTATGGCCGTCGTCATCGCGTCGAATTTAAAAAATTTCGAGTCGTTTGCGTAAAACGCCCGTGAATGGGGATTGACGTCATTGACGTTCACTGACAGAATTTGGAGCATGCGCACTGACAGTCGACGCATGCGCAGTACGTTCGCCGCGGGATCGCGCCTATTTTAAATACTACACGCCCCCTACCCGCCCAATTTGAATTCCGCCGGCTCATTTTCGCTACGCCGCCGCAACTTTAGGAGCAAGTGCTTTGTGAATACAGTACTTGCTCCTAAAGTTTTGGCGGAGTAACGTAAATGAGAAAAGTTACTCCAAAATAAAGATTCGCCCATCTACCTGAATCTGGCCCATAGTTGCTAGGTTTGAGCTAACCTGGAAACCTAGCAACATATACTGTATAGGAATTCCCAAATAAACATCTGCACCATGTAAAGATGGAGAGGGAAGTCTGGCTCTCCTGAATACTTTCTTCTTTTCTTTCTTATTTCTGTACTTTCTTTCCATATAAAATTCTCTGGTGCACTCTAGTGCATTTTAGGCTCCGCTTTTGACCACAAGAGCAAGGACCAATTTTACAGAGGTCTCTCCTATATGGAAAACATTACACACAAGCAAAGCTGAATGATGCTTTAATCTCACACCAGTTGACCAAGTTTACTGTTACAGTAAAACCTTGGTTTGAGAGTAACTTGGTTTGAGAGCGTTTTGCAAGACAAGCAACATTTTTTGATACATTTCGAATTGATATACAAGCAATGTCTTGATATACAAGTAGTGTCATGTCATAGCTGAGTATAAAAGAGAAGAGATGCGCCTGTAAGGCACCGTACACACGGCAGAGAACCTCGACGGGCAGAACACATCGTTCCGCCCGTCGAGGTTCTCTCCCGGCCGTCGAATTCGGCGACCCGCCCCTCGGGAATGGCAACCAGCCATTCTTCCAGGCGGGCCGTCGAGGAAATAGAAAGTGTGCTCTCTATTTCGGCTCGGCGGGCTTCACGACGGGAAGCTCGCCGAGACCGTACACACGGCCGAGGTCCTCGCTGGAATGTGCATTCCAGCGAGGTTCTCGCTGGTTTTCAGCGAGAACCTCGGCCGTTTGTACGGCGGCTAAGTGTAGCAATATGGTTACATTTAATGAAGGCACAACATTTAACAACATATTGCTACTAGAGTTGAGCGGACACCTGGAAGCTTGGGTTTGGCGGGTTCGGCCGAACTTCGGAAAAAAGCCTAAGTTCGGGACCCGAACTTGACCCAAACTTGACCCCGAACCCGAACCCCATTGGAGTCAATGGGGACCCCGACCCAGACTTTTGACTACTAAAATGTCTCTAAACGACTAAGGGAAAGGGCTAGAGGGCTGCAAATGGCAGCAAAATGTAGGTAAGAGCATGGCAAGTACTCTGACAATAAATGGATAGGGAAATAACTTAAAATAACATTAAAAAAAATATCTTGACAAGAAGGAACCTTCCCCTAAACTGCAACCCCCAGGGCCGGATGCGGACCTTTGCATGCCTTTATCCGGCCCTTGGGAATTCCTCCTTTAGATATGAAGCGCTATTCCTCCCAATGATACGGGCGAGGAGGCACTTTTCCTCCCACTGATACCAATGATGGGACACTATTCCTCCCACTGACACCAATGATGGGACACTATTCCTCCCACTGATACCAATGATGTGACACTATTTCTTCCACTGACACAAATGATGGGACACTATTCCTCCCACTGATACCAATGATGGTGTACTATTCCTCCCACTGACACCAATGATGGAACACTATTCCTCCCACTTATACCAATGACGGGACACTATTTCTCCCACTGACACAAATGATGGGACACTATTCCTCCCACTGATACCAATGATGGGACACTATTCCTCCCACTGATACCAATGATGGGACACTATTCCTCCCACTGACACAAATGATGGGACACTATTCCTCCCACTGATACCAATGATGGGATACTATTTCTCCCACTGATACCAATGATGGGACACTATTTCTCCCTATGACACCAACAATGGGGCACTATTCCTATAACTAATACCTTTTATGGGGCACTATTCCACCTATTGACTACCGGCACTATATTTTTTTATTCCCACTGACCACAGTCCGCCCCCCCCTAAAATCTGAAGGACAGTAAACTGGCCTTTTGTTTAAAAAAGTTTGGAGACCCCTGCCCTAAAGTACCTTGCAGAGTATCTCACAGGAACAGATGAAGTGCTGGTGTAATTAGATTTTAGAAACAGGACAGACTCCTATATATTTATATTCCCTACAAGCACAAACAGGAAGCTTCCCCTAACCATCTTGCAGATTATTTCAGGCCCCGTACACACGACCGGTTTTCTCGGCAGAATTCAGCAAGAAACTCGATGGGAGACGTATACTGCCGAGAAAACCGGTCGTGTGTACACTTTACCCCGAGAAAACTGTCAAGGAACTCGTCGACCCAAAAAGAGAGCATGTTCTCTATTTCCTCGACGGGCAGTGGGAAAATTTGGCTTGACAAGTTTTTTGACAGCTGAACAAGGAACTCGACGGGGGAAACGATGTGTTTCGCCCGTCGAGTTTCTCGGTCGTGTCCGCGACCTTATAGTGACATACTGTATGCAGTGCTGGTGATTCTGAAGTAGGACAAGACAGTCTGACTCCTATCTAAATCTCTCCCTACAAATTCAATTGGGAACCTTTCCCTAACTTATCTTGCAGAGTATCTCAGAGTAACATATGCAGTGCTGGTGATTCTGAAGCAGGACAGTCTGACTCCTATCTAAATCTCTCCCTGAGAGCAGCAGCAGCCTTTCCCTAACCTAACTAAAGCAGAGTGCAGAGTGAGGAGCTACGCTGTGTGCCTCTAGCTTATATAGAGGCTGGGTCACGTGCTGGGTCACATGCTCCACTGGCCAATCACAGCCATGCCATTAGTAGGCATGGCTGTGATGGCTTCTAGGTCACACGAGTAAAACAAATGGAGATTGGCTGCCGTGCAGTGCGCCATTACATTGCCGAACTCCGAACCCGAACTTTCAGCAAATTATTCGGGTTTGGGTCCAAAAAAAACAAAAGTTTGGTATGAACCAGAACTTTATAGTTTGGGTTCGCTCAACCCTAATTGCTACGCTTAAGGCCTGTACACACGGTCGGATTTTAAAATCTTCAAAGTCAGCAAGTTTCCAAATTAGTCCGACCGTGTGTACGCTCCATCAGACAAACTTTTTCGTGTTTCACCAGACAAAAAGTTCGGTCTGCAAACGGATAAACTTTTCGGCAACAAAAGTCCGATGGTGCCTAGTCTGACCGTGTGTACAGCAAGCCATCTGACTTTTGTACAAAGTGCAAATACGCATGCTCAGAACCAATGTCAACCAGCAATAGCAGAAGTTAACCAAAGGGTGGCGGTAAAGAGCATAAAAGAGCAGAAAAACCATGTGATGTTGGGAAAGTTTTAGAAAAGTTTGCAGAATAGTCAGAGCGTGTGCATGCCATTGGGTGTGACCGGACAACTCCCTACAGACAAAAATCCAAGGGAAAGTTTACGAGGCTTTAGAGGCTTTAGAGGCACCTCTCTTCTACATTACATTTTATATGGACTATAAACTGAAGGATTTATGAATAAATGGTTGTGAAACAAATCATTTGAGTTTCCATTATTACTTATAGGGAAATTTGCTTTAATATACAAGTGTTTTGGATTACAAGCATGTTTCTGGAACTAATTATGCTCGCAATCCAAGGTTTTACTGGTATTTCTGAAGTGGCGCCCCCACCTCTGGCAACAGTACTGCATACAATAGAAGTAAATGTGGAACAAATGATCTTAGTTTCCATTGACTTCTATGGGGAAACTTGCTTTGATATGCGATTGATTTGGATTACAAGCATTCTCTTGGAATGGATTATGCTTGTAATCCAAGGTTCCACTGTACATTTAACCACTTAAGGACCACCTACTGAACATTTACATCAGCAGAATGGCACGGCTGGGCACATCAACGTATATATACGTTGGTTTCTAGTACCCAGCCGTGGGTCACGGGCGCGCGCCCGCGGCGTGCTCCTGTGACCCGGTCCAAAGCTCCGGGACCGGGACCGCGGGACTCGCGGACCCGATCGCTGCTGGAGTGCGGCGATCGGTCCCCAAAGCTGAAGAACGGGGAGAGCCGTGTGTAAACACGGCTTCCCCGTGCTTCACTGTGGCCGCAGCATCGATCACGTCATTCCTGTTATAGGGGGACGTGATCGATGACATCACACCTACAGCCACACCCCCCTACAGTTGTAAACGCACGCAGGGAACACACAAATCCTACAGCGCCCCCTTGTGGTTAACTCCCAAACTGCAACTGTCATTTTCACAATAAACAATGCAATTTAAATGCATTTTTTGCTGTGAAAATGACAATTGTCCCAAAAATGTGTCAAAATTGTTCGAAGTGTCCGCCATAATGTCGCAGTAATGAAAAAAATTGCTGATCTCCGCTATTAGTAGTAAAAAAAAAAAAATGAATAAAAATGCAATAAAACTATCCCTTATTTTGTAAACGCTATAAATTTTGCGAAAAACCAAATGATAAACGCTTATTGCGATTTTTTTTTACCAAAAATAGGTAGAAGAATACGTATCGGCCTAAACTGAGGAAAAAAGAATTATATATATTTTTGGGGGATATTTATTATAGCAAAAAGTAAAAAATATTGCATTTTTTTCAAAATTGTCGCTCTATTTTTGTTTATAGCACAAAAAATAAAAACCGCAGAGGTGATCAAATAGCACCAAAAGAAAGCTCTATTTGTGGGGAAAAAAGGATGCCAATTTTGTTTGGAAACCAAATCGCACGACCGCGCAATTGTCAGTTAAAACGACGTAAGTGCCGAATCACAAAAAGGGGCAAGGTCCTTTAGCAGCATTTTGGTCCGGGTCTTAAGTGGTTAATCTGTATTAGAGTTTTCACAATTTACATGCGATTGAGAGTTGATGTAGCAATAGTGCCTTGAGGTCTATCTTTTTTCCTTGATAGCCTTAAGGCAATCCACAATGCCTCTGTGATTACCCTTTTGTATACATCATCCTTACCATGTACTGTATGTTCATATATTTCAATGCGGAAAAACTTTGAGTGTTATGTTTAATCATATTTTCAATAAAAACACATTGAAAAAAAAAAAAAGTTAAATAAATTCATAAAACATATAAAACAATTGTAAAAAATAAATAAAAAATTAAGGGCTCATTCACATATATTCTCTGACCCTTACAGTGTGAATGATCAGTTTGTGCGGTTGGAGGAGTCTATTACTCTATGAGAATGCAGTGGCTGTATAAACACAGCCCAGGTCCTAATTTAATAATTGTGCAGGTGTGGGTGAGTGGCTGTGTTCTTACAGTTGCTGTGTCCCCATAAAATAGCCTTCCTGTACATAGCAATAGTCACATAAAAAAAAAAAACACTGTTTCACACTGTACATGCCACATCACCTACGTGAGTGAGTGAGTGAAAAACGTATATAACGCAACACATGTGAACTGAATCGCCTCAGGGCGCTTGGTATCTATTCCCTACTGTATTTAGCCTTCAGAATAGATGGGTTTTGAGTCTTCTCCTGAAGGCCTGGTGATTCACTTCCGTTCTGATGCTGGTTGGTAGAGCGTTCCACAGTCTAGGTCCTTGGACTGCAAATCGGTGTTCTCCTTTGGACTTGTATCTGGCCTTGGGTATCTGGAGTCGTTTTTGGTTTGTGGAGTGGAGAACGCGATTGGGGTTGTGACATTTTAATTTTTCACATAGATATTGGGGGTCACTGCCTTGAACACATTTATGCGTCAGACAAAGTGTCTTAAACGTAATTCTGTCTTTTACTGGCAACCAGTGAAGGGATCTCAGGGAGGGCGAGATTGATTTCCAGGTTTTTTTTCCAGTCACAAGTCGTGCCGCCGTATTTTACGTAGCAGGCGCAGGAGATGGTGGGATCCGCTGACTACTAAACTTATTTGTGCATCCATTGTCATGTTGGAGTCAAAAGTGACTTTTGACTTTGGTGCTTGGGACAATGGTTTGTCCCAGAATGGACAGGGGAGCCCATGTTGTAGTGGGGAGTCTCTTTCTGTTGGCGTGCAACAGAAGAAGTTCTGTTTTTGAGCCATTGAGTTTAAGGTAACTCTCCGTCATCCAATGTTCTATCAAATATGGCATTTCTCTAGTCCGAGATAATGATCCTTTTTGTTGCTGATGCAAAAGTAGAGCTGGGTGTCATCCGCGTAGGAGTGGTATAGTAACTTCTGGTTACTGATGATTTCAAGGAGAGGGCGGAGATAGGTATTGAATAGTACAGGGGACAAAGGGGATCCCTGAGGGACTCTGCATGACACCATGAGTGTTTCAGAAGTGAAAGGTCCTAGTTTCACTATTTGAGATCGGTTTTCCAAAAAGAAGGAGAACCAAGGGAAATCCGAGTCTGCCACTCTAGCTATTTCAGCAAGGCGCCTCAGCGGTAATTTGTGGTCTACTGTATCAAAAGCTGAGCTTAGGTCCAACAGTACCAGAAGACAAGATTCTCCTTTGTCTGCTGCTTCAAGAGCGTCATCCCATATTTTGAGAAGTGCTGTTTCTGTCCCGTGACCAGGGCAGAAACCCGATTGAAGTGGATCCAGTAGTTTGTGGGTGTCTAAATGATGTTGTAGCTGTTGTACAACTACTTTCTCCATTACCTTGGAGAAAATGCTTAGGCCTGTTATGGGTCGACGATGGTTTGAGTCTTTGGGGTCGAGGGTGTTTTTTTTAGAATTGGTTTGATTATGCCTTGTTTCAGCAGGGTCGGCACCATGCCTTCCTTAAATGATTGGTTTATGAGGTGTGTGATAGCCGGTGCCACAATATCGGCACATTCTTTCAAGAGTTTAGTGGGGATGATATCATTAGGCGCTGTGCTGTCTCGCAGAGTACCGATGACATTTTTGGTGATGTCGATGGAGATACGGTTTAATGTGAATTTAGTTGATTGGTGCATATTTGTGTGAATATTACCTTTTTGATTTTCAGGGAAGTCGGTGGAGGTTCTCTTTTGCTGAATAATTTCAGGATTTTTTCAATTTTATTAATGAAATAATCCGATAATTCATTGCAAATTTCTTGTGATTCAAAATTCAATGCCTCTAGGCAGGCTGGGTTCATGGACTAAGCGACACAATTAAAGAGTTTGCAGGGGCGGTTCAGGGCTTTTGAGAGGATATTGGAGAAATTATATTTTTTTGCTTTAAAAATTTCTTCATGATATTTCTTGGTGATTAGTTTGTAGGTTGTGTGGTTTTCCTCTGTTGAGCATCTTCTCCAGGCTGCTTCCGCTCTTCTGCGTTCTTGCTTCAACAACGTGAGCTTGTCGTTAAACCAACTGGAGTTGTTTTTCCGGATGAGCGTTCTGCGTTTCAGAGCTACTATGTCGGCTGTCTGTAGTAGAGCTTTGTTGATGGAGCGTTTCTGTTGCTGTTTGATGTTGTTCAATTGTTTTTATTTTGTTCAATAATGTAGTTTTGAAGAGTTCCGAGTGGAGCTTCTTCTGTGATCTTGTCCAGTGTGTTGTTAACAGGTTTTTTAGTTTCTTTAAAGGCGCATTTGTAGTGATTTTGAATTTTATTGCATGGTGATCTGTCCAAGGGAGGGGCTAATTTCCAAGTGTGTTACTGTAATATCCAAAGCTTGTTTGAAGATAAGACCTGAAACATGTGTGGGCACGCATACCAGTTGCTGCAGACCTAAACCTTCCAAGTGGTCAATGCAGGCGTCAGCGACGGGGTCCTATGAGGAGATGGCCCAGAGGTTGAAGTCCCTGAGTAGCAGAAGATGTTTGATATTTAAGAGAGATGAATTCTGTCAGTGATGTAAGGAGCTGCGTTTTTGGTCCAGGTGGTCTATAGCAGAGTAGTATATGAACGGTGTCCTGGGGATTTGTTTGAAATTGCAGAGTTAGGGTTTCCATGAATGGAAGTGAGCTCTGTAGATCTGGTTTAGAGACCAAGAAGTGAGCCTTGTAGATCACCGCCAGGCCTCCTCCTCTTTGCCCCACTCTGTTTTCTGTTAGAATGCCATAATTCTCTGGCACCAATTCTCCAAGAATGGTGTTACAGTCCACTGTTAGCCAGCTTTCTGTGATGAAGAGGCAGTCAATGTTGTGCTGAACGATGAAATCATGGATTTCCTGCCGGTGCTTTACTGCCAATCTTGTGTTGATCAAGGAGCATGATATATGTTTTGGCTGAAGTGTTGGCGTGCAATTTTTGACTGTCGATCGACAATCGGTTCTTAACAGTTGCTCTTTCCTTAGTACTTTTTTTGTGACGAATGGTAATGTTGAGGCGGAAATAGTTTTTGCAGCGTATTGGAACCATAATAGCGGATGCGGTGAGGGTGGTGACAGTGGTTGGGTGTTTATCGCGATGGAAGTCGATGAGCAGTCAAAACAATTCAGGTGGCCCTGATGAGCAGCGATGGATGGACCCCCAACTATCCCTCCCGTTGATCCAGAGGAAGGCTAAAAAAAAAAATAACCGAGCAAAGCCAATCCACTGCTAAAGGGGGAAAAAAAAATTCCTGATCCCTCAGGGGCGATCGGGTGAACCCTGTATCAACTACTAATGGCGGTGGGGCGAGGGTTCTTACCTGTTAGAGTTGATGGTCGGGAGGTCTCCTTGTCCTACGTTGTGCGGCCGACCATCCTGTGGTGTAGTCACAGCAGATACAATGATGCTGGGATGGGAATGGAGGGACAGAAAGGAGTGACTGGGGAGAAGGGTAAGCTCTCCAATGTATTTGGAGGTTTGGAAATGAGGGGGTCACAGGTAGATCCTACCTGTGGATCGTATGATTATGAATGATGAGGGGGGGTGAGGAACAAGGAGGTCCCTGTTCCTTGGGTGTAGCAAGATGGCCGCCGGATGGGACTAGGCCCGAGCCACAGACTATCCTGCCGGGTAAGGAAGGTTGTTCTGCGGGGCGGCTCCGGGGTGCAGAAGGGTGGGGCTGGAGCTTCACCTGAGGCGAGGGGTGGTGTGGGATTCATGGCTATGAGTGGTTGGATCAAGGTATGGTCTTGGAAGTGCAGCATGCCGCTAGGCCTCAGCCGCAGACTTTCCTAAAGTGGCCGCCGCGACTGAAGGCGCTGTGGATGCGGATACGGGAGCTAGATGGGGGCTAACCTTACATCCTCTGATTGCCACGGTGCCTGGCAGTACCTGTGGGTGGAAGGTAGGCAGAAGATAGGCGGTGGAGGAGATGAGAAGGAGGGAACAGGAGTGAAGTGAACCTGCCGGCCGCACGGACTGTGCCCGGCTGCCTGGTCTGAGGGGTCAGTGCATAGGAAGTCTTTGTGGCTGCGGTCGGCTCCAATGGGAGAAGGTGAAGCCTGGGGGGGCTGGGGGGCTGGGGAAGGAAAGCAAGAGGCACAAGACCATAGACTGGATGATGAGTACAGAGTCCCAGATTTGATTGTGGTCCTGGATACCAGAGAGCTGGACGCTGAAGCACTGGCTGGAATGCTGAAAAAAACCTGCCTGCCTGGAGCTACAGTATAAGCCACACGTCCTACTGCTATGATCATGCACTGATTGTGAACTCCTGTTGCTTTCCGTTGGGTGCATGTATTATGAGATGTCCCGTGGCTTGAACATTGAAATTGAAAATACGTCAATGAACCCTAATGCCGCGTACACACGGTCGTTTTTTGCGATGAAAAAAAACGTCGTTTTTTAAAACGTCATTTAAATTGATCGTGTGTGGGCAAAACGTCGTTTTTTGTCTTAAAAAAAACGACCAAAAAAAAATTCCAACATGCTTGAATTTTTTGTGTCGTTTTTCAAAACGTCGTTTTTTGTTTCACAAAAAGTCACCGTGTGTAGCAATAACGTCATTTAAAACGACGTTTTTCAACCCGCGCATGCCCAGAAGCTAGTTATGAAGCGAGCTTCAATGGAAAAGAGTGGTGAACGTAACCTCGCTTTTTGTGAAAAAAACGATGGTGTGTATGCAACATCGTCTTTGAAAGTGACGTTTCAAAAATGTCGTTTTTTACTTCACAAAAAACGTCGTTTTTTTTCATCACAAAAAACGTCGTTTTTTTTCATCACAAAAAACGTTGTTTTTTTTCATCGCAAAAAACGACCGTGTGTATGCGGCATAAGACTTTGTATACACACATAACTGTATGTTTTAACTCGATACGTTTTTAGCTTTCAGATTTAACAGGAATGTTATAAGTTATGTTTGCGTCCACTATTAATGATTTGTGTGTATTTTTTGTGTGAAAATATTGTTTTATGTTTTTTGGAGGGGGGGTTACTGTCAGGTAGGCACTCTAGACAGCTAACTTTTCATAAAAGGTCATAACAGTAAAATGTAGTTGCATGCACAAGATCTCCCAACAGTTCCTCTGTCTGGACAAGGAAAACCTCTCAGCTACAAGCATCAAATATATTTTCAGCAGAACAGGGAGGAGATCCAAGCTAAATGTACAGCAATTAACAAGGATCCATCCCCTGAATAGATACCAGAAATACCCTCAGGTGGCATGCGGACACTCAGGTATACGTGGAAATCACAAAGTTTTGGTGTAAAAATTCCTTTTCTTAAGTGAAATCCAATTAAACTCTCCGTTTTAATGATAATGTATACAGTATGATGCTTGTATCTTGTTTGTATTTGTTTAGTTAGAGGAACTGTAGGGAGATGCTGCGCATGTAATACAATTTATTGTTACTGAATGTCTTTATATGATGCTTCTTTTCATATAAATTTGAAACTTGAAAAGGTAACTGTCTGGAGTGCTGTCTATTGTTTATTTAGAGTGTATTATTATCCCTGCATCTTTCTGGAGGAAAATCAATCTATGGTTTCAGCACCCTTATTTATGTAATTAATTATTTATGCACTGATTTTGTCATTTGGGCGCTCATTAGCTTATTTTTCTCATTTTACTAGTAGGAGGAAATCTCCACTTAGATACTTGTCAGTGGAATAGGTTTCTATAATGGATGGTTTTCCCATACTTCCTATTTATTTAACATTTCTGCATTTTGAATTTCCCAAGGAAGGAAAACATTAGTCACTAGGATAAATTTAGATAATATTTTAACAGAGGTTTTAACATGTTTTACCACATCCAGATATATACTTTGTATATAGGTTAAGGTTCTTATTTAGGCACTATTATACTCCTGAATTGTCACTCCGTAACATGATGCGCTTCTAGTGGAGACCATGGTTAACATCTTCAACAAACATTATGCAGGCCATGCAGCTATTGCTATAGTCACATGAAAGGGATGCAAATAGGTGACAGGAAAGCAGCAGCATCGAAATGCATAAAAGGAGAAAGAAATACGAAAAAATGTATTTTACTAAGAAAGTGGTATGTGTTTCATTTAGCAAAATAAATGTCATTAGGTTAGGAATTACATGTGGTTAAAGAGCTAAGTGTTATTTAAAGTGGGTTTTACTAAAAACGATGTCATGCTTTAACATGAGAGGTATTGATGGAGCATAGGCATTTTTACTACCTAAACTTTGAGGCGCCGTACACACGGCCGAGGTTCTCGCTGAAAATCAGCGAGAACCTCGCTGGAATGCACATTCCAGCGAGGACCTCGGCCGTGTGTACGGTCTCGGCGAGCTTCCCGTCGGGAAGCCCGTCGAGCCGAAATAGAGAGCACGCTCTCTATTTCCTCGACGGCCCGCCTGGAAGAATGGCTGGTTGCCATTCCCGACGGGCGGGTCGCCGAATCCGACGGCCGGGAGAGAACCTCGACGGGCGGAACGATGTGTTCTGCCCGTCGAGGTTCTCTGCCGTGTGTACGGCACCTCAAAGAACGTGTCTAATGCTGCGTACACACGATCGGTCAATCCGATGAGAATGGTCTGATGGACCGTTTTCATCAGACCAAACAGATCGTGTGTGGGCCCCATCGGTTATTTATCCATTGGTTAAAAAATGTGAAACTTGTTTTAAAAAGAACCGATGGATACCTAACCGATAGAAAAAAAAAAAAAAAAACGATCGTTTGTAGGCACGTCCATCGGTTAAAAATCCATGCATGCTTAGAATAAAGTCGACGCATGCTTAGAAGCATTGAACATTTTTTTTCAGCACGTCATTGTGTTTTACGTCACTGCGTTCTGACAGGATCGTTTTTTTTAACCGATGGTGTGTAGGCACGACTGACCATCAGTCAGCTTTATCGGTAACTGATGGAAAAATCCTTCAGAGCGTTCTCATCGGATTGACCGATCGTGTGTACAGGACATAACAGTTTTTTTTTTTAATGTTTTTATTTCTTTTGTGTTTCAGCAGGAACCTGGGAGCATACTTTCTAATTTGAGTGCCATACATTTTCCTTGCTGGTTAGAAGAAATAAAAGCAGCACTGTATATGTGTATTTATTTGGTAAGATGACTGTCAGTGTTTATCAAGACAAAGTAAATCAAATTAGTCTGTGGCCTGTCTCCCAACCCTATTAACCTGCTCAGCTGTGAGAAACCGAACAACCCCTGCCAATATCTCATTTCTTCACTAGCTGATAAGATCATTTCAAGATATTCAATGGGTTTCACTTCAGGTTCATCATAGTTGCTGGCATCTTAACTGCAGTGGTTGGATCTTATTTTCCTCTCATTTGCTGAGAAAAATAGGATGGCAACTCCAAGACCCATATAGCTTGTTGCAACAAACACTGATCAGGGCTTCACAGTGTTTGACAGGGTGGACTGATTTTTCTTATCATAGCCTGTCCACAAAGGCCTAGGCCAGCCCTGGCTTATTAGCATTCCTTGGTGAGATGCATCTGGCCTATTTCTGTCACACAGGCAGATTGAGCCTTTCACTCAGACCAGCCAATGAGTGACACGTGGTCTGACTGGGAGGACAACATTGTTATTTGAGTTAAGAAATCAATTTGTATCAAATGTACACTGTAATTTATTTGTTGGCTTTGAAGGGAACCTGGCTGAGATAAATAGGAATGGGCTTCTTTTTTCCCTTTACACTTAGCTGATAAAGTTCTTGTGAAGCTCCAGATAGTTCCAGTCGGAGGCAAAGTGACAAACATGTTTAAAGTTGCACAGTGATCTTTAAATCTCAAAAAGAACACCTTGTCGGACATGATAGAACATATTTTACCTTTTCCATCTATCTGTCAGAAAGCTGCTGTGACACATTGGTTTAGTATTTTTGCTGACATTTTCTTTATCAAGCAGATCTGTTTGTGGTCAAAAGATGCTTATTCCCATTTTCTTCAGCAGATAGCAGGCCATGCAGCTCAGAGAGAGAAAATGGATATAGCTTTTTTAGACATCATTTATTTCCTCACATGTAGTATTTTATTTGTTTGTTCTATGGAATAGTTAATTGCATAATATTATTGAATAATTCAGGTACATGAGAAAAAAAAAAAAAAACATGTTTATTGATTTAAAAAAATAAAAATAAAATTCATATATATTTATCAAAATGTGTTCTATTTTTTAGTTGACGTTTACTTAGAGTGACAGACACAACAGGCATTGCTTGCCTTTTGTAATAAGAAACATGAAACAAAAACTGGTTGATTGTTTTTAAACTTTGGAATGCTATGCTAGATAGCAAAAATTTGAACAATTGTTTTAACCACTTAAGACCCGGACCAATATGCAGGTAAAGGACCGGGCCCCTTTTTTTGCGATTCGGTCGTGCGATGTGGCTCCCAAACAAAATTGGCGACCTTTTTTCCCACAAATAGAGATTTATTTTGGTGGTATTTGATCACCTCTGCGGTTTTTATTTTTTGCGCTATAAACAAAAATAGAGTGACAATTTTGAAAAAAATGTAATATTTTTTACTTTTTGCTATAATAAATATCCCCCAAAAATATATAAAACATTTTTTTTTTCTCAGTTTAGGCCGATATGTATTCTTCTACCTATTTTTGGAAAAAAAAATCGCAAAAAGCGTTTATCGATTGGTTTGCGCAAAATTTATAGCGTTTACAAACAAGGGGATAGTTTTATTGCATTTTTATTAACACATCGGACAATTTTGACACATTTGTGGCACCATTGTCATTTTCACAGCAAAAAGTGCTATAAAAATGCATTGTTTACTGTGAAAATTACAATTGCAGTTTGGGAGTTATCACTAGGGGGCGCTGAAGGGGTTACGTGTGACCTCATATGTGTTTCTAACTGAAGGGGGTGGGGCTGGACATTGATCGCCTTTTCCTATATCAGGGAACAGACGATCAGCTCATTTCCTAAGGACCAAGCAGCTCGGAGATGGCAAGCAGCTTCTACACCGGGTAACACAACAAACCGCAGTGCAGCAATCATGTCTAAAGGACCAGCAGTCGGCATTGACCTTGGCACAACCTACTCCTGTGTAGGTGTCTTTCAACATGGGAAGGTGGAAATCATTGGCAACGATCAGGGCAACCGAACCACGCCCAGTTATATGGCTTTCACAGATACTGAAAGGTTGATTGGGGATGCTGCCAAGAACCAGGTTGCTATGAGCCCAAAAAACACAGTTTTTGATGCCAAGCGTCTAATTGGCCGCAGGTTTGAAGACACAGTTGTACAGTCTGACATGAAGCACTGGCCCTTTGAAGGCATTAGTGATGGAGGAAGACCCAAACTCCAAGTAGAGTACAAAGGAGAGTGCAAGTCTTTCTACCCAGAAGAAGTCTCTCCATGGTTTTGACCAAGATGAAGGAAATTGCAGAAGCTTATCTTGGAAAGACTGTAACAAATGCAGTGATCACCGTCCCTGCCTATTTAAATGACTCCCAGTGTCAGGCCACAAAGGATGCCGGCACCATCTCTGGGCTCAACGTACTACGTATCATCAATGAGCATACTGATGCAGCCATTGCATATGGTTTTGCCAAAATGTTGGAGCAGAGAGGAACGTGTTTCGACTCCTTGGTCTTGAATAAAAACCGCAGAGGTGATCAAATACCACCAAAAGAAAGCTCTAACTTGCATATTAACTTTTGATTTTTCATGTTCGTGTCCCATAAACTTTAACGGTGTTTGCGTGTTCTGCTGCGAAAGGAACCAGGGGGTGTTCAGCTCATCCCTAACGAAGAGGAAGACATGGATACCACAAGCTGGAAAGTTTAGGAGAACTTTTGAGTTGGACTGAGCAAGGAACCATGAATGACATTACATACTAAACCCTAAGTTGAGTAACTGTTTAGTTTACTTAATGCGTACTAGGGATGAGCTTTACGTTCGATACGAACGTATGTTCGACTCGAACATTGTCTGTTCGTACGTTCGACGAAATTCGAACAAAAGCGGTCGTTCACGCCAAATTATACAAAAAACATACAAAAAAAAAAAAAAATTATATATACTGTATATATATATATAGCATGTTTTTTCCCTTTTTGTTTGATATACTGAACAGTATCTAAGAAGTAAGTAAGATTCATGGCTAACTTGTTGCATATCTATGCTTCTAATGGAAATCTTGTGACCGTCCAAGGTTAGATTAAAGATAGGTGAGAGTTACATATGGATGTGGAGGTTTGCTAGTTCATGTGGCACTGACCAGCTTTGAATAGATATTTCATCATAAAACATCCGCCGCTGGAGCTGATCAGCTGTCGGTACTAGAGAATAAGGGCTGTAGCTGGAGAGGGGATTGGATCTGTGCGTAGACTCTACGTGAAGAGGGGGAGGAAGGAACGGGCACAGGAGGGGGAAGACAGGGTGGGAAAGAGGGGAGGATAGAGGAGGAGCTGTAGGAAGCTAAGGAGAAAGATAGAAAGAGAAGAATAAGGTGAGATAAAATAGAATAGAAAAAGCAAACAAAAAAAAAAAAAATACAATAATAATAATAAGTTCATAGGCAGAGAGCGAAAGAGTGTATGGGTATCGAAACATGGAGTCAGTGAGAGGGGGGAGGGTGAGTGGAGGGGGGCCGGTTTGGGGGGATCTCACAGTCTCCGCCGTCGGGCCTCAGGTATTGGAGTATGGAGAGTATCAGGGGTATTAGAGTCAGCGATAATTGGACATGTGTCTAATAGAATGAAGTGAAAGATGACCTCCCTCTATCTTCCCTTGTGTAGGGGAGGGAGGTTAGGTATAACGTGGTGTGATTCAGTTAGACCATAAATTTAATGCTATAGTTATCAAGGGTTTCAATCGTCTGGAGGTGGGTGATCCCCGGAAGTTTGGTTCATCAAGAGTTTGTAATTGGCAGTGGTACAGAAGTGGGTCCAACAGGCCCATGTGTGGGAGAATTTAGTTGGACAATCTTTAGCTATAGATATTAATTCTTCCATCTCTGCAATTTTTTCAACGCGTTTGATCCACTCAGGAATGGTTGGGATACGTGTTGTTCCCCAGTGTATCGGGATGCATTACTTGGCTGCATTTATTAGGGGTGGTACTAGCGTCTTAGAGTAATGATGAGCTGGCATGTCAGAATAGTGTAGGAGAAGTTGTGCCGCGGTGTGTTCTAAAGTGTATGTAGAAATTTGTGACGTCAGTTCCCGGATTTGGGTCCAGAATGGCTGGATTAGGGGGCAGGACCACCAAATGTGTTCTAGAGTACCTGTGCCAACAGAGCACCTCCAGCATTTGTCTGAAAGGGCTGGATTGTATTTGTTGAGAATAGCCGGGGTTCTGTACCAGCGCATTAAGACTTTGTAATTATTTTCCTGTATCGAGACATTGAGGGAGCTTTTATGTGCTATTGTAGATATGCGTTCCCATTGTGCCTCCGTCAAATCCATCTGTAGATCTCTTTCCCAATTTGAGCAAACTTTGGTAGTCTTCATTAAGCTATCTGAGGAGAGTATGTTGTGTATGATAGATATCAAGTGTTGTTGCGGTGTAGAGTGAGAGCAAAGTTGTTCAAATGTTGTGAGACGGTGAGAGACAGAGGATGTTCGGTCTGCTTGTTTTAGGAAGTGTCTGATCTGGAAGTATATCCAGAGAGGAAAAGTGGTGCTTTCTGTGGTGACTGGTAGAGAAGAGCGTTCTAGAAAAGAGCCTGAGTGAAAGAAGTGATGTGCCAAGACTTCTGAGTGTTGCCACGTATCTGTTAGAAAATTCATGGACATGCCAGGTGGGAATTCCGGGTTGAGCTTTACCGAAGTAAGGGGTCCAGGGATCGAGGAAACGTGTAACTTTCGACAGGTTTCCTTGAAACAGTATAGAGTCGGGGCAATGAGAGGGTGGTCGTTTAGAGATCTCGGGATGTGTTTGTGTGAGGTCCAAGGTATGGACCGCAATGGCAGAAGGGAGAAGGAGTGTTCAAGAGCGACCCAATCTTTACTGCGGCTGTGAATTGACCAATCCACAATTCTAGCAAGGTGGCAAGCCCAATAATATTTCTTAAGGTCTGGTAGCCCAATGCCCCCTTTTGTCTTTGGTCTTGTTAGCTGTTCGTACGCTATTCTAGGTCGTTTCTGTCTCCATAAAAAATTAGTACAAAGTCGCTTGTAAGCTTGAAAAAAGGACAGAGGGAGTTTGATGGGCAAAGTTTGTAGGATGAATAAAATACGGGGGAGTATATTCATCTTTAGAATTGCTGCCCTTCCAAACCATGAGAAGTGTGTTTTATTCCATTTATTCAGGTCACTTGTGATGGTTTTAAGGATGGGTATGTGATTTTGGGAGAATAAGTCTACGAATCTGGCCGTTAGGTTTATCCCTAGATATTTAATATGGTCGTGCTTCCATTTGAAGGGGAAGTTGTTTTTACAGCGTGATACCACTTCCTTTGGGAGGGAGATATTCAGGGCTTGGGATTTGTCAAAGTTTATCTTAAAATTGGAAATATCATGGAACAGTTTCAATTCTGTTAAGAGATTTGGGATCGTTATGTGGGGATCCTTCAGAAACAGCAGTACGTCATCAGCGAAGGCCGCAATTTTATAGGTGCGATCTGCTATGTGAAAGCCTTTGATACTATCATTGGTTCTAAGGCGTTGGAGAAAAGGCTCCAGGGTCAGGACGAATAAAATAGGGGAAAGTGGGCATCCTTGTCTGGTCCCGTTGCTGATATTGAAGGCGTTTGACAGGTGGCCATTAACACGGACTCTGGCAGTTGGTGTAGTATAGAGGGACATAATGGCCTTAAGCAGTCTATCCGGGATACCAACGTGTTTCAGAACTGCTTCCAAGTAGTCCCATGCCAGCCTGTCAAATGCCTTCTCTGCGTCTAATGATAGAAAGAAACCTTCCTGTTCGTGCGTTGTAATCCAGTGATGTATGTTTAGAGCTTTGATTGTGTTATCCCTGGCTTCTCTGCCAGGGATAAATCCCACTTGGTCTTTCCCTATCAGGGAGGGCAGAAAGGGTGCGAGACGCGAGGCCAGGATCTTAGCGTACAACTTTATGTCTACATTTAATAGGGATATCGGCCTATAGTTTCCAACCAGTGTGGGATCCTTCTCCTCTTTTGGGATTACAGCGACGTGGGCTTCTAGTAATCTATTGAAGGGGATGGCGGGGGCTGATAGGGAGTTGAAAGTCTTAGTGATGTGTGGGGATAAAGTATCCGTGAAGGCCTTGTAATAGGTAGCTGTGAGTCCATCTGGGCCGGGGCTTTTTCCATTTTTAAGTAATTTGATTGCCGCTTTTAATTCCTCCTCTGAAATGGGGAGATCTAAAGTGATGGCATCATCTCTGTTTATGAGTTTGGGACAGTGTTTGTCAAGGAAAGAATTGATTAATGTGTGACGGGCTTCAAGGGACGTATTGTTTGCCGCCTGCTTGGGGAGATTGTATAGATTGGCGTAGTAGGTCTCGAATTGTGCAGCTATGTCTGTCGGAGTAATGTAGGACTTTCCCTGTGAGTCTCTAATCGTGTGAACAGTGGCCTGCGCTTTTTTGGTCTGGAGAGCCCTTGCTAGGTATTTGCCGCATTTATTGCCGAATTCGTAAAAAAGTTTTTGCGTTGCGTTTTGCGGTTCAATTCTTCACGCAAAAGTTTTCTGCTTTGGGTAAGTTCATGGTAAGTTTGTTGTGCTTGGGATTGTTTGTGGGAGCGTTCAAGGGTCCTAATCTTGTCGAGTAGGTCTGAAATTGTACGTTGTTGAGCTTTTCTGCGGACTGCCTTGAGGGAAACAAATTTCCCCCTAACTACACATTTGTGGGCTTCCCATTGGGTGAGTGGGGCTACGTCCGGTGTGTTATTTTCTAGGAAGAATGTACGGATGCAGTTGCGAACATCTTCAATCACCTCTTCTGAGGTAAGTAAAGTCGAGTCAAGGCGCCAGATATATTTGGAAGTGTGTTCATCAGGGAAGTTCAGGGTCATTGTAATTGGGTGGTGGTCCGATAGTAACATCGGTTCAATAGTAGCAGTGGCGAGAAAGGGCATATCCTTCTGGGATAGGAACAGGTAGTCGATTCTGGAATATCTGTTATGGGGGGCTGAGAAAAAGGTATAGTCCTTTTCGTCGGGATGAAGGGCACGCCAGGTGTCGTGCAAAAGAAGATCCTGAATTTGTATCTTTATTTGTTTAATTGCCTTGTAGGGCAGAGAGGTTGCTCCAGTGGAGGTATCCAAAATTGGAAACAATGCAACGTTGAAATCTCCCCCCAGGATAGTCAGTCCGGATTGAAATTCTGAGAGCAGTCTTCCGACGGATCTAAAAAAGCTTACCTGAGCAGTATTAGGGCTATATATGTTGGCTAAGGTTACAGGTCGCCCCTGGAGACGCCCCTTAAGAAAGACGTACCTGCCCTCTGTGTCTATAAGTGAGTCTATGAGTTGCCAATCAAGGTTTTTGGAAAGTAGGATTGAAACCCCTTTGGTTTTTGCAAGTGGGTTGGTAGCATGATACACTGTCGGGAATAGGTGATCGGTAAGCTTGGGGATTTTATTTGTACGAAAGTGTGTCTCTTGTAAGAACACTACATTCACCTTCAATTTGGCCATCAGGCCAAGCGTTTGGCTGCGTTTTTCTGGGATGTTGAGGCCCTTTATGTTCAGTGATATTATCTTAAGCGAGGTTTTTTTCCTTGCGGAGCGTGAGTGCGACATGGCGGACTAGTGAGCGGCTTTAAGAGTAATATATGACGGTCGGACGTGGGGTGGTTGTCTTGATGGACTCAGGAAGTGAGAAGGGGCAGGTTCCGGAATAACTTTGTGCCCGGAAAGATGCGGTGGAGGCGGAGACTGCGAGGTAGAAGGGGGAGGGGAGGGGATCAGGAGGTGGGAGTGTAAGGGGGGGAAGGTGCAGGAGGGGGGGATAGGGGAGAAAATGGGGAGAGCGAAAGAGGAAAGAAGAGGGGGGAAAAGAAGGAGCGAGGGAAAGAGGAAGGGGAGGAGGAGAAAGAGAAAAAAAAGGAAGAGAGGAAGAAGAGAAAAAGAAAAAAAGAAAAAAAAGAGAGAGAGAGAGAGAGAAAGAGAGAGAGAGAGGAGGAAGAGGAGAAGAGAGAAAAAAAAAGGGGGTAAGTTAGGGGATAGAGATCAACAAAAGAGATAAATTACCGGAGTAGGGGAGGTTGTACGTAGCCTCTCCTAGTATATGAAAGTGTCCGGTAGGGATTGACAGGAGCAAGTATGTTCCCGTCTCGTGGGGAGGTGGTAAGAATCGGTATGAGACGGTCGAGAATCAGTGTCTCTCGTTCACAGGAGATCTAGGGTGCAAGAGATGCAAAGGAGCCAATATTTGTTGCGTTAATTAGAATGATTGTGGGTCCAGACTCCAGGGAGTCGGTTAATCAGTAGTGTATGAGGTCAATCAGTATTCAGATTAAGTAGGTAAAAAAAAGTTTACAGCCAACAAAAACCTAAAGAAAGAAAAAAAAAAAAAATACAAAAAGGGGAAAAGCCATGACACTTAATACATTGGTATACCTAGAATATCGACATGAGGTCTTCAACACCTAATGCTAGGTCCCCCTAATAAAAAAAATAAAAAAATGAGGGGAGCCTACAGCTATGAGGCATAACAATAACAATAACAAATCATTCAACGTAAATAACCACAGAATGATTATAACTGAGCCTGTATCAGAGAGCAACATTTCCTATGTGATTGTACACGGTCGGGTAGCTTCTGAAATATCGTCAGAAAAGTTATCTAGGCTAGACCAACATAGGTTGGATCAGGAGTGACATACATCCGAACATGTTTAATGTTCAGCGAGTTACACTTAGTCAGCTTTCTGCAGTGTTTGTATTTGAGTTGGTACAAGCGATCAACCATTGTTCAGGTGTGGTTGGTATGAACGTCTTCTAATCAGTGAAGAAACCTTGCCCTCTGACACCGTTGAACAGCAGGAATATCTTTCCCTTCCATCCCTCCCCCCTCCCCGGGTGAGGCATATGAGAGAGGGTCAGGGTCGTGCAGGTGATCTGTCAAGGGGTTGACATGAAAGGATTAGGCCTTTTACCCAAATAGGGGGCGTAGGTCATTAGTAGTAGAGCATTCTAAGTGTGGGCAGGATAAAGGCCTAAGAGGTATGTTAGGCCCATTTTCCTCTGCATGAGGGGATCTGGCTTATGTGTAGTAACACCCCTCTTACGTAATAACCTGTGCAGCAATGGAGGAAAAAAACAAAACAAAATAATAATAGTATGAGATTCACATCTACACAGGCCTAAAGACAATAATCAAGGGGAACCGTATGAGGAGATTGTTCAAGTATAGGTACATTGGAAATTGGAAAGGATGGGGTGGGGCAGGGAAGGATCAGAGGGCCGGGAAGGGGTGCGGGGGAAATCTCCAATTGTAATGAGGGGTATTTTGAACTTGAGGTGTCCCCTAAGGGGAATAAAAGACTTACGGATCCAATGAGGTTACAGTCAGTGGTTACAAAACAGAACGCCGGGGAATGTAGAGAAGGGCAGTCCTGGATAACGTGGGGAGAGAGAAAAAGAGTTATCTTTCAATGTGTCCGTGAGAGTGTAACCTCAAGGTGTGCAGGATGACAGGGAGACGATCATTTCGTCGGGTCGGTCTGGTCGGTCATGGCGTGCTCTCCTGTGAGCTGGTGAGGCTGTTGGGCTGTCGTTCACAGCAATCTGGGGGTCTGAGATGTCAAGCTCCCTCGGTGAGGTGTGTCTGCGGCGACCTAGGTGAAATTCATCGCGAACTGGGATAGCATCTGTAGAAGTCGATCTTCTCATGCGTGGCGGTCGAAGACTGGTGTACCAGTCCGGGACGTCAATGCGGGGAAGATTGAGCGTTTGAAAAAAAGCGGGTAGATCCTCCGGGAAGCGCAGGTTTGCCGTGCGGCCCTGGGAGGAAGCAGATAAGCAGAAGGGGAACTTCCATCTATACTGTATCCCTTTGGAGCGCAGGAGATCGAGAAGAGGGCGCAGATCCCTCCTATTTTGAAGGGTAATAGGCGAGAGATCCTGGAACAGTTTAATGTCCGCTCCCAGATAGGATAGGGAGCGACGGTCTCTAGCCCTGTGTAGAATTTCTTCTTTCAGCTTGAAGTTCACCAGACAACCAATAACATCTCTGGGGGGATCAGTGTCCCTGGCTCTGGGTTTTAGGGCTCTATGTAAACGTTCAAATTCAATAGGTGTTTCAGGGGGTCTGCCCAAAAGATCATTAAAGATGGCGATAGTGGCTTTTGGAATTTGCAAGTTTTCAACAGATTCGGGAATGCCTCTTACCCGGATATTATGGCGACGCCCCCTGTTCTCTAAATCTTCCAAGTGTCTTTGGATCTCTCTAAGCTGCACATCACTGGATTGGGAAGAGGCCTGCAGTTGCTGGATGGCAGTGTCATGGCGGGCTGTGTTGTCCTCTATGTCATCCAGCCGCACTGCCATTGCCTGAACGTCTCTCCTGAGCTCTGTGATGGCAGAGAAGAGTGTGGCCTTGATGTCATCTGCCACTGATCGGAGGTCCTGTAGGCATAAGGGCTGTGAGGTACTTGCTGCCGTAGCCATGGTGTGGGGCTGTGTCTTCCTTCTGCCTGTGGGGCTAAGGCTGGAGGATCGCGCAGCCTTCGGGTAGGCCCGGTTTAAAGCCGGGGCCTCGCGTACCTCACGTACCCGGGGACGGAAGATATCCGGGATAATGCAGCCGCTTTGCGATCCGGTTCCTCGGGGAGATCGGGACCTGGTCGGGGAAGTGTCCCTGGAGGTTTTGCCCATTTATTACAAGCGGATGGCTCAGGTGGCTGATGAAAACGTCTCCTGTGGACGGGAGCTCAGCACTCAGGCAGCCATTCAGGTCCGGTGCCAAGCCACGCCCCCCCGTGTTCTTAACCACTTCCATACCAGGCACTTATTCACCTTCCCGCCCAGACCAATTTTCAACTTTCAGAGCTCTCACACTTTGAATGACAATTATTCAGTCATGCTACACTGTATCCAAACCAAATTTGTATCATTTTATTCTCACAAATAGAGCTTTCTTTTGGTGGTATTTAATCACCACCGTGTTTTTAATTTTTTGCGCTATAAGCAAAAAAACAGCGATAATTTAAAAAAAAACACTTTTTTTTAGTTTATATTGTGAAATTTTGCAAATAAGTGTGTTTTCTTCATTAATTTGTGCCAAAATAATACTGCTACAAATTAGTGTATATTATTTGGTCTCTGTGAAAGTTATAGAGTCTACAAACTATGGTGCCAATCACTGAAAATTGATCACGTCTGATCACACATAATGTACTGAAGGCCGATCTCATTTCATGAGACAATAACAAGCTAGGAAAGTACAAATAACCCCCACATTACCCCTTTTTGGAAAGTAGACAGTCCAAGGTATTTATTAAGAGGCATGGTGAGTTTTTTGAAGTTGTATTTTTTCCCCACAATTCTTAGGAAAATTACGATTTTTTTAAATTTATTTTTTACATAAACTGGTCATATTAACAGGTTATTTCTCTCACACAGCATATGCATAATTGCAACTACACCCCACAATACATTCTGCTACTCCTCCTGAGTATGGCGATACCAAATGTGTGGGACTTTTACACAGCCTGGCCACATACAGAGGCCCAACATTGAAGTAGCTCTTTCAGGCGTTCTACAAGCAAAAATTGCACAAATCCTTTCTCAACCACCTATTACACTTTTGAAGCCCCTGGAGCACCAGGACAATGTAATTGTCCACAAAATGACCCCATTTTGGAAAGCACACACCCCAACGTATAATCTATGAAGCATTATGAGTCTTTTGAGCGGTTTATTTTTTTCCAGAAGGTTTTGGAAAATGTGGAAAAAAAATGAAAATGCTTTTTTTTTTACACAAAGTTGTCCATTTATAAGATATTTCTAACACATAGCATATACATAGCAAACATGACACCCCAAAATGCATTCCGCTACTCCTCCTGAGTATGGCGATACCAAATGTGTGGGACTTTTACACAGCCTGGCCACATACAGAGGCCTAACATTGAAGTAGCACTTTCAGGCGTTCTACAAGCATAAATTGCACATATCGGGCCAAATTCAGGTAGAAGTTACGCGGCTTAACTTCTAACCTATGCCGTCGTATCTGTTTTCTGTAATCAGAAAACAAGATATGCCGGGATTGAGTTCAGATATGAGCGGCGTAATTGTATTTCGCCGTCGTATCGGAACTGCAATTTTAAAATGGCCGCTAGGGGCGTTCCCGCTGATTTACGCCGAGAATATGTAAATCAGCGAGATATGCCAATTCACAATCGTACGCGGGCCCGACGCAGTGTCTTAACGACGTTTCCGTAAGGGGTTTCCCGGCGTAAAGATAAAGCAACAAAAAGCACGCGTATCCTATGTTAAGTATGGCCGTCGTGACCGCGTCTAATTGAAAAAGTGTTACGTCGTTTGCGTAACTCGTCCGTGAATGGGGATTGACGTCATTGACGTTCACGTAGAAAACACCGTCCTAATGTGGAGCATGCGCACTGGGATACATTGAAGGCCCGGCGCATGCGCAGTGCGTTCGCCGCGGGATCGCGCCTAGTTTAAATACTACACGCCCCCTACCCGCCCAATTTGAATTCCGCCGGCCCATTTTCGCTACGCCGCCGCAACTTTAGGAGCAAGTGCTTTCTGAATACAGTACTTTATCCTAAAGTTTCGGCGGAGTAACGTAAATGAGCAACGTTACGCCAGAATAAAGATTCGCCCATCTACCTGAATCTGGCCCATCATTTTCTGACTACCGATCACATTTTTGAAGGCCCTTCATATATCTAACACATAGCATACACATACCAAATAACAAAAGATTACCTGTTTGTTTTAGTAGTGCAGTGGTCCACAGAGGAGAGCATCGGTCCAGGCAGCAGGCAGGGATGAGGTCAGCCACAACAAAAGCAATCATTCAGGCAGCAGGCAAGAATACTGTCCATAGTTCGTACAGGCAGAGATACTGTCAGCACAGCCAGAGCACAGCCAAAGCACAGGTCCAGGTAGCAGGCAGAGGTGTCTTAGCAGAAATATTGTGAAAAGTCAGTAGAGGTAGCAGGCAGATATATGATCAACACAGCCAAAGTATTGGTCCAAGCAGCAGGAAGAAACATGGTCCATAATGTCATGGGTCATTACAGGCAGTAATATGGTCAGCACAGCCAAAGTATTGGTCCAGGCAGCAGGAAGGACCATCAAGCTTAGGGCCAGGGGGACAGGGGTAGAGGCTTCTCCCACCCAAATCGCTTTGAAGCCTCTGGGCAACCAGACCCTGTTCTGGGAGAACAGAAAACGAAAAACTGGTTTTCTCTACTTCTGAAGCCCCTCACATATGTGAGACCCCTGTGTACTAAAAGTAAATGGCCAAAAGATCAGTCCAAGTGGCAGGCAAAAACATGGTAGATTAACAGGTCAAGGTCGGTGCACGTGGAAGTCAGAAATGTGGTTTAAATCGGCAGGCAGAGGCATCGTCGGTAAACAGGCTGAGGTTGGTACACATGGAGGTCAGAAACGTAGTTTAAATCGGCAAGCAAAGACATCGTCGGTAAACAGGCCAGGGTTAGTTAATTAACATGGTAGCAGGTAAATGGGGAAATGGCAGTCTGTTAATAAGGGGAACTAATATTGGATGGATGTATGATACTTTTTGAAGCACTGTCCCAGGCACAGGACAGGTTTGGAGGGACAATCGGGACAGTAACAGGTGGTGTCTCTTCTTACTCCTGCTTTGGTGCATACACGGCATTTTTTTTGGCGTCTTCTTCCATATTCTGTAGGGGGGATGCTAAAGGGAAAGTGTCGCTCGTGAAGACGACTCACACAATCAGAGCGAATGCTTCCTGGGACGGGATCTTGTTGATAAATGAGGGCTTCAATGATATCTTCGATATACTTGAGGTAGGAGATTTGTGGGTTTTCAGTTGGCGGATTGTCTTTTTGGTAGCAGACAAACAAATTAAAAAGGGCCATGTGAAACAGGTGAAACGCAACCTTCTTGTGCCAAAAATAGGAATTTCTTGTTGATAAGTAGGGCTGTAGCATCTGGTCATTTAAATCCACCCCCCCCCCCCCATGTACAAATTGTAATCGTGAACACATTCAGGCTTGGCAATATGTCTGCCTCTTTTTTGGATCTCCACCATGGTGTCATTGTGGATGGTAGAGAGGATGTGGACATCTTTCTTGTCCCTCCACTTCATGGCCAACACCTCCTCGTTCCTCATGAATGACGATTCTCCAGATTTCAAGTTTTTGGTCAACAAATTTTGTGGGAATCCCTTCCGTTTTTTTTTTTTTTAAGGTATCGCAGGCCAGGGTTTGCTTGCTGTAAAGGTGACGAAAAAGGGGCAGGCTGGTATAATAATTATCAACATATAAATGGTAGCCTTTTCCAAACAGGGGGTATGCCAACTCCCAGACAATTTTCCCACTGGTTCCAATATATGTTGGGCAATCACGGGGCTGGAGCTGGGAGTCTTTGCCTTCTTTGTGAATTGTCATTAAAGTGGATAAAATGCATTATCATGTCGTATCTTGTCCTAGACATGACAGCGGAAAATATAGGCATGTGTTGGATGGGGCGTGTAGACCAATATGAATGGCCTTCGTTCTTCTTTGTAAGCCCCATATTAAACATAAGGCCCAATTTTTTTTTAAATTCTTCCAATGTTAGAAGCCGCCAGTGGAACATGCGGGCGTAGGAAGAATTGGGGTTGGCGGCAATATATCGGGATGCATATATATTGGTTTGATCCACTATATTCTGCATAAAATCTTCTGGGAAAAATAAACAAAAATAATCAAATTGAGAAAAATTTGTAGTGTCGGCTGCACACCTGGCTGTGCGGTGAAAGGGGGGATGATAGCGGATCCTGAGTTAGCAGGCAACCATAAGGGGTTTGCCAGGGCATCGGGAAGGTAGGACTGGGGCAGGATTCTTCGGGTTGGGCGTGGATTTCCATTACTAGTACTGGGCTCCTCTTCCTGGGGTATGGCGCTGCTGGTGCTGGGCAGATCTCCTGATCTTGGTCCTGATCTTGGTCCCAATCGCATTCTTTTGGGAGGGACGGTTTCCTCCGGGACTCTGACTCTGAGCCACTATCCTCCACTGGCTCATATTCCAAATCAGAATCGGATAATGGGGGCTCCTCGCTGTGCTCATCATCTGACATGGTGGACATAATGACATATGCCTCCTCGAGTGTGAAAAGCTTTTGGGACATTATGGCAGTATGTCAGTACTTATTGGTGGGCCTGCGTAATAGTACTGCTGGTGGTAGTGGTGGCTGCCTATGTGGTGGTACCGATGAAGGTATTAGTGTCAGGAATGTGTGGTGGTGGTGGTACAGATGGCGGTGGTGGTACGGGTGGTGGTGGCGGTGGTACGGGTGGTGGTGGTACCGATGGGAGTATGGGTGGTGATACCGATGGCGGTATGGGTGGTGGTACCGATGGCAGTGGTACTGATGGCAGTACTGGTAGCCTGTGTGGCGGTACTGATGGAGGTATTAGTGGCAGGAATGTGTGGTGGTACCGATGGCAGTGGTACGGGTGGTGGTACCGATGGCGGTATGGCTGGCAGCGGTACCGATGGCGGTACAGGTGGTGGTGGTATGAGTGGTGGCGGTGGTACCGATGGCGGTACGGGTGGCAGCGGTACCGATGGCAGTACGGGTGGCAGCGGTACCTATGGCGGTACAGGTGGCAGCGGTACCGATGGCGGTACGGGTGGCAGCGGTACCTATGGCGGTACAGGTGGCAGCGGTACCGATGGCGGTACGGGTGGCAGCGGTACCGATGGCGGTACAGGTGGCAGCGGTACCGATGGCGGTACAGGTGGTGGTGGTACTGATGGTGGTATGGGTGGTGGCGGTACGGGTGGCGGTGGTACCGATGCCGGTACGGGTGGCGGCGGTACCGATGCCGGTACGGGTGGCGGTGTTACAGATGGGCTGATTTACAGATGGGCTGATTTATAGATGGGCTGATTTATAGATGGACTGGGCTGTGTGACAGGTCCTCTTTATTGGTGGGGGGGGTAGGGTGGCTGTGTTGTATACAGTATACAGACAAACTACACTGATCTCACTTACTGATCCCTGCTTTCTCCTCACAAATCGGTGTGTGGGGAGAGAGCAGGGATCAGATAGTAACTGCCTGGTTTGTTTGTGACCGCCTGACCGGGGACACGCGCCCTGCCCCATCCCCGCGCCGCCGAATTTGTTTTGACATGTGATCGGCTGTGTCTTTGACACAGTCGATCACGTGGTAAACAGCCAATGAAATTGGCTGTTTACCGTGATCGGGGAAGCGCTGTGTCCGAGGGACACACGCCGTCCCCGATCGCCGCGCTGCGCGCACCGGCGGACACGCGCTAGGCATTATCCTGAAGGACGTCACCAAACGGCCAGTCACGATTTTGTAACCCCTTTCCGGACATAAATTTACCATTGACCGGGCGGGAAGTGGTTAAAGACGTTTTCATAGACAAACTATAGACACCCAGCACTGCAGGTACAATATTTAAAGGAATTTTTCATTTTTTTGATTTAAACATTATTAAAATCACTGCTCCTGGAGCAGTGATTTTAATGATGCTTGAAAAAAAAAAACCTTTAAATATTGTACCTGCTGGGTGTCTATAGTTTGCCTGTGAGTCCTGCTCCTGAAAAAACGACCGTTTTTTAAACTTTTTTCCATTGATACATGTTCCCTGGGCCAAGACCCGGGTTCTCAAAGATGTTTTTCAACATCAACTTGAATATTGGTCTTTAAAATGAGCGTTTTTGAATTCGAACGTTCGAGTCCCATAGACTTCAATGGGGTTCTAAATGTTCTCGCAAACGGTCGGTCTGTTCGACGGTTCTGGTGCGAACCGAACGCGTGTATGTTCGGCTCATCCCTAATGCGTACATATTGTACATGCTTATTTTTGTAGGCACATTTTTGTAAGCTCTAAGTTGTGTTGTATTGTGCATTGTACATTTGTATGAGCAATTTTTACTGTTTAGTTAAGCATTGATACACTACAGAAGTCTAAGCTTCCTTGGTTTTAGCACAAGAACTTTAAGGCCTCGTACACACGAGGGGATATGTCCGCTGAAAACGGTCCGATGGACCGTTTCAGCAGACATCTCCGCTCGTGTGTATGGGCTAGCGGACAGATTTCTCCACCCGACAGATTTCAAAGCATGCTTTGAAATCCATCCGGTGGAATCTGTCCGCCCGACATGTCTGCTGGTTAGTACACTTACCAGCAGACATGTCGTCCCCCACCGCCGCCGCGCCGCCGCCGAATGGATTTGGCGCATGCGCGGAAGTGTTTTACTTCCTGGTGCGGTGACGTGGCGGTGACGCGGCGGCGTCAACGTCACCGCCGCGTCACCGCGCCGTCCGGCGGCGGGGAATTTGATCCGATGGTGTGTACACGCCATCGGATCAAACTCCCGATGGAAATGGTCCGCGGACCGTTTTCATCGGATATGTCCGATCGTGTGTATGGGGCCTAATAGATAGACGCAAAGCATAACAGTAGGTAAATATAACTTTTAAGCCTTATACACACGATTGGTTTGTTCCGATGTACACAGACTGATGGACTTCCATTGGTCAAAAATCCACGCATGCTCAGAATCAAGTTGACGCATGCTCGGAAGCATTGAACTTAATTTTTCTCAGCACGTCGTAGTGTTTTACGTCACCACGTTTGGATTTTTGACTGATGGTGTGTAGGCATAATTAGATTCCATCAGATATCCGATCATGTGTACAAGGCTTAACAGCCTTACAACCTATCACTGAGTATGTGCAATATTGTACCGATTGATTTATTGATTTGCAGTTTCATCTGGCTTGCTTCAATAAATCTAAGATCAAAGAAATAAGATACTTGAAGTTTATAGAGCAAGAAGGTTTAGCTCTCTGTCCTAGAGACAGAACAACTACTATGGTTTTCCAGAACTCGTTCAAGGATCAATAGCGGACAATTTCCATCCCGCTGATTAAACCTTTGACATACTGATCACTAAACATCCCACCTACGATAGAAAGACCCATCCACTTAACTACCTGTCAAAGAAAAATGCTGTATTTTAGTTAAATTGTAGTAATGCCTTCAGGCCGTCTGGTATGAACGAGCAAATGTGACTTTCTCTGCCGAATTTACAAACACTTAGAACATCTTAGCAATTAGGACCAATGCTTAAAATAAACAGTATGAGGTCCTGGATCTACAACCAAGACTGTCCATACATGCCTTTGTGTTACAAGTAATGAGGTAGACTTGTGTCCCCGAAATAGAGGGTCATTATTTTATTGACATAGCTTATTGACCTCCAAATCAGTCCTTGGCTTTCAACAGTCCAAACCCATGGAAGTGGGATGTCTTATGCAATGATGTGGATCTGCCTAGAGTGAATGAGTGGATGAATGGAAGGCAAATGAATTAAGAAATGAGAGGCGTGCATATGACTGTAGCCTGATAGGATCCCCAAGGATATGATCTGGATTTAGACTTAAATTTAGATGGTACAGATAAGTATAGTAAAAAACTATGGGTATATTCATTCATAAAAGTAAAAAGCATACAAAAAGAGAACTTTGTGAAAGTAGTAATACAATATTGGCATATTTATCACAGTACATACATAGGAAATAATACATAAAAGTTTACACCAGTGTGTGTATGCTAATCGAAACGAACATGCAACACCAGAAAGTATATAAAAACTTTTAGAGCCTTAGAACTGGATTGAATATGCGGAGTGATGAGGATTGCTTTTACTCGCTTGTACTCAACATGTTTCACGTTTAAAAATTCTTCATCAGGAGCATAACGATCTGGTGGTTCACAAAATATGACACGAACAAGAAAACATCAAAAACATATCAGTTAATACATAATAAAACATATTGAAGAAACAAAACAGATATTATACAATTTAAAACTGCTGGAAAATTATTGGTAGTATATAGAAGACCAAGTAACACCTCCCAAGGAATGGAAGGAATACACCCAGGAGAATAAGAGTAAGAAAGGAAAAAGTGTTGTAGAGAGTAATGATGATAGAGCAGATAAATAAACAATATGTAGACTTACAAATAAGGTAAATCTCCGCAGGAATGTATGAAACAAACCATCGAAAATAGTTCTATAGCATATACAATGTTGTTGCCTGGACAGCCTGGTAGGCTAGTGACAGGTTGTTTAAAACATCTGAAAAAGGGGGCGTGGCTAACCGCCAAGCTGAATGGAAGCCTGAATCCACAGCTCCTGCACTGACCGGAGAAAACGGCTATAGCAGCACTGATCCACACAGCACATATGCAGTACCAAGACCCCTACACATCTGGGAACCAGACCAGGACCTCCCACAAACTAAAGGATTACCGGCAGCCAAGAAAACTGACAGATTTATTTTCAATGGCGCCAGGTGGACGAATCCAAGATGGCGCCCGCGATCGTTCACCTTGCGGAGATTGGGCCTACACCTGCCTGATGAGGAGGATATACCCAGCCGAACGTAGGCACTATCCCCGGATCTCTCCGCTTTTACTGGGCCGCTTTCTGCCTCCAACAGTCCGGCAAAAACGCGGTTGCGCCTCGACACAGGAGCCCAGGACTCTGAGGTAAGGCCTACCCTGGACAATCTCCTCGCGCTGCCGCCTACACCATCCCCCATTTCGGCCTTCCCCACCGCTAACCAGCCAGTTGTGGATACGCTGCTAAAGGACATGTTGATTTCACTACATAGCTCCCTGCACAGCGATATTGCTACTATGGTCTCAGCATTTAAGTCAGAGATGGTGCACATGGGGGACAGGATGAGCCATATTGAAAGTAAGATGGGCGCCATGACGACTACAGTGAATGACCTGGTGGAAGTACATGACCACGTTAGAGAGGACCAACAGTAGGTACGGTCCAAAATGGCGGATCTCGAAGACCGATCGAGACGCAACAACGTCAAAATTTGCGGTATACCGGAAACGATTGTTCCGACCAATCTGAACTCCTACGCTAGGAAGATGATCTCCACTTTGCTGCCTGACCTTCCACCCGTGGAAACCATAATTGACCGCATCCACCGCCTCCCAAAACCCCCTCATCTGCCAGCAGAGGTTCCCCGTGACACTCTGATGAGGGTCCACTTCTTTCATACTAAAGATATGCTCCTAGCTAAAAACAGGCACATGGAACGACTACCACCACCTTACTCTGAGCTGCAACTCTCTGCTGACATCTCCCAATACACCAGACAACAGAGACGCCAGCTCCAAACCATTACCAAACCACTCAACAACAACAAGATACCCTATCAATGGGGGTTCCTGACCAAGCTTATGGTAACCAGAAATGGGGTTAAGCACAACATCCACACGGTGGAAGAAGGTATAAACCTGCTTAGAAAGTGGAAAATCCTCCCTGACGGCGACGCATCCTCACAATTGCCTTCTACAGGGAAAGCTCAACTCCTCAACCATAGCTCCCGCTTCAATGCGGGCAAGTGATCTTAGGATCAGTGCACTCTTTATGCATAATTATACATGCTCTCCGTTCCAGTGCCTGCTTGTTGCAGATAATACACAAACTTTCTCCCCCCACCAGCGCCCAGTAGTTCTACTGGTATACTACTGACCCTTGTTGTTATTTTGTTGTTCCCTCTCCTTAGTGTTCCTTTTTTAAAGTTCAAAAGTTTTATTAAAAGTTTAAAATGAGAACAGCAATGAAATAGTCAAAAGACAAGGTGCTTGAAGATAGAATAAAACAAACATTACAGCCTGGCACCGAAGCCCTTCTCATGTAAACCTTACACAACAGCGATCTTTAACATAGAGCAGTAAGTCGACCAGTGTGTCCCCAATACCCGGACCTAGGTACGGACTCAGCAACCAAGCCATGCGAAAGTATATCTTACCACAATGGGAGAGGCCCATATACCCCCAATCCCCCGGGAGCCCCAATGGGAACAAGCTGCATCCCAGGAGACGGGGCCACCCGAACCCCCCCCCCCCCCGTGGCCGCCAGCTCCCCACCCAAGCCCACACAGAAGGGGACCACCTCCCCTTCCTGTCGATCCTTCCTAGCAAACATGTGTAAGGAAATGCAACGAAAATCCTCCGTGACAGAGGGTCACCTCAGGTATGCCAAGATAGGCGAGGGAAAAGGGAGAAAGTAAAGGGGAAGATATGTGAGATTAGAAGAGAAATACTGACACAAGCTATCCATGTGGGGAATCGACAGACACATCTCCCAATTGTATCCCAGGTATGAGAGAGATATTACTGTAAGAGGCCCATGGTTCCCAAATGGTGTTGAATTTCTCCGTTCTATCATTGAGTTTAGCTACTAATTGTTCCTGTACCATGATCCAGGAGACTTTCCTCCTGAACCCTTGAAAGGCTACGGTAGGTTTCTTCCAGGCTTTAGCAATGGTCAATTTAGCACCTAGCAGTAAGAAGAACGCCAGTGCCTGTGAGTGTTTGGAAAGGTTCGGGATACAATGGTTAAGTAGTGCTACATTAGGATGAGGGCCTATCATTATCCCTAACACCGAACCCGTAGTACGGAACACCTTCCGCCAAAACGGTCTTATGCGAGGACAGGTCCACCAAACGTGCAGCATGGTGCCTTCAAGTTCACAGCCTCTAAAGCAGACTGGCGAAGTTCCTGGGTACATTTTTGCCAGCCTGGAAGGAACATAGTACCATCTCAACATTACTTTAAGGCTAGCCTCGATGAGGGAGATATTGAGTATACCTTTATATGCTCTAGTATAAGCACCGAACCACACCTCAGGATCCCACGAGCCGCCCACGTCTTCCTCCCAGGCTCGAGCATAGGTCGGCTTGTCCGTCTTTGTCATCAATGCAGTATAGATCAACGAGATTCCTCCCCTATGATCCACCGCGTCCGCACACCACTGTTCATAGGGGGTAACGGAGGGGGGCAGAGGTTTGTTGGTCCAGATGGAGTGCAGAAAGTGTGAGATTTGAGAGAACCTAAAAAGCTCTGTGTCAGGCATGTATAGTGTCTTCCTGCAGTGTGAGAGGGAGAGAGGACCTACTCGATTGAAAAAGTGCCCGATCCGATAAAGACCCTTATCTGTCCACCATTTAAAAGCAACAATATCCAATCCCGGGGGAAACTCCTTACTATGAAACAAATGCCTCAAAGACCTCCATGGCGATATCAGGGTTTGTCTGTCATATAGCTTGGAACAAAGAGTCACAGAATGCAAGAGAGTTGGGGCCATTATGGCCGGTCTGCATTTAGGATCGCAACCCAAAAGGTAATCAACGGTGTGTAACGGGACTGCCTGTCTTTCCATAAGTAACCAATCCGGTTTAGGGCCCCTGGAAAAGGCTATCGATATTTGAGCCAATTGAGCAGCCTGATAGTAGTTCCACAGGCTCGGGAGGCCTAGACCACCCTGCGATCTTAGTCGAAACCAGTACACCTAAGGGACATCTGTACCCCTTCTTACCCCAAACAAAGCGAACTATCCCTGACTGTAACCTACAGAGGACTTTTTTCGGGACCGGTATTGGGAGAGAACAAAATAAGTATAAAAGGCGTGGAAGGATGGTCATTTTGACCGCGTGTATCCTGCCCAACCAGGATAGTCCTGCCCTGGACCACCTTTCCATGTCACCCTGGCACTTAAGGATCATAGGGGGATAATTAGTTTTGAAGAGGTTGTAGATATCAGGTGTCAGTTTGATACCCAAATAAGGGATGTGTGAGGGAGCCCACGAAAATGCAAAGTTATTGGTAAGTGGGGCAAGAAGGTCCGGAGGAACCGATATATTCAACGCGATCGATTTGTCCATGTTAACCTGTAAACCAGATGTTTCACTGAAGACCCGCAGCGTCTTGAGGATTACGGGTGTGGAAGTCAAGGGGGAGGTGACAAAAAGGAGGAGGTCATCCGCATACAGGGCGCATTTATGTTCCTGTGACCCGCAAGTTACCCCTTTAATATCGGGGTTCGACCGTAGCGCCACTGCCAGTGTCTCTATAGCTACCGCAAACAGGAGGGGGGATAGTGGGCATCCCTGTCTGGTCCCCCGGCCTATAGAAAAAGAGTCTGAATATCTGCCCAGCAGGCGAATCTGCGCAGTGGGGCATGAAAAAAGTTAGGGCCGAAGCCCCATCTCCCCAGGACATCAGACAGGTATGCCCAGTCTATAGAGTCAAAAGCTTTATGTAAGTCTATGGAAAGTAAGAAACCCTTTTGTGGGGACCCCCCGTCCCATCCCGACTTGAGCAGGGAAACAATGTCAATAGCGCGCCGGATCTGGTCCGGGCCCTGTCTTCCAGGGATGAAGCCCACCTGGTCCTTATGGACATACTCGGCAATGAAACCCGATAATCTGTTCGCCATTATTTTGGTCATAATCTTAACATCATTGTTAATTAGTGATATAGGGCGATAATTGCCCACCTCGCTAGGGTACTTATCCGGCTTCGGGATCACTGAGATGTAAGCAGAGTTTAAATCTGCATTCAGGGGGGCTCCGTCCCGGAGACAGTTAAACAGTCTTGTCAGATGGGGGGCCAGGCTGGTTCTAAATTTCTTGTAATAACCAGTAGAGAAACCGTCGGGTCCCGGGGAGGAACCTAATTTGAGGGTCTGGATGGTATTTAAAACTTCCTCCTGCGTGAACGGACTCTCCAGGAGATCACGGTGGTCTTTGGTCAGCATGGGCAAATGGAGATCATCTAAAAATGTATTCCGCACCGAGTGAGGGGGAGTGCGGTTAGAATTATATAAGTCAGAATAAAAATGTAGGAAGGCTTCCATTATCTTGGAAGGGTTCTGAGTCAGCTCCCCCGAGGCTACCCGAAGTTTAGGAAATGCAAGAGTGCGCTGTTTGGGGTTCAGTTTCGTGGCTAGCCTGGCTCCCATTCTGTCCGTTTGTGCATAAAATCTAGCCCCCGTCCACCTAAGGTTTTGCTCCGCTGCTGTGGTCAGGGAAAGATTCAGAAGAGCCCGGGCCTTGTCTAAATCCTCTAGCGATTCGGGGGTGGGGTGGGTCCTGTGAGCCCTGGCTAGTTTCCGAAAGTCCTCTGAAAGTTTACGCGTTGGCGCATTGTGTTCAGCTTTAAGCCTAGATGCCATCTGGATTAATTTCCCCCTGATGACCGGCTTGTGCGCCGCCCAGACTGAAATAGGGGATACCTCACTCGTAGCATTATGCAGGAAATATTCATTAATGGACTCCTCCAGTAAGGAGCATTGCGCTGGGTCGCTTAATAGAGACTCCCGTAAGCGCCAACGAGGAGGGCCACCCGACGCCAAGGGCCTATTTGTTGTCAAGGTGACCATGGAATGGTCAGAGAGGGAGGACTCCACAATCTTGGAACTTTTAATGAGAGGGATCAGTGCTGCGCGAACAAAAATGTGGTCAATCCTAGCAAAGGAGTTGTGGGGTGCCGAAAAGTGCGTATAATCTTTGGTGTGCGGATTGCATTCCCTCCAAATGTCCACTAGTCCTACCGAATTAAGAGATTTAGCTATGCTGACACTCTGTTTAGTTGGGCGCTTAGGTTTTGAGGAACCGTTTGCTAATTTGTCAAGGGCGAAATCGAAGGCAATGTTCGAGTCCCCGCCAATGACAACCGTACCTTTAAGGTGGTTTTGTAGCTTATCTAGCAATGATTCAAAAAATATATTTTGTCCCCTGTTGGGCACATAATAGGATACAAAAGTGTAAAGTCCACCATCGATATGCCCAGAGACCAGAATGTAGCGACCCTGAGGATCTACAATAGTCTCAGGTTGCAATAGGTTGATATTTCTAGCAAAACACACCGCAACACCTTTGGTTTTGTTTTCCGCAGATGCCAGAAAAAATTGAGGAAAGCGTTGATGTAGGAACTTGGGAGTAAAGGTGGACGGGAAGTGGGTCTCCTGTAGTAAGAGAACGTCTGCGTGCATGGTGGTATACAGTTGCAGGAGCTTCCTGCGTTTAACCGGGGAATTGAGACCTTGGGTGTTGTGTGAGATAATCTTAAGAGTTGGTGAGGGGCAGTGTGTATTAGTCATGAGTCAGGATGTAGTGTACTGCGCAGTGGTTCTGAAACTTACCTGGATCGAGAGGGGAGCATAACCGGAGCATTCTGAAGAGGCGGAGAAACCGTGGCCTGAACCCGGGAGTGGAGACCAGAGACAGCCGAGGAGCCCGTGGATACCTGGAGCTGTACGAGCGAGAGGAGAAGAACCAATAGGGAAGGAGAAAAGAAAGAAAGAAAAGCAGATGACATCATTATATACCTGAGGTGACAATTGGACTAAAATAACAAAACATAACAGTACCCGGGGGTCCCCCGACCCCCTCTTGGGGAGGAGTGGACTAGCCATCCCCAGCCCCACAACCTAAAGGATCCGAGAGTCCCTGTTGTCAGGGAACCCAGAAATGGAACAAAAGGCCCTGAAAGTGCCTCTGATCCAATGGAGGGGCATTGATTCCACCATGACCCCGCTCCCCTGTTGAAAGCAAAAACTGAAGGTCTCAAAGAGACCCATGCTCCCGTAGTTACTGAGCGCCTTTTAGTAAAAAAAAAAAAAGGGGGGGAAATGCAGTATATTAGGTGAGGACCCTCTGACCCCCCTACCGAGATGGGGAGCCACAGGGCCAATAGAATCCCTCTTGCATGAGTTACACTATCCTACAATATTATTGAGAGTTATATAACAAACAGAGCCGAGGGAAAAAACTGTAGATTCCAGTCAGAACACTGTTCCACCTAGGGCAAAAATCAACCCTCAACCCCCCCGGAAGAGGAGACCGCCTAGCGGCTCCAAACATGTAATAAATAGTCAGTAAACTCTAACAGAACCTCTGACCAGAACCTGTATGATAAGCTAGGCAAAAAAACAAAAAACAAAAAATAATTCAGCCCGATCCCGATCTAATAGGAGCCATCCTTGCCCGGAGAGCAAGGGTAAGTCCCAAAAATGGTCCAGGTAAGGCGGACCAGTCCCAGTCCAAGTCCCGAAAACCACAAACCAAAATAGGTCTCAACCATTGAAAACCAATCAAAAAGGTGGGTAGAATGTTCACGTCGTCAGGTTCTCCTTAGAACGTTTGGAACCATGTTTCAGCCAGGTCTGCTGCAGTGGACTCGCTGGTGGTGGCCTCTTTGATGATGTGGGGATACCTCTATTAGCCAATGCCGGAGGTGGGCCCAAGTGGATCAGCCCAAGTTGGGCCAGGAGACGTTCTCCCTCCTCGAACGAGGAGAAGCCGAAGCTCTTGGTTTTGTAGGAGAAGTTCAGGCGGAGAGGGAAGGACCATCTGTAGGTAATTCCTCTGTCCATCAGGACCTGGAGCAACGGTTTAAGTGCACGCCTCCTCTGAATTGTATATGGGGATAGGTCTGCAAAAATTTGGATCTTGTGCCCATGGAGGGTGATACTATCAACCGATCTAGATTTTCTCATTAAATCCTCCTTTACCGAATAGAAATTCGGTTTAACTATAATGTCTCTAGGCAGACCGTCTGAGCGAGGGGCCTGGAGCGCTCTATGAGCCCTGTCCAGCTCAAGCCGGTCGTCAGGAATGTCAGGGATCAGCTGTCTAATAAGGGCTTTTACCGCAGCCTGCACCTCCTTTTCGGATTCAGGGAGCCCCCTCACCCTAAAATTGTATCTTCTCGTTCTGTTCTCGAGGTCGTCGATCTTTGCAAACGCAGTTTCTAGCTGGTCCTGTACATTTTGGAGTCTGGCTGTGTTCTGATTAATTCTAAGGACTGCCTGGTCTGCCTTCTGCTCAATACTGTCCATCCTCAGTCCAATCTGTTGTAGGTCCGCATGTATAGAGGAGGTAATCTGTGCTGCATTCAGAGCCAGACTTTTAGAGAGCATCTGTGAAAAAGCAGACATCATAGAGGGAAAGTTTGTGGATGTAGGTGCTTCCTCCTGCGCCTCACTCACTGAGAGCAACAGGCCTGTGTGAGGATCCATCATGGGGGTAGAGGGACAGCCCGCTCCTATTCTACCTAGTAAGGATTCTGTGGAGGTCGGGGAGCTGGCCGGTAGCAGCAGGGGGTATTCGGTACCTGGAGAGTGTAATGGAGCCAGGTCCTGGTCGGCTATGGAATCGTCTGCCGGATTCAATGCGGGTGAGCCTCGTGTAGCCGCCGCCATCTTAGCATAGCTGAATGAGCCGGGCTCGATAGGTCCCTCCTGACCAGCGGGGCTAACATCCGCCTGCTCCTGAGGATATCCCCTACTCAAATCTCCCGGTGGACGGGCCGGTGGAGCGCTCGGTAAGCTCCGGGGGTTAACGTTGGGCCGTGGTGGAGCGGAGCTCTAGCAGCCGGTGGCCATCTTGGGAGCTGCCGCGCATGCGCCTTAGTGTTCCTTTTTTGTTGCCTCGCATAGTCCTGCACTAACTATTGTCCCTCTCTCCCTCCATACCTTCCCTGATTCTTGGAGAGCACGACTCTACTACACCACAATCTTCCTTGTCAGACCAGCCTCCGTGGACCTCGGGGTCCGACAAATTTACAGGATTCCCTCTTGATCCGGATCTCCCACGCCTGAACTGTGAGTACTGTCCTACCTTCATACTCTACACACCACTATTCAAGATGCCAAAATTTCTCTCACTCAACGTAAAAGGCCTAAACCATCCAGCCAAAAGGGCCTCTATGTGGAAAACAGCACTAGACTCCCGTTGCGATATCCTCTGTGCACAAGAGACACACTTTAAGGCTACTGCAGAACCCTCTTGTACCAACAGGAACTGTCATCGATCTGCCACCTAAGAGTTAATGGTGCAGACTGATTTCAGTGATTGACAACAGGCTGCCCTATTTAAACACCTCAGCAGCACAGTGTCTTTGCTGCCTGATCTGCAGTTCTTACCTGACTTCCTGTGATCTGACCTGTTTCCTGTTTCCTGTGTTTGACCCGGCTTGCTGACTACGATTGATCTCTGTTATCCTGATCCCGGCCTGCCTTGTGACCAACGCTCAGCTCTACAACTGCTTGATTTCCCGTTGCTGAACTTGCCTGTATACTGACCATTCTCTGCCTGTCGTTTATATCTATATCTGATAATCTGTTACCAAACCCGGCTTGTCTGACTACGCATTCAGTGTCTCCCCAGCCAGTGCACCCACCAGCCAGCTTCCTGTTTCCTGCTGCACCTGCTGAACCGACAAGACCCAAGACGAACCAGGCACCCATACACCGCCAGGCTCTTGTGGCCACTGTCGCAACATCGGTGGCCCTTTAGCCGGGATTGTACGAGAAGCCTTCCCACTACACGTCAGGCTCATCTGGCAGGTACGTAACAGGAACTTTCCCAACCTTTATAAGGCCTCCGGGCCTGATAAGAAGAACGGTGTCCTAATAGCCTTCAAAAACACGGTATCTCTTCAACTCCACAATACCTTAACTGACCCCAATGGCAGATACCTGGCGTTAGACTGCTCCCTGAATGAGGTCAGATATACCATTGTGACGGTGTACGCACCCAACATAAAACAATCTAGCTTTCTGTCCAAACTACTGAAATTAATCGACCGCTTTAAACAAGGTCACCTCATCCTTTGCGGTGACTATAATATTGTCCCAGACAACTCCATTGATGCTTCGCCCCAAACCAGGCGCCCCTCATCACCTATGGGTGCCTTCATCTGCTTGCACGATCTATATGACGTATTGCAATGCCATCATACTACCAAAAGAGACTACTCTTACTTCTCTCCATGTCATAACTCTTACACCCGAATCGACTATTTTTTGGTTGACAAATGGACCCTACCCGACGTGTCTGCGTCCGAGATTTCTACCGTTACGTGGTCGGACCACGCCCCAGTCACAATAACTGTCAGAGATACCCCGTCTGCTTCGGGTACTATAATTTGGAGAGCCAATGCAGCACTCATACACTCGCCAATCTACTCCGGATACCTCAAAGACTGCCTAGAAAATTTTTTCACCCTTAATGCTAACTCTGTTAGCGATAACTCTGTTCTTTGGAATGCCCATAAGGCGTACATCCGCAGGGTTTTCATACACCTAGGAGCTAGAGAGAGGAGGAGGAGATCACAGCGTCTGGACACCCTCAAGTCCGAGATCGCCTCACTGGAAGCTCAAAACCAATCCCACCCTGACCTGGCCACTAAACGCAAACTAGATCTCCTAAGACAGGACCTGAGAGCCCACCTATTTTATTCCTTTGAAAGGGCCCACACCCACTTCAGGGCTAAACATTACTCCACGAGTAATAAGGCAGGGAAAGCCATGGCCAATAGAATCAAGGGTCATTACTCTAAAACCAAGATCACTCACCTATACCACCCCGTGTCAAGCCAAAAACGGATAGATCCCTCTGCCATTACGGAAGCTTTCCGCCACTATTATACTACCCTCTACAATTTGAAAGATGACTCCTCTATACAGCAACCCTCCCCACACGATATTTTGTCGTTCTTAGAGGAGATCAATCTCCCTAGTCTTTCTGAGGACCATCTAAAATTGTTAAACGCCCTGTTTACTCCCCAAGAAATACTGCTTACAATCTCAAAATTGCCCTCCAACAAATCCCCGGGGCCTGACGGCCTTACCGGTGAGTACTATAAACAGTTTGGGAACATCCTCTCACCCTTCCTCACTAATGTGTGCAATGACGCTGCCTCGTCCTCCTCCATTACTCCCGAAATGTTATCAGTCCTGATCATCACACTGCCAAAGCCAGGCAAGGAACCCACATATGCACAACATTTCCGAACCATATCCCTTCTCAACCTAGATACTAAGATATATGACCTGATGCCCCTACTCATACACAATGACCAGTCGGGCTTCACAAAAGGGAGACAAACGTTCGACGCTACCCGCAGGATTCTCAACATCATCCATAATGCTGACTCTATGCAAACGCCTTCTCTGCTCCTCTCCTTGGACGCGAAGAAGGCGCTCAATAGAGTTCATTGGGAATACATGAAAGCGACCCTCATTAAATTTGGCTTCCAGGGACCTATATTATTGGCCATAATGGCACTATACTCCTCCCCCTCTGCCCAGGTCTACACTTCTGAGATGCTCTCCAGACCGTACTCTATCACCAACGGCACCCGCCAAGGCTGCCCGCTGTCCCCGCTCATATTCAACTTAGTGATGGAACCCCTGGCGGAACACATCAGGTCCCACTCCAAAATAACAGGTTTCCGAATAGGTTCTATAGACCACAAAATTAATTTATTCGCGGACGACGTGATATTGATGCTAACCAATCCCCTCTCCTCCCTGGCTTTGGTTCAATCATTATTGCACAGATTAAGTAATATATCTTATTATAAGGTAAATGAACATAAATCTCACGTCTTAGACTTAGGCTTAGATGCCATTACAAGCAACATCCTCAGAAACACATACCCGTACTCCTGGGCAGACAATGGAATAACCTACCTGGGTATCACACTTTTTAAATCAACAAAAGGTCTCGCTACTCACAATTATACTAACCTTAGACAAATGCTGATCAAGGAAACGGCTAAACTCTCCAAACTCAAATTCTCATGGGCCGGTCACCCAGCGGCATTCAAAATGATGTTACTACCCAGGCTATTGTATATCTTCCGCACTTTACCTATACCTCTTTCACACTCTTACCTCAACTCTCTGCAATCCATACTAACTCACTTTGTGTGGCAAAGGCAAAAAGTCGAGGTGCAGTCATGCTAAACTCATCAAACACAGGTCTGTAGGCGGGATGGGACACGTTGATATAAGGGACTACTACCTAGCTACTATCCTTTCACAGATGAAAGACTGGTTTTCTGCAACACCGACTACACTTTGGAGCAATAAAGAAAATACCACGACACCGGGCCCTAACCTGTCGGAATATCTGCCAGAAACACGCCATTGAACCTCTACTCTCCTACCATTCAGGCCTACGTCAAGGCATGGAGAATACTCCACAACACTAGATGGACAAACCACCTGACCAAGCCCGTACCCGTTACCCTTGGGACACTGAAACTGTTATCTCCAGACCTGAACACCCCAACCTGGCTAACAGACCATGTGACTGTTACCTCTGACCTCCGCTCCATTGCTGCTACTAAATCATTCTCACATATCCAAAAATAATTCAATGCACCCATCGGGGATTACTTAACTTATTATAGGTTACAAAACTGCCTGGCGGCCAACCCTTCATTGGAAGGCTCTCTGCCCCTGAATATCTGGAAATACTTCCTTTCCGACACATGTAACTCTAGGGGTACCTCCATTTTATACTCCACTTTACAGGATAAGAACATCTTCCATAAGACCAAACCCCTTAACGACTGGGAAGCTGATGTTCAAAGCCATTTCTCTGATGAGCAATGGCAAAGAGCAGTCAAATCTGTCTACAAATACACATCATGCGCCTCTCTATGGGAACTCACCCAAAAAATACTAATGAGATGGTACATGACACCCCACAAGATAGCCAAATTCTGCGCACACACCTCAGACTCTTGCTGGAGGGAGTGTAGTCAGCCTGGTACACTCATACATATTTTCTGGTCCTGCCCGCACATAAGACAACTCTGGACAGACGTAGAGGCGATGCTTCAGGAGGTCATTCACCTTCCCGTGGCATTGTCATCCCACTTAGCTATACTCAATTTGACTATTGAAGATATAGCTCCAAACCACCGACTAGTGGCCACTCACATTTTGTTAGCAACAAGACTGCTGATTGCTAGGAAATGGAAAACAAAAGTGGGCTTCCTTTGGCCTGTGGCCTGCACTGCTATATACCCCACGCTGACCATATGATGGCCCTCTTGTCTAATTGATGGTTTGGGTTATTTATCTATATGTATCACTTAGTCATTACCTTTGGGTTACTGTCTGTGTTGACCTTTTATGTTTATATGTATGTTTTTATTTAATTCTTTATTTAATTTTTTGTACAAATATCCATGTTTCTGCTTGTGTTTGTTCATTGTTTTAACATTCTCTTCTTAGATTCCCTGATTGTCTTGTATGTATACTACTATCTTTCATGTTAAGATCTACCCCTTTTGGTGATCTTTTTAATATAAAAGTGTTACTTACTGTTACTTACTTGACCCCGAACACCATTGAAGTCAATGGGGACCCACATTTTTGACTACTAAAATGTCTCTAAAAAAAGGGAAAGGGCTATAGGGCTGTAAATGGCAGCAACATGTTGGTAAGAACATGGCAAGTACTCTGCAATCAAATGTGGATAGGGAAATAACTTAAAATAACATAAAATACATTTAAAAAAATCTTGACAAGCAGGAAACTTCCCCAATGATGGGACACTATTCCTCCCACTGATACCAATGATGGGGCACTATTTCTCCCACTGACACAAATGATGGGGCACTATTCCTCCCAATGATACCAATGATGGGACACTATTCCTCCAACTGATACCAATGATGGGGCACTATTTCTCCTAATGACACAAATGATGGGACACTATTTCTCCCAATGATACCAACGCTGGGGCACTATTTCTCCCACTGACACAAATGATGGGACATTATTCCTGCCAATGATACCAATGATGGAACACTATTCCTCCCACTGATACCAATGATGCGGCACTATTTCTCCCACTGATACCAATGATGCGGCACTATTTCTCCCACTAACACAAATGATGGGACACTATTCCTCCCAATGATACCAATGATGGGGTACTATTTCTCCCACTGACACTAATGATGGGACACTATTCCTGCCAATGATACCAATGATGGGACACTATTCCTCCCAATGATACCAATGATGGGAGACTATGCCTCCCACTGATATCAATGATGCGGCACTATTTCTCCCACTGACACAAATGATGGGACACTATTCCTCCCAATGATACCAATGATGGGGCACTATTTCTCCCACTGACACAAATGATTGGTCACTATTCCTCCCAATGATACCAGTGATGGGGCACTATTTCTACCACTGACACAAATGATGGGACACTATTCCTCCCACTGATACCAATGATAGGACACTATTCCTCCCACTGATATCAATGATGGGGCACTATTTCTCCCACTGACACAAATGATGGGACACTATTCCTGCCAACAATACCAATGATGGGACACTATTCTGGTGAAATTAAATTTGTAAAAGTAGGACTGACTCCTAACTAATTCTCTCCCTATAAGCACAATCAGGAACCTTTTTCCCTACAGTAGCTAATGCAGAGTATGTTACAGGAACATATGCAGTGCTGGTGCAATATGCAGAGTATGTTACAGGAACATATGCAGTGCTGGTGCAATATGCAGAGTATCTGACAGGAACATATGCATTGCTGGTGCAATATGCAGAGTATCTGACAGGAACATATGCAATACTGGTGCAATATGCAGAGTATGTCACAGGAACATATGCAATGCTGGTGTAATATGCACAGTATCTCACATGAACATATGCATTGCTGGTGCAATATGCAGAGTATCTGACAGGAACATATGTAGTGCTTCTGCAATTAGATGTGTGAAGTAAGACTAACTCCTAACTAATTCTCTCCCTATAAGCACAATCAATCAGGAACCTTTCCCTAATGTAGTTAATGCTATGTAGAACGATCGCTGAGTATTGTAATTCGATTTCTGATGCAGGAAAATCCTATCTAAATCTGTCCCTGAGAGCAGCTGCAGCCTTTCCCTACCCTAGCTAAAGCAGAGTGACGAGCTGTGCTGTGTGCCTCTAGCTTATATAGAGGCTGGGTCACATGCTCGGTCACATGCTGCACTGGCCAATCACAGACATGCCATTAGCAGGCATGGCTGTGATGGCTTCTAGGTCACACAAGTAAAAAAAATGGTGATTGGCTGACGTGCAGCGGGCCATTACATAGCCAAACTCCGAACCCAAACTTTATTTTTTTAACCCGAACCCGAATAATTTGCTGAAAGTTCGGGTTAAAAAAAAAAGTTCAGTACAAACCCAAACTTTACAGTTCAGGTTCGCTCAACCCTAATTGGGACCTTATTCAGAGTACACGCTGCCGCCAGATACTAACTAATATCTACCCATATACATTGTTTGTGTATTAGCCCAAAGTTTTTACATCCATATACTTTGGTGAGCCTATTTTCTTTTTTTTTTTTTCTTTTTTTTTTTTTTCATATGTGCCTGTTGTTTTCTCTGGCATTTATATTCTGTTTTCATTTATTTTTGGCATCCCCATTTCCCATCCTGCCTCTCTCTCCCCCTTTCCCAAACCCCCCTCCCCCTTTACCAATGGTATCAGTCCTATGTCATTAGGGCAATTTTATACTTTGTGTATCTTTCAGATGTTTTAAACAACTTGTCACTAGCCTACCAGGCTGGCCAGGCAACAACATTGTATATGCTATATAACTATTTTTGACGGTTTGTTTCATACATTCCTGCAGAGATTTACCTTATTTGTAAGTCTACATATTGTTTATTTATCTGATCTATCATCATTACTCACTTACTCTTATTCTCCTGGGTGTATTACTTCCCTTGCTTGGGAGGTGTTACTGGGTCTGCTATATACAGTACTACCAACAATTTTCCAGCAGTTTTTAATTTTATATTATCTATTTTGTTTCTTTGATATGTTTTACTATGTATTAACTGATATGTTTGATGTTTTCTTTTTCGTGTCATATTTTGTGAACCACCAGATCGTTATGCTCCAGATGAAGCGTTTTTAAACGCGAAACATGTTGAGTACAAGCGAGTAAAAGCAATACTCATCACTCCGCATATTCAATCCAGTTCTAAGGCTCTAAAAGTTTTTATATACTTTCTGGTGTTGCATGTTCATTTCTATTAGCATACACACACTGGTGTAAACTTTTATGTATTATTTCCTATGTATGTACTGTGATAAATATGCCGATATTGTATTACTACTTTCACAAAGTTCTCTTTTTGTATGCTTTTTACTTTTATAAATCAATATACCCATAGTTTTTTACTATACTTATCTGTACCGTCTAAAGTCCACTTCATTAACCCAGTTTAATTCCTAGTTACATGTTATCAGGATGTTGGTACATTATCACATTGGCATTCACAGCACCACTCGCCCTGTGTTTTATGCACTATTCTTAGCAAGACCCATCTATATTTAAATTTAGATGGCCCATTTGTGCAGCCATTCTGCAATGCATTTGATGTAGGCTGATGAGCATTTATGCTAATGACAAAGTTTAAGAGTGATGACATGTTCCCAGGAACAAATACCCCACTTATTGATCCTAAATGTTGGTATCCCTGGAAAGTGCGAGGAAAGATCTGTATGACAGTTGTACAGGCACCCAATGAGATGGATGTTCTTGTCCCGGCAAAAATTAGTTAAGACTCCTGCAAGGCTCCTATAGTGAAGGCAGGAGATCTAGTCATCCCTTTACCCTCCCCTCACTAGACAGTACTAACAGAAACACAGTTTATGTTATATACATGGGATAACCTTATCTGATTTCCGGGTTGATAAATGGGATGAATGGTGTGCAACCTTCATAAAGAACCAGGTATACATGTTGAAGGAGTGGCTGCAATCCAGATATTCACAATATTCCTACACTTGAGGAAAGAGAGACCTAATAGAGACTGCCTTAGGAGCAGGGGGTGTTGCCCTGGAATCAGGGATGAGACCATTTTTGACAGCCATGGAACTGAGTCACCCACCAATCCATATGGATCATAGCCAGGGGCGTTGCTAGATGGGAAAAGGACCAGGGGCTTCAGCCTTACGTCCGAGCCCGGCACAGGCGTGCGTGGGGGGGGGTGTTTAGACTCGGTTGCTGCCTGGCTTACCAGGGCTCATCAATTCTGACCACTAAACTGACCTACCTGACACATGCACTGACCTACCTAACTTGTCCACGTCAGACATCAGGTGACCGCTTGACCCTCTGCAGCTCAGTCTTACCTATAGTGTGTGGCACGCCCGTCCAGTTCATAACCAGTCAGACAGCAGGCTGCAAGCTCCAGGCAGCCAGAGAAAGGCTAGGAGAGCAGCCCGTGGCCCGCAGTGCAAGTGCCAGATTTTATAGTGCTCGCCGCAGTATAGTTCCCACCTCTTTGACCTGGCGGCGCCTTTGATGGACATCACACATCCCATGGTCCCAGCATTAGACCATTGTGACGTCCATAATAGGCGCTGAAGGATCCAGGAGTGACTTATGTCACTCACAGATGGATCTATCTCCGCTGGCTGCGCTGAGTGAGACAGTCAGTCTGACTCTTTGAATACGGTCATTCGCCAGCGCTCTGACTCGGAGCTAACAATATAATTGTGAATGCCTGAGACCCGGGAGTTTTTGGGGCCCACTTAGAGCTAAGGGCTCACTATCTGAGGTAATAAAACAAAAATTCACAGGATTGATTGCAGGTTTATCCAAGGTACAGTAAGAAATCCAACTTGCTTTATCTTGCACCCAGGTACAATCTGAGATGTCCCAGGACCTCAGAGTATTGATTGCCTCTTTTTCAGCAGGACAATTTTCACTAAATTTGAGAAAATAAGCAGGTAGGGTAGTATCCAAGTTTGCTATGAGTCATATGGATTGGTGGATGATAGGGATGAGCCGAACACCCCCCAGTTCAGAACCTACAAACGGACCAAAAGTTTGCACAAACTTTAGAACCCATTAAAGTCTATGGGACTCGAACGTTCGAAATCAAAAGTGCTAATTTTAAAGGCTAATATTTTTTATTGTCCTAAAAAGGGTCTGGGGACCCGGGTCCTGCCCCACGGGACATGTATCAATGTAAAATAAATAGTTTTAAAAACTGCAGTTTGTTTGGGAACAGTGATTTTAATGATGCTTAAAGTAAAAAAAAAAAAAAATATTCCTTTAAATATCATACCTGCTGGGTGTCTATAGTATGCCTGTGAAGTGGCGCGTTTCCCGTGTTTAGAACTGTCCCTGCACAAAATGACATGTCTATAAGAAAAAAAGAATTTTAAAACTGCTTGCAGCTTTAATGTAATGTCTTGTCACTGCAATATGGATGAAAATCATTGAAAAATTAAAAAGGAAAGGCGTGGGGCTCCCAGGAACTATATACTCAACAGCAGTATACAGGCGGTGCAAACAAGACAGGGACTGTAGGTTTGTTGTTAAGTAGAATCTGTTTGTAATTTTGAACTGGTACATTTTTAAAGTGTAGATCCAGTGAAAAAATCAATTTTTAAGCTTATTGGAAAACATAGGGAAGGGTTTTCCTCCCTGTAACATTTGTTTTGCTGTCTGTGCACCTGTTCAGAAGATTTCACCTCGCTTTCTGTCCCAAAGACAAATCTTTTTTTTTTTTTATTATGTTTTTTTTAGTGAAACAAGGATTGGTGATAAAGCATCAGGGGAGAGGAGACACCTTTTTCCCATATTAAAGGAGTTGTAAAGTAAAAAAAAAATCACCTTAATGCAATCTATGCATTAAAGGAGTTGTAATTTGCCTAAAATTAATGTCTGCGAGGTAGACAGACAGAATAGTGTAATGATTCTGTTAACAAACGAGTAAATACCTATTAAATTCCTTCATCTATATCACCTCCGGCATTCTAGTTTCTGTTCTCTCATTCACTTCCTGGTTTCCATCACTTGTTTATGTAAGAACTACATTTCCCAATATGAATTGCGGCATGCCCAGTAATTCACACCTCATTGAAGTCTCTAACATGTAGAGAGGGTCCTGCCACACAGATGCACCCTACTCACACCAGGGATAACGCTACCACCTGGCGGACACTTCGAGACAACTGTCCTATTTTGTATGATCCGGAGGGATCACGTGACAAACCTCACACAGAACCTTAGGGGGCGTCTTTGAAAGACAATTTCCCCCCTCCCATACCGGGAGTGTGACCACTGTTATAGGAAGGGTCTCTACCCCCCAGCTGATTGGTCCTCGAACCCACTCATGACCACTACTCATGACCACTACCATCCCAAATAGGGACTTCTCTTTCCGCACAAGCCAGCGAATTGAGAAAGAATTTTTATACGGTACAACTCCCTGGCCCCTGATGACGGTTCTCTTCTAAACCAAGAGACCAGAAACGCGTCGGGCATTCTCCATTTTGTTCCATGGAGATTGTGCTTATTTTAATATGTTGTATCATACACTGTATTGTTATGTAATTGTAATCTTTCTTTACTATTCTCACTGGGTGCTTTTTTCCTATCCCTGATGCTCCTTGCCTACTGTGTGAAACTCACAGAGGGGCAACGGACCACACAGGTCACCTTCTCTACAGATACCAATATTGATATATGTGACTGGGTCCGTATTATAACCCATGCAATAAAGTGTATTTTATCTGAACTTGGCCTTAAAAGTCCCACTCCTTGGGGGTTTTCTTCATAATTTTTTACAATTATCAGGGATGCGGCTAGTTTCAGAGTGTCCGGATGTGTTAAATCCTCTTTTCTTTTGTTTTGCCACACAGATGTAGTTCCCAGGAGGGGGCGAGCACGTTACTGACCACCACAGAAAAGTTTCCCATCACGGTGGTCAGTAAAATCAGACAAGCAGGAAGTGAACAGAACAGAGAAGAAATAGAGCAACTTCTGAGCAAAAACGAACAATGAGGAAGTGAAAAGAGGAATGTCTGCAGGCAAAGGATGCTTACTATGAAAACAAAAAATTTCCTTTACAACCCCTTTAAGGTGAAAAAACATCTGATGCTGCCCCCCCCCCCCTCCAAGCCCCTGTTATACTTACCTGATCCCTCGAAATCCCGTGCTCGGTCCCGAGATATTCTTTGCGGCTCAGCCTGGCCGCTGATTGGCTAGAGCGGATGGATTAAGGGAAGCGCAGCCATTGGCTGGCGCTGCTGTCAATCACATCCAGTGACACAGCGCACCTAGGGGCGGGGCCGAGTGATACAGTGAGTGGCTATGGCCGCTCGCTGTATCACGGGAGCGCGCCCACAATTACTCACCACCATGCGAGGTCTCTCGCATTACTGTGGTCAGTACTTGCGGGGAGGACCAGAGACAGCCGGCGAGGGACCACAGAAAATGTGGATTGGGGCCACTCTGTGCAAAACAAACTGCACAGTGGAGGTAAGTATAACATGTTTGTTATTTTGAAGGATTTTTTTTTCCTTTACTAACCCTTTAACTCTTACAGGAGAGGTAGAACTCTTACATGGGGTAGATTTCCTCTTATTTCCTGTTGTCTCCTTTCGTTTGCAAGTAGGAATCATGTGTAAGTTGGATGTATGAAAGTAGAGGCCTGCTGTAAATACTCTGCAGAAATTTGGGCCTTAGGTGTTGGTGTTGCCACAACACTGTAAGCCCTCACAGTTAGTCTTTTTTTTTTTTTTTAAATATGTCTTTATTGAAAGAGTTGCAGAACATGGTATGGCAAAAAAAACAGAACATATGAGAATGTTTTAAGGTCGTTAAGCATAGAAAGCAGGAATGGAGGGATCATACAGAAAGAAAAACAAAAACAAAAATGTACGCAAAACAAATATTAGATCAAGAACTGTACTTACATGCCATTGTTGAACAGGGGCAGAACAATTGGGCCTTTGGTGGTGGTGGTGTTGCCATAACACTGTAAGCTCTCAGTTACTCTTGATGGGCGCAGGAATGGGCCCTGCTGTGAAATATTAGATCAAGAATTGTAATTACATGCCCCTGTTGAACAGGGGGAGAGAAATTGGGCCTTGGGTAGTGGTGCCACAACACAGCAACCCCTCACAGATACTCTAGTTGGAGCGCAGGAATGAGCCCTGCTGCAAAGTATTGCATCAAAAATTGTAATTACACGCCCCTGTTAAACAGGGGCAGAAAAATCGAGCTTTAGCCACTGGTGGCGGTGCCCAGAACTAAAAATGTTCTTACAAGCTATCAGCATGATCATTAAAGAGGAAGAGCATAGTCACTTAGCATAACAGGATAGTCACTCAGCATAGGCAGTCTTGAAGTGATCTGACATTTAAAAAAAAAAAAAAAATCCAGCTACATCAGCATCAGGTGCTTGGTAGCTGGTGGTGATCCAAGACTGATTCATTTTTATGAAGGTCAGTCGATCGACCGAGTCGGTAGACAGGTGCACCCTCTGGTTACAAAGCCTCCAGCAGCACTGAATGTGCAGGACAGGCCAATAGCTCAATTGCATACTGTACAAGCTCTTGCCAGTGATCCATGCTTAAGACCCAGTAACCCAGAGGATTTTCGGTGGGAAAGGTGTCCAAGTCTGATCTTGCCCCTAGGTATTCCAGCACCATGTAAAACAGACGCTGGCGATGGTTGCTGGAACCGATCATACCTTGGGGCTGCGGACTAAAAAATTGTCTGAACGCAACGGTCAGACGACCACCTTCTCCACCGCTCCTTCTTTGACTGACCGAAGCCTCAGCAACATGTTGTCCAGGACCAGGATTTTGTAACCTCCCAGTCTTTGGGAATGCGTTGAACAGACCTTTCTGCAAGGCAACCCCAATATGTTTCATCCTCTGCTCCCTCTGCGAAGGCAAGATAAGGTCTGCAACCTTACCCTTGTAAAGTGGATCAAAGAGGGTTGCCAGCCAGTAATGATCCCGCTCCTTGATACCACGAATAGGAGGATCCTTCCGCAGGCTTTGCTAAGTCATTCGGTCCGGAGTCCTCTGGGTTACTCAGGACGACATGATCTGCAGCCACCTCCTCCCAGCCACGTACAAGTCCATGGGTTTCTTGGGACTGTAATGGATCCCGTGTAAGATTGCTGCTGATGCTAAGTGCTAGGTAGTGATGAGCGGAATACGCCATATTCGATTTCGCGATATTTCGCGAATATTTCGAAGAATATTCGCGAATATTCGTTAATATCGAATATTCGTGATATTTTATAAAAAAAAAAAATTGCGAATTTTCGCCAATGCAAATTTTCGCCAATGCGAATTTTCGCCAATGCGATTTTTCGCTAATGCGAAATTTCGCGATTTTTTTTTTTTTTATAAAATATCACGAATATTCGATATTTACGAATATTCGGGATATATTTTATAAAAAAAAAAAAGCGAAAGGAAAAAATAGGATATATTTTATAAAAAAAAAAAAAAAAAAGCGAAAGGAAAAAAAAATATCACGAATATTCGATATTTACGAATATTCGCTATATTTTATAAAAAAAAAAATTGCGAAATTTCGCTATTGCGAAATTTCGCTATTGCGAAATTCGCGAATGCGAAATTGATTGCGATTTTTTTGCGAAATTTATTGCGAAATTTGAAAAATACGAATATTCGAAATAGCGAATATTCGCCGCGATATTCGAGATATTCGCGAATACTCGAATATGCAATATTCGTAGCGAATATTCGCTATGCGAATATTCGCTATGCGAATATTCGTGAGCAACACTAGTGCTAGGCTCCACCTCCATGCTGACACAATCCTCCTCCTCATCCTCTTCCTGTGTGATAGGCAGGCAAGCAGGAACATTGTCTAGATAAAGGGGGCCTTGAGAGGTAAGTCCTCCTCTTCCTCCCTCTGTTCTGCCTCAAGTGCCCTGTTCATTAGGGATGAGCTTCGTGTTCGATGCAAACACATGTTCGCATCGAACATTGCACGTTCGATCGTTCGTCGAAAACGAACAAAACGGGTCGTTTGCGCCAAATTCGAATGACGCGCAACGGCCCATAATTCACTGCGACGTTGCACGCTGATGATTGGCCAAGCATGCACCATGACCCCGCATGCTTGGCCAATCACAGCGCCCAAAAAACGAAGAGACCTAATTGGCCAAAGCCTGGGTGCTTTGGCCACTTAGGGCTCAGGGCTTTAGCACACGCCCCACACTATAAAAGGCCACCTCCCGGGCGGCCTCATGTAGTGTGTTCCGGCTTGCCTTACAGTCAAGTTAGACAGACAGTGAGTTAGAGAGAGAGAGATAGATAGATAGAGACACAGGGGTAGATTCATGTAAAATGGCGCATCGTTGCTCCAGCGTGGCGCATCTTTTTTCCGCTACGCCGTACCAGCCTGGAGAGGCATTTACTGTATTCATCATTTTTTCACTCACCTGCGTAGCGGTTTTTCGACGGCGTAAGGCGGCGGAACTGGAAGTGGGAGTCACCACATGCAAATGATGGTCTGACGGTGGCGCTGAGAGATCCGTACGGTGTATCTTAAACGGCGCATGCGCACTGATGGCACCTGGCTGTCTGGCTCCTGTGCGCATGCGCAGTACGGCGCCAACGTCACCACCAAGATCCGCCGCACCACTTCCTACTCGTGCATAAATACGCACACAGAAGCGCCACTCCCTTGCAAAACGTGACCAGCATTTTTTTGGAATTGCCAGGGCTTTTGCATTTAGGATGGCTGCACCAGACACTGCCGGTGACCGCAGAATGTTTAACTTCAGCCCTCAGGAGAAGGCTGTGATAACCGATGCGCTCTCCCAACATGGGTCCCGCCCCTATGGGCCACAGAGTGCCAACACTGGCAAATCGGAGAAGACACGCATTTATGCCGAAATCACCAGGCAGGTTAATGTTGTCGGTGTGGCGGAGAGGGAGCCCAAGCATATCCACAAAAAAATATACGATATGCGGAGACTGGTCAAAGACAAGCTTGTGGCAATGAGAAAGCATGCCAGTGGCACAGGTGGAGGACCAGCCACGAGAATCAGCCTGACTGCAGAGGACATGGTAGTGGCCAGGTTGCTGGATAGGGAGCTGGTGGAGGGTCTTCCGGGCTTCGAATCAGGGGATCAGCCTTTGAGGTCAGGTAAGTCTGTTTTATCTGCTTTGTGGTGTGTTGCATGGGTGGGGGGGGGGGGTTTACATGTGACAAGTGTGTGGCTCCTCCAACATGTGATTGTTTTGTGTCATCCACAGATGTGCAGGATGGAGCTGGGCCGTCATTGGATGCAGGGCGAGCCACCCCATCCATGGTGGAGATCGCCCCTACAGCATTACTTGAGGAGGTTGAGGAGGAGCACGTCGGGGTAGAAGAGGCTGCTATGTATATGCTGGAGGAGACCCCCATACCTGGCCACTCCCAAACCACCCCCCTTGCTATATTCCCCCTCAAGGGACACCATCCCCTCCAGGGATTCTCCCTCAAGGGACACCATCCCCTCCAGGGATTCTCCCTCAAGGGACACCATCCCCTTCAGGGATTCCCCATCAAGGGACACCATCCCCTCCAGGGATACCCCATCAAGGGACCTCCCCTACACCCGTCCTCCAGCCTCTCAGGCCTCTAGGAAGGCAACGAGGAAAACCCGAGGAGTCCCTGACGAATTTGAAGATCACCTGGCAAGGGACCAGACAAGACAGACCCGCCATATTGGTTCTCTTGCTGGTGATCTGCATCGGGTCGCAGATAGCCTGGCGTCCTCGGCCGAGAGCCAGGCTGCTTGCACTGTGGCAGTGCAGGAAGCCATCACCAAGCAGGCTGGCCAGAATACTGCTATAAACGATAGTCTGCAGGACGTTGTGGGGAACGGGGCAGCCCTTCTGTCCTGCCTGGTGGACCTGCAGACCACCACATTTGGCCTGGTCTCCGAGGTCCGGAGCCTGGCAGCTGCTGTCCGTGAGGAGGGGAGGCAGACACGGCGACAGCAGCGCAGCAATACCACCCGCCGGCTGCGGATGCAGGCTGCCACCAATACATACCTCCACCGGCTAGCCGTGGCAATGGAGGGCAGCCAGGCAGCCAGGGAGAGACTGGGGGAGGTTCAACCACCAGCCCCCCCAGCCCCCCCACCTGTGGCTTGCCCCAGGCAACTGCGCCCCAGGAGCCTAGGGACAAGAAGAAGCCCACGACAGGGCCGTTGATTTATGAAAAATTATGTTTGATACTCAGATTATGAGTTTTATTTTTGTTTATCTCCCTGCACACGGTGAGGAGTGCAGGCTACAGTGTGAATGAGGTGTGAATGTGTGGGGGTGACAGTCCTGCCATTAAGGGGTGTCACCCTCAGTCGTTGGTGAGAAATTATCACCACAACACGTGTGAATGGTGTATGAATGTACAGCAACATAATTGAAGCCGTGGCGTGGCGTTGCTGCTCCCAAGTCCCATGTGGTGTACTTTGGTCTAATCCAATTTGATGTGGATGTGGGGTGTGTGTTCTAGGGATCACAGTGGTGTGCATGCATGCATTCTCATTGTGACATGATTAATGTGTGTGTTTAACGTGAAAAGTAGCCAACCACAAGCACCCTCCTGACTGCTATTCCCTCAGCAGACGGGGGACCCTCGGGCAAGGGGGGACTGTGTGGTTCGGGGGTCAGGTCATCACGTAAGTCAATCTCCAGGCCCTTTCTCACGGCAAAGTTGTGCAGCATGCAACATGCCCCAATGATCTGGCACACAAAGTTTGGGGAATACAACAGGGTCCCCCCAGACTTATCCAGGCATCGGAAACGAGACTTCAGGAGGCCAGAGGTGCGCTCCACGACTGCACAGGTTTTGATGTGTGCTTCATTGTATCTTTGCTCTCCTCTGGTTTGGGGATCCCGGAATGGAGTCATGAGATGGGGTCCCAGTGCATATGCCGCGTCACCTGGTAATGAAAAGACAGAAGGATGTTAGTAGTGCATGTGCCCGTTGTGATGTGTGCATCATGGGAGGGGATAGTCATGCCTGCCACCCATATCACTCACCAACCAGCCAGCTGTCCCCATACACGTTCTGTTCAAATTCTGTGGAGATGGTGCTTTGACGGTATATGTAGCTGTCATGGCTGGACCCAGGGTCCTTGGCACGGACGTGCCATATTAGGCCTTGCGCATCAACTATCACCTGTACGTTGATGGAATGCCAATGCTTCCGATTGCAGTATATGTGCTCTGTGTCCCGGGGGGGCGTAGTGCCACATGTGTGCAATCAATGGCCCCCACAGTGCGTGGGAATCTGGCAATGTTGTAGAAATCTGTCATTGCCTTCCTCCGCAGCTCCTCAGTGGTGGGTTTGATGATGTGGTTGGCCATGCGTCTGAGGATTGCTGGGACAACCTGGTGCACACATCTGCTCATGGTGGACTGTGACATCCCAGCCACCACTCCACTTGTACGCTGGAATGATCCACTGGCAAGGACATGGAGTGTTGCCAGTACCTTCACCAGTGGCTGCACTGCTTGTGAGCGGTGTGTCTGGCTGGTGATGTCATCCTGCAGGGTTGTGGTTAGTTCCAGGATGGCTTCAGGGCTGAATCTGAATAGGCGAAACACCTCCAAATCACTCATGCCAAACACGTCAATGCGCGTGCGGAATATCCTCTCCCGTGCCCTCCTACGTGCACGTCGACGCTGTAGGGCTATGAGCACGGCTGCCCCTGGCATGTTGGCTGACAGATGTGTTGTCCAGCAAGTGTTTTTGCTCAATTCGTCTGTAACAGTGTTGCTTTAGCTGCTCTCCAGCTGATCTGTTCAACTCCTGTGCAAAGTTACCCCTGCTTTATGAGGGGTGACTTTCCGCAGGAAATTGCAGTTACACGCACCGGGTTACGCCGGCGCCAGACAACCGTACGTTTCTGAATCGGCGGTTCTCCCTCATTTGCATATTTGAATAGGTAATCCATGGGAACGGTTGATCTGTCCCGCGTAAAGATGCGCCAAAGCCACGCCGGCGTGAAAAAGTTACGCCGGTAAGAAGTAGCCTATTTGAAGGCGAATCTGGTATAGTAGGTACGGCGCATGGATCCGACGGCGCTAAGTAACAGTTACGCCGCACATCTCTAAAAACGCCGGAGTAAGTGCTACATGAATCTACCCCACAGTGTCTTTTCAGATAGATAAATAGATAGATAGATAGATAGATAGATAGATAGATAGATAGATAGATAGATAGATAGATAGATAGATAGATAGTAGGAAGGCTAGTAGTCAGTATAGTTGATTTTACAGTGTGTAGAGAATATATATACATCCTTAGGAGTTGTACATATATTTATACGCTGTATAGCTTGGCTAGATCTGCTATTCGTTTTTGTAAGGCAGGAGATTGTGCTGTGCTGTGCTATACGTTTGATGTGTCTTTGTCCATAAAGACAGGCGATCATACTTCACGTTGCACGTTTGCTGTGTCTTTGCCCATAAAGACAGGCGATCATACTGCACGTTTGCTGTGTCTTTGCCCATCTTTGCACGTTTGCTGTGTTTTTTTCCCATAAAGACAGGCGATCATACTGCACGTTGCACGTTTGCGGTTTTTTTTTGCCCACAAAGACAGACGATAATACTGCACATTTCACGTTTGTGGTGTGTTTGCCCATCTTTGCACGTTTGCTGTGTTTTTTTCCCATAAAGACAGGCGATCATACTGCACGTTGCACGTTTGCGGTGTTCTTTGCCCATAAAGACAGACGATAATACTGCACATTTCACGTTTGTGGTGTGTTTGGCCATAAAGACAGGCGATCATACTGCACGTTTCACGATTGCGGTGTGTTTGGCCATAAACACAGTAGATCATACTGCATGTTGGACGTTTGCTTTGTTTGTTGCTCATAAAGACAGGCGATCATACTGCACGTTGCACGTTTGCGGTGTTTTTTGCCCATAAAGACAGGCGATCATACTGCACGTTTGCAGTGTTTTTTGCCCATAAAGACAGACAGGCGATCATACTGCACGTTGCACGTTTGCGGTGTTTTTTGCCCATAAAGACAGGCGATCATACTGCACGTTGCATGTTTGAGGTGTCTTTGCCCATAAAGACAGGCGATCATACTGCACGTTAAACGTTTGCGGTGTCTTTTGCCCATAAAGACAGGCTATCATACTGCACGTTGCACGTTTGCGGTGTGTTTGGCCATAAACACAGTAGATCATACTGCACGTTGCACGTTTGCTGTGTTTGTTGCCCATAAAGACAGGCGATCATACTGCACGTTGCACGTTTGCGGTGTTTTTTGCCCATAAAGACATGCGATCATACTGCACGTTTCACGTTTGCAGTGTTTTTTGCCCATAAAGACAGGCGACCATACTGCACGTTTCACGCTTGCGGTGTGTTTGGCCATAAACACAGTAGATCATACTGCACGTTGCACGTTTGCTGTGTTTGTTGCCCATAAAGACAGACGACCATACTGCACGTTTCACGCTTGCGGTGTTTTTTGCCCATAAAGACAGGTGATCATACTGCACGTTTCACATTTGCGGTGTTTTTTGCCTATAAAGACAGGCGATCATACTGCACATTTCACGTTTGCAGTGTTTTTTGCCCATAAAGACAGGCGATCATACTGCACGTTTCACGTTTGCGCTGTGTTTGGCCATAAACACAGTAGATCATACTGCATGTTGCACGTTTGCTGTGTTTGTTGCCCATAAAGACAGGCGATCATACTGCACGTTGCACGTTTGCTGTGTTTGTTGCTGTTATACCTGAAGGGTTCCACATGTACTGGCACTTTAAGGCTGGCTCCACCCAGCAGTGATGACAAGGGTCAAGGGGTACGGTGGCCATCTTAGAGTGTGCTCATGTAGGAAGCAGATAAGATGTAATGTCCTGAGATGCATGTTGCAGTGTACAGCCTGTACTGAATAAACATCCATTGCTCCAGACCAGAGTCTTGTGTCTCTCACAACACACAGGACATCACAGTGGCGACAAGAATGGAATTTACAAAGTGTCTATCAGTCTGAGAGATAGAGAGAGACAAGGACATTGTGGATTGTCACCTGGATAGAAGCAATCACAGATCCCAGCAGGAAAATGTCATTAATCGGGACATTAAGTGAGTTTGATGGAGAACAGACATCCTGGAGTTCCTGGGTTGAGAGGCTGGAACAGTATTTTAGTGCAAATGACATCACAAATAACAGGCAAGTGGCAGTTTTTCTTACATTGGTCGGATCCAAAACGTATGACACTCTTAGAGATCTGCTTTCCCCTGTAAAACCTTCAGCCAAGACATTGGCAGAGCTGCTGACACTGCTAGAGGATCACTTCCAGCCCAAACCACTAGAAATAGCAGAAAGATTTTGCTTCTATCAGAGGCAGCAGCAGACAGGTGAAGAGATTAAAGCTTATGTGCTCGCCCTTCGCAGACTAGCCTCTACCTGTTCTTTTGGGGACTACCTACCTACTGCACTGAGAGATAAGTTTGTTATGGGACTGCATTGTGAGTTGACACAAAAGAGACTGTTAACAGAGAAAGACCTTACCCTTACAAAGGCAATTGAGATAGCTTCAGTGATGGAAATGGCTGTGAAAGATACAGAGCAATTGAACCCCCAGAGCAGAAGGGAAGAGGTGAAGCAGGAAGTTTTCAGAACAGCAGTCAAGCCAACTGCCGCAAACTGGAAATACCGACCCCCACCAACCCGGGAGTCAGCTTGTTACTGTTGTGGGAATACAGACCATGACCACAAAGTCTGCCGGTTTAAGGATCAGACCTGTCATAATTGCGGTAGGACCGGCCATCTGAAACGAGTTTGCCGTAGCAAGACGGTGCGAGATAAACAACCTCTGAACCCCAAGACAAAGACATATATGGTGGGAAGATATACATCATCATCTGAGTCAGAGGATGAAGAAGTGCTCCACAGATTAGACATACATCATATGCATGCAGCACCCTCCGCAATGACTGTAGATGTAACCATTGAGGGAAAGAAACTCAAGATGGATGTAGACACAGGAGCAGCAGTTTCAGTTATCACCCAGAAACAATGGAGACAACTTCAGACCCGAAGAACTGTCCGCCCAACACCAATCAAACTGCAGACATATTTAAAGCAGATACTCCACCCACTGGGTTACGCAAAAGTAAAGGTATTGTACAAGGGTCAGACAAAGAGACTGCCATTATATATCCTGAAAAATGGGGGACCCCCTCTCTTTGGGAGAGACTGGATTGCTCACTTTGGTATGCCAGACATCGCCATAAGTCCCTGTAACACCGTCACCATGCCATTAGGAGATGATGAGGGATGGGTGGTGTCCCTGAAGCAGCGGTTCCCAAAGGTTTTTGATGACCAGTTGGGAAAAATAAAACATGACTGTGTGAGACTCAAGCTGAAACCCAACGCTCAGCCTAAGTTCTTCAAAGCTCGGACAGTACCTTTCGCACTCCGAGCAGGTGTGGAAGCAGAACTAAGTCGGCTGGAGGAACAAGGTGTCATCTCAAAGGTAGAGCACAGCGAGTGGGCATCACCAGTTGTACCGCTAAAGAAAGCGAATGGGGACTTGCGCATTTGTGGCGATTTCCGCATGGCACTGAACTCTCAACTGGAAATAGACCAGTATCCCCTACCCAGAGTAGATGACATTTTTGCCTCTCTTGCAGGAGGTGAAAAGTTCACCAAGCTTGATCTCAAACAAGCATATTTACAGTTTGAGGTCCATCCTTCTTCCCGCAAATTTCTGACCATCAACACCCACAAGGGACTATATAAATATAATCGGATGGTGTTTGGGGTAGCCCCTGCCCCAGCCATTTGGCAACGAAAAATGGACAAGATTTTGGCGGACATTCCTTTTACGCAGTGCCTGCTAGATGACATGCTCATCACGGGATGGACCAGGAACACAAGCAGAATGTGGAGCTTGTGTTGGCGAGACTCCAAGAACAGGGTCTGAAAGTGAACTTAGCAAAATGCCAATTCATGGTGCCTAAATTGGAGTTTTGTGGCCACCTTGTGGATGCAGAAGGTATTCACACCACGGAAGCCAAAGTTGATGCTTTAGTCAATGCTCCAGCCCCAACCAACGTCCAGCAGCTGCGATCATACCTGGGCTTGCTGAACTATTACCACAAATTCCTGCCAGATTTGGCACACACCTTGTTTCCATTGAACAAGCTTTTGGAGAAACACTCCAGATGGGACTGGTCGGCTGCATGCCAGCGTGCTTTTTAAGTTTCTAAGCGGAAGCTGTTGGCGTCACGCATGCTCGTGCACTATGACCTCCAGAAGCCTCTCACCTTGGCTTGTGATGCCTCACCCTATGGTCTGGGGGCGGTACTATCCCACATCTTACCAGATGGTTCAGAAAAAACAGTGGCATTTGCCTCCAGGTCTTTGACAAAAGCAGAAAGCAATTACTCACACATTGACAAAGAGGCTCTTGCGCTGATATGGGCAATTAAGAAGTTTCATCTTTACCTGTATGGTAGGGAATTCACCATACTGACGGACCATAAACCACTCCTTCAGATCTTTAGCCCTGACAAAGGCATCTCCCAGACTACTGCGGCCCGCCTCCAACGCTATGCCCTATTCTTGGGGGCATACAGCTACAAAATTCAGTATCGTGGTCATGATGCCAATGCTAATGCGGACGCAATGTCCCGACTGACAGGGAGGTCCATGGACTCTTCTCCACCGGTCAAGAGTTGTCGTTACACCAGCCTGTCCTTCTTGTCTTCTGGAGAGATAGCAGCCCATACAACCAAGGATACCTTTCTGAAAACAATACTCTCCTGGGTACGGTCCGGTTGGCCTACAACTGTCACACAGGAGTATGAACCTTATTTCCGTAGGCGTATGGAATTAACTGTGGCTGGCAACTGTGTTTTATGGGGAGACAGAGTGATCATTCCACAGACCCTCCGGAGACACATTCTGGACTTGCTACATGCTGGTCATCCCGGGGGCACTCGTATGAAACAAAAGGCCAGAGGCTATGTGTGGTGGCCAAACCTAGACTCAGATATCGCAACATATGTGAATGCTTGTGTTGGATGTGCACAAACGGCAAGAGACCCTCCTCGAGGGTGCGTCCAGCCCTGGACTTGGCCCACGGTTCCTTGGTTTCGCCTACACTTGGACTTTGCAGGCCCGATCAGAGGACACACCTTCTTGATCATAGTGGACGCCCATTCAAAGTGGCCTGAGGTCATTCCTGTTACTCAGCCAACGACTAAGGCAACGGTTTCCATACTGTTACATCTCGCTGCTACGTTTGGATACCCCAGAGAGATCGTCACGGACAACGGTGCACAATTCACCAGTCAGGAGTTTCAGCGTTTCCTGACTGCCCACAACATCAAGCACAAGTTGACCGCACCTTACCACCCAGCTACAAATGGTCAAGCAGAGAGATTTGTGCAGACTTTCAAACGCTATTTCAAAGCTACAGTGGCTGCAAGTAAACAACAGTCTCTGTCACCCCAGCAGCTGGACTCCTTCCTTTCTGCTTACAGAAACACACCACATGCAACCACTGGTAAAACTCCAGCAGAACTCCTGCTGGGTGGAGCCAGCCTTAAAGTGCCAGTACATGTGGAACCCTTCAGGTATAACACCTTCCATAACACCGTCGGCAGCCATGGACTGTTTTGGATATGCTCCCCCCTCAAACAGTCCAGGAGCATGTATTGCAGTCCCAAAACAAGATGGTCAAACACCATGAGCTTCCCGGATTCACAGCCCAACAAAAGGTATGGGCCCGATCTTATGGGTCTTCCAACACCCATTGGCTTCCTGCTGTCATTGCAGAGACTTTGGGACCCAAGATGTACAAGGTCCGCCTGGAAGATGGTTCCATTTGCAGACGTCATGCGGACCAACTACGTCCTCGTTCTCAACTGCCCGAATCCCTCATGCCGGCTGAACCACCAGTGTCTCAAGGTTCTGCTCCCAGCGGATCAGGATGCACAGAGACTGATGATTGTGGGGACTCTGAACTTTTGAACTCAGCTCCAACAGAGCCCTCCAGCTCTGGTCCGGAGGTCTGTTTACCCTCTGAGTTGGGGGATCCCTTCTTGGCCCCGCCGGTACCCATTCCGGCCAGCCCTGTTTCCTCCGGTCCCGAATCGCTGGATGCCCGGCCTCAACGACACTGTCGCCCTCCTGACCGGTTGCAGTTGCAAGAGCGGTTACGAGACTTTCGACGGGGCCGACGGAAGTGATTCAATGACATATTAACCGCAACTGTCCCTGGAAGCTTGAAGTCCTGTAATTTTCCTGTGTTTGGAGGACTGTTACTGGACAGTTATCAGTTAATGTTTTGTTTCTGTTATGGTTTTATTGTGTTTTTTTTTTTTTTTTTTTGTTTTTGTTTTTTGAGGGATGGATGGAAGGTGTTATACCTGAAGGGTTCCACATGTACTGGCACTTTAAGGCTGGCTCCACCCAGCAGTGATGACAAGGGTCAAGGGGTACGGTGGCCATCTTAGAGTGTGCTCATGTAGGAAGCAGATAAGATGTAATGTCCTGAGATGCATGTTGCAGTGTACAGCCTGTACTGAATAAACATCCATTGCTCCAGACCAGAGTCTTGTGTCTCTCACAACACACAGGACATCACAGTTGCCAATAAAGACAGGCGATCATACTGCACGTTTCACGTTTGCGGTGTGTTTGGCCATAAACACAGTAGATCATACTGCACGTTGCACGTTTGCTGTGTTTGTTGCCCATAAAGACAGGCGACCATACTGCACGTTTCACGCTTGCGATGTTTTTTACCCATAAAGACAGGCGATCATATTGCACGTTGCACGTTTGCGGTGTTTTTTGCCCATAAAGACAGACAGGCGATCATATTGCACGTTTGCGGTGTTTTTTGCCCATAAAGACAGGCGATCATACTGCACGTTGCACGTTTGCGGTGTTTTTTGCCCATAAAGACAGGCGATCATACTGCACGTTTCACATTTGCGCTGTTTTTTGCCCATAAAGACAGGCGATCATACTGCACGTTTCACGTTTGCGGTGTGTTTGGCCATAAACACAGTAGATCATACTGCACGTTGCACGTTTGCTGTGTTTGTTGCACATAAAGACAGGCGATCATACTGCACGTTTCACGCTTGCAGTGTTTTTTGCCCATAAAGACAGGTGATCATACTGCACGTTTCACGTTTGCGGTGTTTTTTGCCTATAAAGACAGGCGATCATACTGCACATTTCACGTTTGCAGTGTTTTTTGCCCATAAAGACAGGCGATCATATTGCATGTTGCACGTTTGCGGTGTTTTTTGCCCATAAAGACAGGCGATCATACTGCACGTTGCACGTTTGCGGTGTTTTTTGCCCATAAAGACAGGCGATCATACTGCACGTTGCACGTTTGCGGTGTTTTTTGCCCATAAAGACAGGCGATCATACTGCACATTTCACGTTTGCAGTGTTTTTTGCCCATAAAGACAGGCGATCATATTGCATGTTGCACGTTTGCGGTGTTTTTTGCCCATAAAGACAGACAGGCGATCATACTGCACGTTGCACGTTTGCGGTGTTTTTTGCCCATAAAGACAGGCGATCACACTGCACGTTTCACGTTTGCGCTGTGTTTGGCCATAAACACAGTAGATCATACTGCACGTTGCACGTTTGCTGTGTTTGTTGCCCATAAAGACAGGCGATCATACTGCACGTTGCACGTTTGCTGTGTTTGTTGCCAATAAAGACAGGCGATCATACTGCACGTTTCACGCTTGCGGTGTTTTTTGCCCATAAAGACAGGCGATCATACTGCACGTTTCACGTTTGCGCTGTTTTTTGCCCATAAAGACAGGCGATCATACTGCACGTTGCACGTTTGCGGTGTTTTTTGCCCATAAAGACAGGCGATCATACTGCACGTTTCACGTTTGCGGTGTGTTTGGCCATAAACACAGTAGATCATACTGCACGTTGCACGTTTGCTGTGTTTGTTGCCCATAAAGACAGGCGATCATACTGCACGTTTCACGCTTGCGGTGTTTTTTGCCCATAAAGACAGGCGATCATACTGCACGTTTCACGTTTGCGCTGTTTTTTGCCCATAAAGACAGGCGATCATACTGCACGTTGCACGTTTGCGGTGTTTTTTGCCCATAAAGACAGGCGATCATACTGCACGTTTCACGTTTGCGTTGTGTTTGGCCATAAACACAGTAGATCATACTGCACGTTGCACGTTTGCTGTGTTTGTTGCCCATAAAGAACGGCGATCATACTGCACGTTGCACGTTTGCTGTGTTTGTTGCCAATAAAGACAGGCGATCATACTGCACGTTTCACGCTTGCAGTGTTTTTTGCCCATAAAGACAGGCGATCATACTGCACGTTTCACGTTTGCGGTGTTTTTTGCCTATAAAGACAGGCGATCATACTGCACGTTGCACGTTTGCGGTGTTTTTTGCCTATAAAGACAGACAGGCGATCATACTGCACGTTGCACGTTTCCGGTGTTTTTTGCCCATAAAGACAGGCAATCATACTGCACGTTTGCGGTGTTTTTTGCACATAAAGACAGGCGGTCATACTGTACGTTGCACGTTTGCTGTGTTTTTTGCCCATAAAGAAAGGCGATCATACTGTACGTTTGTGGTGTGTTTGGCCATAAAGACAGGCGATTATACTGCACTTTTCACGTTTGCTGTGTTTGTTGCCAATAAAGACAGGCGATCATACTGCACGTTTCACGCTTGCGGTGTTTTTTGCCCATAAAGACAGGCGATCATACTGCACGTTTCACGTTTGCGCTGTTTTTTGCCCATAAAGACAGGCGATCATACTGCACGTTGCACGTTTGCGGTGTTTTTTGCCCATAAAGACAGGCGATCATACTGCACGTTTCACGTTTGCGGGTGTGTTTGGCCATAAACACAGTAGATCATACTGCACGTTGCACGTTTGCTGTGTTTGTTGCCCATAAAGACAGGCGATCATACTGCACGTTTCACGTTTGCGCTGTTTTTTGCCCATAAAGACAGGCGATCATACTGCACGTTGCACGTTTGCGGTGTTTTTTGCCCATAAAGACAGGCGATCATACTGCACGTTTCACGTTTGCGTTGTGTTTGGCCATAAACACAGTAGATCATACTGCACGTTGCACGTTTGCTGTGTTTGTTGCCCATAAAGACAGGCGATCATACTGCACGTTGCACGTTTGCTGTGTTTGTTGCCAATAAAGACAGGCGATCATACTGCACGTTTCACGCTTGCGGTGTTTTTTGCCCATAAAGACAGGCGATCATACTGCACGTTTCACGTTTGCGGTGTTTTTTGCCTATAAAGACAGGCGATCATACTGCACGTTGCACGTTTGCGGTGTTTTTTGCCTATAAAGACAGGCGATCATACTGCACGTTGCACGTTTGCGGTGTTTTTTGCCTATAAAGACAGACAGGCGATCATACTGCACGTTGCACGTTTCCGGTGTTTTTTGCCCATAAAGACAGGCAATCATACTGCACGTTTGCGGTGTTTTTTGCACATAAAGACAGGCGGTCATACTGTACGTTGCACGTTTGCTGTGTTTTTTGCCCATAAAGAAAGGCGATCATACTGTACGTTTGTGGTGTGTTTGGCCATAAAGACAGGCGATTATACTGCACTTTTCACGTTTGCTGTGTTTGTTGCCAATAAAGACAGGCGATCATACTGCACGTTTCACGCTTGCGGTGTTTTTTGCCCATAAAGACAGGCGATCATACTGCACGTTTCACGTTTGCGCTGTTTTTTGCCCATAAAGACAGGCGATCATACTGCACGTTGCACGTTTGCGGTGTTTTTTGCCCATAAAGACAGGCGATCATACTGCACGTTTCACGTTTGCGGTGTGTTTGGCCATAAACACAGTAGATCATACTGCACGTTGCACGTTTGCTGTGTTTGTTGCCCATAAAGACAGGCGATCATACTGCACGTTTCACGTTTGCGCTGTTTTTTGCCCATAAAGACAGGCGATCATACTGCACGTTGCACGTTTGCGGTGTTTTTTGCCCATAAAGACAGGCGATCATACTGCACGTTTCACGTTTGCGTTGTGTTTGGCCATAAACACAGTAGATCATACTGCACGTTGCACGTTTGCTGTGTTTGTTGCCCATAAAGACAGGCGATCATACTGCACGTTGCACGTTTGCTGTGTTTGTTGCCAATAAAGACAGGCGATCATACTGCACGTTTCACGCTTGCGGTGTTTTTTGCCCATAAAGACAGGCGATCATACTGCACGTTTCACGTTTGCGGTGTTTTTTGCCTATAAAGACAGGCGATCATACTGCACGTTGCACGTTTGCGGTGTTTTTTGCCTATAAAGACAGACAGGCGATCATACTGCACGTTGCACGTTTCCGGTGTTTTTTGCCCATAAAGACAGGCGGTCATACTGTACGTTGCACGTTTGCTGTGTTTTTTGCCCATAAAGAAAGGCGATCATACTGTACGTTTGTGGTGTGTTTGGCTATAAAGACAGGCGATCATACTGCACTTTTCACGTTTGCAGTGTTTTTTGCCCATAAAGACAGGCGATCATACTGCACGTTGCACGTTTGCGGTGTGTTTGGCCATAAACACAGTAGATAATACTGCACGTTGCACGTTTGCTGTGTTTGTTGCCCATAAAGACAGGCGATCATACTGCACATTTTACGCTTGCGGTGTTTTTTGCCCATAAAGACAGGCGATCATACTGCACGTTGCACGTTTGCAGTGTTTTTTTCCCATAAAGACAGACAGGCGATCATACTGCACGTTTCACGTTTGCAGTGTTTTTTGCCCATAAAGACAGGCGATCATACTGCACGTTGCACGTTTGCGGTGTTTTTTGCCCATAAAGACAGGCGATCATACTGCACGTTTCACGTTTGCTGTGTGTTTGGCCATAACCACAGTAGATCATACTTCACGTTTCACGTTTACAGTTTTTTTTGCCCATAAAGACAGGCGATCATACTGCACGTTGCACGTTTGCTGTGTTTTTGCCCATAAAGACAGGCGATCATGCTGCACGTTGCACGTTTGCTGTGTTTTTTGCCCATAAAGACAGGAGATCATACTGCACGTTGCACGTTTGCAGTGTTTTTTGCCCATAAAGACAGGCGATCATACTGCACATTTCACTTTTGCAGTGTTTTTTGCCCATAAAGACAGGCGATCATACTGCACGTTTCACGTTTGCGGTGTGTTTGGCCATAAACACAGTAGATCATACTGCACGTTGCACGTTTGCTGTGTTTTTTGCCCATAAAGACAGGCAATCATACTGCACGTTTTACGCTTGCGGTGTTTTTTGCCCATAAAGACAGGCGATCATACTGCACGTTGCACGTTTGCAGTGTTTTTTGCCCATAAAGACAGACAGGCGATCATACTGCATGTTGCACGTTTGCGGTGTTTTTTGCCCATAAAGACAGGCGATCATACTGCACGTTGCATGTTTGCTGTGTTTTTTGCCCATAAAGACAGGTGATCATACTGCACGTTTCACGTTTGCGGTGTGTTTGGCCATAAACACAGTAGATCATACTGCACGTTGCACATTTGCTGTGTTTGTTGCCCATAAAGACAGGCAATCATACTGCACGTTGCACGTTTGTGTTGTTTTTGCTCCGTCGATCTTACTATAAGTTTGCTGTGTTTTTGCCCATAAACTCAGTTGATCTTACTATACAATTGCTGTTTATTTCTGATTTTGTCCTGTGCAGGCTAATAAAATATCTGGAAGGACAACAAAGAAAGGCAGAGTGTCACGAGGGCAAGCAGGCTCTGCATCTAGAGGCAACGCTGGTGGTGGACGCGGTGCATCCTCTTCAGCACGTGGCCGCTCGTCCTTATTTTCGGGAGCTGGCCGTGTTGAGCCTCAACATGCAGACCAAATAGTAAATTGGATGACCAAGCCATCCTCATCCTCCTCATCCTCTCTCACACAGACTGATCATAGTTTGTCTGGCAAAGCAGCTGCCAAGGCTTCCTCTTCCCTTTGTACCATGGCATCACACAATCCTTCCCTAGTCCCACCGTGTCCTCCTGAGGAGTCCCCAGAACTGTTTCAACACAGTGTTGGGTACATGCCGCTAAATGAAGATGCACAGCGTTTTGAAGGCTCTGATGATGGAACACAGATAGAGGAAGGCATTGATGTGAGTCCAGGGAGAGGGGGTGGCCGAGAGGGACAACAATCTGGCAGTGATGTTCCCCCAGCTGGAGCATACTGCCAGGTTGTTGACAGTGATGAGGAGGGAGGGGATGATGAGGTCACTGACACTACCTGGGTGCCTGATAGGAGAGAGGAGGAGGAGGAGGAGGACGAGGCACAGGCACATCTCCAAAGAGGCAGGATGCCCTCCAGGGGTCAGCTTAAGGGCACACCAACTGCATTACAGCGCACATCTACGGCGCTTGTGCATGGCGCTGCTGTGTCTGACCGGTACAGCAAAAGTTCTTTGGTGTGGGCCTTTTTTGAAACATGTCCACAAGATCGTACCTTTGCTATTTGCAAAATATGTCGCAAGCGTATCTCGCGTGGGCAAAACATCAACCGCCTGGGTACCACATGCTTGTCCAGACATATGTCGACCTGCCATGCAGCTCGTTGGCAAGCACACCAGAAAGACCCACACCAAGACCCCCAGTCCTCTCTAAAGCCTGCAGTGAAGGTGTAGAAATAGGTGTGTCACAAGCTAGTAGTAGCAGGCAATCTACTGATAGTACCAGGCAAATTTCCCTGCCCCAGCTGCTGCAGCGCCGAAAGAAGTACAATCCTAGCCATCCACATGCCCAGCAGTTGAATGCTAGCTTAGTGAAATTGCTAGCACTTCAACTGCTACCTTTTCAGTTGGTGGATTCTGCCCCCTTCCGTGAGTTTGTGCAATGTGCAGTACCTCAGTGGCAAGTACCAAAACGCCACTTTTTCTCACGGAAGGCGATTCCGGCTCTCTACCGGCATGTGGAAGGCAATGTCCATGCCTCGCTGGACAGGGCGGTCAGTGGTAAGGTGCATCTTACCGCTGACTCATGGTCCAGCAGGCATGGACAGGGACGTTACCTGTCTTTTACGGCGCATTGGGTGACTCTGCTGGCAGCTGGGAAGGACGCAGGGCAAGGTCCAGTAGTTTTGGAGGTTGTTCCGCCACCACGCCTACAAAACACTACTACTGGTTGTGACACACCTCTCTCCTCCACCCCCTCCTCTTCTTCTTCCTCTGTGGCCTCTTCCTGTGGTGATGTTTTCTCAGAACCAGCCGTGCTTCGTAGGCGTACGAGGGGCTACGCAGGAATGCAGGCCAAGAGATGCCATGTGGTGCTAGAACTGGTGTGCCCTGGAGACAGGAGCTACACTGGGGAAGAGGTTTGGTCAGCTCTGCAGGGTCAGGCTCACAGGTGGTTGACGCCACGCCAGCTGAAGCCTGGAATGGTGGTCAGCGATAATGGCACCAACCTCCTCTCTGCCCTGCGACAGGGAAAACTCACCCACGTGCCCTGTTTTGCGCATGTCCTGTATTTGGTGGTGCAGCGGTTCTTGGGCAGGTACCCGGGCTTACAGGATGTCCTGAAGCAGGCCAGGAAAGTCTGTGTGCATTTCCGGAGGTCATATAATGCCACTGCTCGGCTGACTGACCTCCAAAGGGAATACAAGGGCCCAAGAACCGCCTAATTGTGACATGCCCACCAGATGGAACTCTACGTTGGCCATGCTGCAGCGGCTGCACACGCAGCAGCGGGCCATCATTGAGTACCTGTGCCAATATGGCAGCAGAACTGGGTCAGGGGAGCTAGGTTTTTTTTTTCCCACGCCAGTGGGCCTTGATCAGGGATGCATGCACTGTCCTGTCACCATTTGAGGAGGCCACGAGGATGGTGAGCAGTGACAGTGCATGCATCAGTGAGACTGTCCTTCTTATTCACATGTTGGAGCACACGCTACGTGGAATAATGGACAGGGCCCTTGAGGCAGAACAGAGGGAGGAAGAGGAGGACTTACTTACCTCTCAAGGCCCCCTTTACCCAGACACTGGGCCTGCTTGCCCACCTAGCACACAGGAAGAGGAGGAGGAGGAGGAGGATTGTATCAGCAGCATGGAGGTGGAGTCTAGCACTCAGCAGCAGCAGCAGCAGCAGCAGCAGTCTTCAAGGGATCATTTACAGTCCCAAGGAACACGTGGACTTTTACGTGGCTGGGATGAGGTGCTTGTGGATCCTGTCGTCCTCAGTGACCCAGAGGACTGTGCCCCGAATGCCTCTGCAAACGTAGGCTTCATGGCCTCCCTGATCCTGCAAAGCCTGCGTAAGAATCCTCGTGTACGTGCTATCAAGGAGAGGGATCATTACTGGCTGGCAACTCTCCTTGATCCACGTTACAAGAGTAAGGTTGCGGACCTTATGTTGCTATCGCAGAGGGAGCAGAAGATGAAACTTCTGCGGGAGGCCTTGCAGAAGGGTCTGTGCAATGCGTTCCCAGAACTGGGGAAATTACCAAATCCTGGCTCTGGACAACGTCTTGCTGAGGCTTTGGTGAGTCACAGAAGGAGCGGTGGAGAAGGTGGCCATCTGACTGATGCGTTCAGACAATTTTTTAGTCCGCAGCCCCAAGGTATGACCGGTTCCAGCAACTATCACCAGCGTCTGGTTTACATGGTCTGGGAATACATAGGGGCACGATCCGACTTGGACACCTTCCCCACCGAAAATCCTCTGGCTTACTGGGTCTTGAGGATGGATCACTGGCCAGAGCTTGCACAGTACGCAATTGAGCTACTGGCTTGCCCTGCATCCAGTGTTCTTTCAGAACGCACATTCAGTGCTGCTGGAGTCTTTGTGACCGATCACAGGGTGCGCCTCTCCACCGACTCTGTTGATCGACTGACCTTCATCAAAATGAATCAGGCTTGGATCAACACCAGCTACCAATCACCTGATGCTGATGTTACTGAATAATATTTTTTTGTTGAAATGTCGGATCCCTTTTAGACTGCGTATGCTGATGCTGAGTGACTGTCCTCTTATGCTGCTGATGGAATATCCTTCTCCTCCTCACTTTTCTTGCTGATAGCTAGTAAGGAATGTTGTGTTTCTGGGCTCCGCCACCAGTGCCTAAGGCACAATTTTTCTGCCCCTGTTTAACAGGGGCGCCTAATAACAATTTTTGATGCAATACTTTGCACGTGGCTCCTTGTTGCGCTCCAATTGGAGTTATTGGGAGGGGTTGCAAGTGTTGTGTTGTGCCCAAAGCACAATTTTTCTGCCCCTGTTTAACAGGGGCGCCTAATAACAATTTTTGATGCAATACTTTGCACATGGCTACTTGTTGCGCTCCAATAGGAGTTATTGGGAGGGGTTGCAGTGTTGTGTTGTGTCCAAGGCACAATTTTTGTGCCCCTGTTTAACAAGGGCGCCTAATAACAATTTTTGATGCAATACTTTGCACGTGGCTCCTTGTTGCGCACCAATTACAGGATGTTTGAGGGGTGCCCTTTTTTCTAAATTTTTTCTTTCACAAAACAATAATGGCCCCCCCACCACCGCTAAAATATTCGACATATTGTTGCCACACAGCACGTGCGCAAGCAGTATTAATTACTTTTTTTTTATAGTCCTCTCATGTTGTGCAGGGACATTTCTAAACACGTGCCACTACTATAGACACCCAGCAGGTGTGATATTTAAAGGAATTTTTTTTTTTCACTTTAAGCATCATTAAAATAGCTGCTCCAGAAAAACGTCCGTTTTAAGAAAAAAAAAATTCCATTGATACATGTTCCCTGGGGCAAGACCCGGGTTCTGAACGACGTTTTCCAACATTAAATTGAATTTTGGTCTTTAAAATTATCGTTTTTGAATTCTAACGTTCGGGTCCCATAGACTTCAATGGGGTTCGAAATGTTCGCGCAAACCCGCGGTCTGTTCGAACGTTCTGGTGCGAACCGAACCCGGGAGTGTTCGGCTCATCCCTCCTGTTCATTATTCCACTTAGCGTGTGCTCCAACAGGTGGATAAGAGGGACAGTGTTACTGATGCATGCACTGTCACTGCTCACCATCCTTGTGGCCCCCTCAAATGGTGACAGGACAGTGCATGCATCCTTGATCATGGCCCAGTGGCGTGGGGAAAAAAAACAAAACAAGCTCCCCTGACCCTATCCTGCTGCCATATTAGCACAGATACTCATTGATGGTCCTCTGCTGCGTGTGCAGCTGCTGCAGCATGGCCAACGTAGAGTTCCACCTGGTAGGCATGTCACAGATTAGGCAGTTATTGGGCAGGTTGTATTCCTTTTGGAGGTCAGCCAGCCGAGCACTGTCATTATAAGACTGGCGGAAATGCACACAGTTTTCTGGTCTGCTTCAGGACATCCTGTAAGTCTGGGTACCTGCCCAAGAACCACTACACCTCCAAGTTAAGGACGTGAGCTAACAGCATATGGGTCAGTTGTCCCCATCAGAGGGCAGAGAGGAGGTTTGTCCTATTGTCACAAACCACCATTCCTGGCTTAAGCTGGCGTGGCATCAACCACCTCTGAGCCTGCTCCTGCAGAGCTGACAGAACCTCTGCCCCAGTGTGGCTCCTGTCCCACAAGCACACCAGCTCAAGCACCGCATGGCATCTTTTTTCTTCCTGCATACCTGCGAAGCTCCTTGAATGCCTACAGAGCACCGCTGGTTCCGAGGACAAATCAGCACAGGAAGAGGCCATGGAGGAAGAAGAAGAGGAGGGGGTGGAGGAGAGAGGTGTGTCACAATCACCAGTAGTAGCATTTTGGAGGCGTGGTGGCGGAACAACCTTCAACACTACTGTACCTTGTTCTGATTCCTTCCCAGCTGCCAGCAGAGTCACCCAATGCGTCGTGAAAGATAGGTAACTACCCTGTCCATGCCTGCTGGACCATGAGTCAGCGGTAATATGCACCTTACCGCTGACTACCCTGTCCTGCGAGGCATGAACATTGCCTTCCACATGCTGGTAGTAAGCCGCAATCGACTTCCATGAGAAAAAGTGGCGTTTGGGAACCTGCCACTGAGGTATTGCACATTCCACAAACTCACGGAAAGGGGCAGAATCGGCCAACTAAAAAGGCAGCAGTTGAAGTGTTGGCAATTTAGCCAAGCTAGCATTCAACCGCTGGGCATGTGGATGGCTGGGAGCAAACATCTTTTAGCGCTACAGCAGCTCTAAATGTGCCTGGTATAATCTGATATTGGTGTACCAATAGCAGATTGCACGCAAGTACTTGGCTGTGACACACCTAATTCTACACCTTCATTCCTCTCAGTGCACGTTTTTAGAGAGGGCTGAAGGTATAGTGGGTTTGGAGATCCCAGCTGATGAGGAGCAAGGAGAGGTCCGCTTTGTTCTTTGGTGTGGGTCTTTTAGGTACGCTTGCCAACGAACTGCATGGCAGGTCGGCATATGTCTGATCAAGCATGTGGTGCCCAAGCGGGTGATGTTTTGGCCATGCAAGATAAGCTTGAGACATATGTTGCAAATATCAACGGTGTGATCTGATGCACTTGTCTCAAAAAAGGCCCACACCAAAGAACTTTTGGAATAACATGGAGAGACAGCAGCGCTCTGCAGAAGCAGAGCTTTGCAGTGTGATGCAGTCTGTGTGCTTCCCTTAAGCTGGCCCCTGGAGGGCATCCTGCCTCATTGGAGATGTGCCTCTTCCTCCCCCTCCTCTGTCCTATCAGGCACTAGTGTTGCTCACGAATATTGCATATTCGAGTATTCGCGAATAAATCGAATATCGCGGTGAATATTCGCTATTGCGAATATTCATATTTTTTCAAATTTATTTTTAAAACAGATCACATCCTAGTGATCTCCATCGACGTCTAAAAGCATTGCTGGTATGATTAGAGACCCTGGGCCGAGTAGCTGAGGCGATCCTTTTATGTTGCCGAATATTCGCAATGCGAATATTCGTATTACGAATATTCGCGAATACTTTCTCTGCCCTTCTGTGTTTTGTGTATAAAAAAAAAATTAGCTTTAGTTTAGTCATATAAGTTTGTGTAAGTAGAGTTAGTGTTTAGTGCATATTAGTTTAGTAATCCAGGAAATGATCTCCATTTTCGCGCGTTGACGAGAATTTCGCAATCAATTTCGCATTCGCATTAGCGAAATTTTGCAAAAAATTTTTTTTTGATAAAATATCACGAATATTCGATATTAACGAATATTTCACGAATATTCTTCTATATATTCGTGAAATATCGCAAAATCGAATATGGCGTTTTCCACTCAACACTATCAGGCACCCACATGGAGTCAGTGACCTCATCATCCCCACCCTCCTCATCACTGGAGCATACCTGGCAGTATGCTGCAGCTGGGGGAACATAACTGCCAGATTTCTTTCCTTCATGGGCACCCCCTCTCTCTGGGCTCACGTTACTGCCTTCCTCTAGCTGGGTACCATCATCAGAGCCTTCAAAACGCTGCACATCCTCCTGCAGCATGTACCCAACACTGTGGTCAAACAGTTCGGGGGACTCCTCAGGAGGACATGGTGGGGCTAGGGAAAGGGTGACTGATGCCATTGAGCCGAGGGAAGAGGCCGCATTGGCAGCTGCTTTGCCAAACAAAGTACCCTGAGCCTGGGTGAGAGAGGATGAGGAGGAAGAGGACGGCTTGGTCATCCACTCTACCAAGTCAATGTTGCGGCTCAACACGGCCAGCTGCCAAAAAAAAGGACAAGCATATCCCAAAAAGGACAAATGCCTTTAGACGCAGAGCCTGCTTGCCCTCTTTTATCCGCTCTTGACTGCCTGCCTCTCCTTGTTGTCCTTCCAGACATACTAATGGCCTGGCCTACAGGGAGATGTAGCTGCACAAAGCTGGGATGTATATATATACTGATTATACTGCAGCTAGCAGAATCAACACCAGCCATTGTATTCAGGTAGCTTTAGGTGCACACTGTGCAGAGGGCACAGTACACCAAGTGAAAATACTTGCAGCTCCTTGCCTGTGGTATTAGTATTCGAACACAAGCAATTGTATTCAGGTAGCTTTAGGTGTACACTGTGCAAAGGACACAGTACACTAACTGACAATACTTGCAGATCCCTGCCTGTGGTATCAGTATGAGAACACCAACAATTGTAGTCAGGTAGCTTTAGGTGCACACTGTGCAAAGACACAGTACACTAACTGACAGTATTTGCAGATCCCTGCCTGTGGTCTTAGTATGATAACACCAGCAATTGTAGTCAGGTAGCTTTAGGTGCACACTGTGCAGAGGACACAGTACACCAAGTGAAAATACTTGCAGAACACTGCCTGTGGTATTAGTATGAGAACACCAGCAATTGTATTCAGGTAGCTTTAGGTGCACATTGTGCAGAGGACACAGTACACTAACAGACAATACTTGCAGATCCCTGAACCCAAACACCTGGGATGCATATATATCCTCTACACACTATCTCTATCTATGCTCTATCTCTCTCAAATGAAATGTCACTGTCTCTCTCTCTCTCTCTCTGTGTCTGTCTTTCACCACCGCCACAACAGACTACACAAGGCCGCCACGTAGGCGGCCTTATATAGTGTTGGGCGTGTACTAAACCCCTTGAGACATAATTGGCCAAAGCCATCCTGGCTCTCTTTGCTCATGGCGCTGTGATTGGCCAAGCATGTGGGTCATAGTGCATGCTTGGCCATTCATCAGGCAGCAATGCACTGCGATGCCACAGTTAATTATGACCCATGATGCGCCACTCAAATTTGGCGCGAACGGCCCATAATGTTTGAAATTCCGCTAACATCTGAACAGACGATGTTCGAGTCGAACATGGGTTTGACTCAAACTCAAAGCTCATTCCTAGTGGATGACTCAGTTCCATGTCTCGTCCCCGATTCTGGTCGCAGGTACTGAACATTGTGCATATACCACTGTCAATTTGGGTGCTATCCTATTGGGCACTACCGTGTTACAACTCCAGAGTCCAACATGATCTGATGATTTATGAGTCTGGACAACCTCAAATGATTGATACTGATGGGTTCTGGAGAAAGAAAGGGGTTGTGATATGTCGGGGGAAACAGGACATGATCATGAGACAGCAATGCTGGCACAAGGAAGGGTCATGTCTCATGGATGGTGAGGAATTGTCCCAACCCTATTTAAAATACTTGGGGCAAGGTTATTGGTGCTGGTATCAAATGTCCAGTGATGCCCTATATTCTGCATATGGGTTGAGCTGTACTCAGCGTGGTACACTACCTCAAGGAGTCTACTGTACATCTTCCCCTGTCCTTGGAATAGATATAGCAGGGACACAAGGACGCACCCCTATTACCCCAGAGAAAAGGATTGATATCAAACCTAAAACCCTCATACACCTACAGAAACCTCCTCTTGGATTTGGGGAGTTAAAAGCTTGGCTATTCAATTTCGGGCAACAGGATGAAAGTTTAAATGTGTTAAGAGATGCTGGGAAACACACCACCATACGACTCATTAATGATCAAAATAGATTGATCCAAGTATCCCACGCTTTAGACAGACGCTAAGGTTTCCTGGTGGTCAAATTTATTTGGGTACAGTCCCAAAGCTACAGTTTTCCTAAACATTTTACTCAACCCTGCTGTTGTCCTAATCTCTGTAGCCCTATTGTTTTTTCCTGATGCAAGTAATAATGTGCATTACTATCAGGACAATGAACATTAAAGCTATGAGAAACTGTACCTCAACAAGGTATCTCCTCCTGAGGAACAGAAAGGCCACTAACTCAGGAACTAATCTCTGAAGAAGCCTGAGGCCGTGTACACATGATCGAACATGTCCGCTGAAACTGGTCCGCAGACCAGTTTCAGCAGACATGTTCGATCGTGTATACGGCTTATCGGACCGTTGTCTAGCGGACCAAAGTTTTAAAACATGCTTTAAAACCTGTCCGATGGAAACCTGTCCGTCAGACAGGTTCGATGGTTAGTACACAAAATCATCGGACCAAAAACCAAGTCCGATGGTGTGTACGCACATCAGACCAACAGACCACTTCAGCGTGGTCCGATGAAAACGGTCCGTCGGACAAGTTTCATCAGACCTGTCTGATCGTGTGTACGGGGCCTGATCCATTCCAGACCAGTACTAAGGCGGCGTACACACGACCGAGGTTCTCGCTGGAAACCAGCGAGAACCTCGCTGGAAGCTGCATTCCAGTGAGGACCTCGGCCGTGTGTACGCTCTCGGCGAGCTTCCCGTCGGGAAGCCCGTCGAGCAGAAATAGAGAGCACGCTCTCTATTTGCTCGACGGCCCGCCTGGATGAATGGCTGGTTGCCATTCCCGACGGGCGGGTCACCGATTTCGACGGCCGGCAGGGAACCTCGACGGGCGGAACGATGTGTTCTGCCCGTCGAGGTTCTCTGCCGTGTGTACACGGCCTAAGAATTTGCGGTTTTAAGAGAGGACCCTAGAACTATATATTTATTTATTTTTTAGGTATACGCCTATAAATTTGAGTAATAAAGTGCAGTTAGATCTACCTAAATTCCGATGTCGCGTACACGCGACCGTTTTTCATGACGTGAAAAGTGCCATTTTTTAAATTGTCATTAAAAACGATTGTGTGTAGGCTCCAGAGCATTTTTCTCGATGTGAAAAATGGGCATTAAAAATTTAGAACATGCTCTAAATTTTCGCATTGTTTTTCACGTTGTCGTTTTTCTCGTTGTGAAAAACGGCCGTGTGTAGGCTTTAATGACGTGAAAAAACATGCATGCTCAGAAGCAAGTTATTAGACGGTAGCGCTCGTTCTGGTAAAACTAGCGTTTGTAATGGCGATAGCACATTCGTCATGTTGTAAATGATTGCATCGTTTAATGCAGCGCATTCTTTTCTTCTTTTTAATGCTACACTAATCAAAATCTTTTGCTGCTGATATTCTCACATAGTTATGACAAACTTGTTTCTTTATTATTTATTGTTATCTCATGAATAATCTTTATTTTTTGGAAGCCAGATCTCCCTATAAAAAATATATATATATTCAATCTTTTAATGAAGAACTTTTTTTTTTTGTTATTAATTGGATAATATTTTAGATTGCTTTCCATTTTTTTTGGAGTGTGTCAAGTTACCACAACAACATTATTATTTAGTATTATTTACCCACAAGGAGGTTAGTGTCCCTTGTTAATTTGAAAATGTTTTTTTTTTTTAGAAATGTGTTTTCACTAGCACTTTGCAGTTTTTAATAAAAACACATGGTCAAGTTTTGACAGAAAACCAAAAATCCATTCATTCTGGTTCAAAATAAAATAAAGGCTGAAGGCAAACCAAAAACTCAGGTGATAAAAACAAAGAATCCAGGAAGGCAGCACTGGAGACCCTGCTCGAATTTGTGCAGACACAGATTCCCACAGCAAACAACCAAGGATGTCAAGAATTTTTTTTTCTGGTTTTCCTTTTAGCCTTCCCTGCAGTCTTCCCTGCAGCCTTCGATAACCAAGTCTTCGGAGGCTGTGTCCCTGGAGGAGAGCTTGTGGCAGAAGCAGGAACAGGAACAGGAGTAGAAGCAGGAACAGGAGGAGCTATCTGCACAAGGTCGGTATAATCATCAAGCTTCCCCATTTTGACTGCATTTAAAATTAGTGTTTTGCATCGAATATGCTGGCCCATCTTCATTGTTTGCAGCTTGTGAGCAATAAGGGTAGCAAATCCCTCTGCAGCGGTGGGGGGCTGTCATGATAAGAGATGTAGGAATCTTACCAGTACTGACAGCGCCAGGAGAAGTCTGTTTCAGCGCATGCGCGGGGGCGCGACGTGCGCGACGCGAGCGTGCACGCGGCGTGCGCGGCGGGAGCGCGCGCGCGCGCTGACGTCATTTTGGCGCCAAAAACTGCTATTTAAAGCGTCTGATCCCACTGTATCTTGCTGACCAGTCTGCAGCAATCCCTGACTGAATCTGAGCCTGTTACCTGTCTGCTGGCTTCCGTTGACCCATCTCTGCCTGCAGCCTGCCCCTGACCCCGGCCTGATCCGACTACCGACTCTGCTTAAACCCGCCTTGCTGTCTGCCTACCTGATTCACCGACCCGGTCTGGACCTGTGCCTGATCCAGTGTCTGCCAATCCCTTGGCTTCTATTCAACAAGCGCTACAACACCGTTCCTGTGTTTGCTGGGTTTCTGCTAGGACCTCGTCAACACCTGTTTACTTCCTCTTCCGGTCCGTCTCCAGCTTTCCACCAGGCGCTTGTGTCCCTCTAGACTCTGTACCCCCTGTCTGCTCTACCAGGGGCTCCTGAGTCAGAGGCTTACGAGAGGCCGCTCCCTGCACATTGGGCTCCCAAACCAGGTACGTGACAGTACTGGTCAGCCATGTCCGAGCCCACGCAGGGGGCGTCTCCCATGGAGGACTTATGCCGCCATCTAGATGGCCTCACCGCGGCTGTACGGACTTTACAAGAAGGATATACCCGCCTGGAAGGACGTGTCCAAACTCTGGCCACAACAGCACCTGCAGCATCTGGAACCGCAGCTGCCCCTTTCTGTAGTGATGCTGCCACCGGAACCTAGAGTTCCCATTCCGGAGAGATTTTCTGGAGATCGCAGCAAATATAGAGCTTTCCGCAATGCCTGTGAACTTTTTTTTGCTTTACAACCCAGGACCTTTTCACTTGAAGCCACAAAAGTAGGTTTCGTTATCTCGTTGTTGTCTGGCGAACCTCAGACCTGGGCACATCGTCTTCTAGAACGCAAGGAAGAAAGCCTTAACCTACTCAGCACTTTCTTCCAAGCCATGGACCTTATCTATGAGGATTCCCAATTAGCAGCTACCGCTGAAGCAGCATTATGTGCTTTACAGCAGGGACGCAGAGCAGTGGAGGACTATGTAGCTGAATTCAGGCAGTGGAGTTCCGACACCAACTGGAATGATGCTGCCCTGCGTCACCAATTTCGCATGGGACGAATTAGCCCGAGTGGGCATCCCCGCAACACTTGAAGCCCTCATCCTCCTCTCTGTTCAGATCGACAGACGGTTGAGGGAACGGCGTGCTGAACGTACATCCGGCCCCACACGTCCCATATGGATGATGCCACGTGTACCAGGCTCACCGCATCTGCCTCCTTCAGGTCCCATACCAAACCCCACCGATCATCCGGAACCAATGCAAATAGGCCTACTTCGGCCATCCCTGACTCCGGAGGAGCGTCAAAGGCGCCGATTCAATAATCTCTGCATGTAATGTGGAGGATCCGGGCACTATGTAAACACCTGCCCCGTCAAGTTCCGTAAGTGTTCAGTCCCCTCACCGGCTCTCTTCTCTGTCTTACGTAACAATAATACTCACCTGGCTGTTTCAATCTCTCTACAGCTTCCAGGAAGGAACCTCCAAGTCCCCGCAATTATTGACTCTGGTGCTTGCAGCGGTTTTATGGATGCCTCCTTTGCCTTTCGACATGGAGTCCCTCTACGACCACGACACCAGAAACTTACCGTCCATTTAGCCGACGGATCGGCCATCAAGTCCGGTCCTGTTACCCAAGAGACAATTCCCCTATACGCACTCACCTCCAAGGATCACTGGGAACTACTCTGTCTGGACATTATTGAATCCCCAATGTTTCCGGTCATTCTGGGTATGCCTTGGCTGAAAGCCCATAATCCCCAGATCGACTGGGAATCTGGAACAATCCACTTTCCTTCCTCTTACTGTCAACAACACTGCCTTCAGAAGCCTGCCAGTTCCCCTCCTTCTTTGATGTACTTAGAATCTGAAGAGGAGAACCGTCAGTTAATCCCAGAAGCCTATCATGGTTTCTTAGATGTGTTCAGCAAAAGAGGAGCAGAGACGTTACCTCCACACAGGTCCTACGACTGCCCAATTGAACTTTTACCTGGAGCAGAAATCCCGTTTGGAAGAATATTTCCTTTGACTGAGCTAGAGTAGGGCACTCTCAAGTCTTACATTGATGAGAATCTCGAGAAGGTGTTCATCCGCCCTTCCACATCCCCTGCGGGGGCCGGTATATTTTTCGTGGAAAAGAAGGATCACTCTCTACGCCCCTGCGTAGACTACAGGGACTTAAATAAAATCACGATTAAGAATAGGTATCCTCTCCCTCTTGTTCCTGAACTATTCCAGAGACTCGGAGCAGCCACCATCTTTACTAAGCTTGACCTCCGTGGGGCTTATAACCTTGTCCGCATAAGGGATGGCGACGAGTGGAAAACCGCATTTCGTACTCGTTTTGGGCATTTTGAATACCTGGTGATGCCCTTCGGTCTTTGCAATGCCCCAGCCACATTCCAGCATTTTGTAAATGACATTTTCAGAGACTATCTTGATTTATTCGTCATTGTCTACCTTGATGACATCCTGATCTTCTCTTCTTCCCTGTCAGATCATCAAAGACCTGTCCAAAAGGTCCTAGCCCGGCTCCGTCAACACAGTCTGTATGCTAAAGTGAGAAATGTGAGTTTGAAAGGGAGAGCATTCAGTTCCTAGGTCTCATCATTTCAATAGACGGTATCAAGATGGACCCTCAAAAGGTTACCGCCATTACAGATTGGCCCGCTCCCACCAATAAAAAATCAGTCCAGCGTTTCGTGGGATTTGCAAATTTTTATCGAAAATTTATCAAAAACTTCTCTTCCATAATCGCTCCCATCACAAGTCTGACCAAACAGGGTATCCGGTTCCAGTGGTTCCCAGAGGCCCAATCGGCTTTTTCTACCCTGAAGAACCTTTTCATCTCGGCGTCCATCCTAAAACATCCTGATCCAGTTCTACCTTTTATCCTGGAAGTGGACGCCTCCGAGGTGACGGTCGGAGCAGTGCTTTCCCAGAGACAAGGACCCAAATCCCTTCTGCATCCAGTTGCGTTCTTCTCCCGCAAACTCTCAGAAGCTGAAAGAAACTATGACGTCGGGGACAGGGAACTTTTAGCAATCAAGGTAGCTCTCGAGGAATGGCGTTACCTCCTGGAGGGTGCAGCTCATCCCATCCTGATCTATACAGATCACAAGAACCTGGAATACTTAAAGGTTGCTAAGAGACTGAGGCCACGGCAGGCCAGGTGGGCATTGTTCTTTACTCGGTTTTCCTTCCATATAACCTACAGACCCGGATCAAAAAACACTAAACCCGACGCGCTATCCCGGATGTTCAATGGGCCTGAAGCTCCTTCCTCCCCAGACACCATCCTTGCCCCTGGCAATTTTCTTATGTTACAGGGAGATCTTCTGTCTCAAATTAAGCAGGCCTCTTCAGCAATTCCCTCATCTCCAGACCCTACTCTGCAGTTAAGAGACGGCATGCTATGGAACAAAAACAAGATCTTTGTGCCTCAACAGCTACGATTAACAATTCTCAAGTCCTGTCATGACCACGAGCTAGCCGGACATTTCGGAATTCACAAGACAGCTGAACTCATCCAGCGTACCTTCTGGTGGCCTCAATTATTGCAAGATTGCAAGAGCTATGTGGAATCCTGTGCCACCTGTATCCAACACAAGGGTAGCAGAACCAAAGCTTGGGGGTTACTTAAACCACTGCCTGTTCCAGAGAAACCTTGGAGAATGATTTCAATTGATTTTATTGTTGAGTTACCTCCATCTGAAAACTATACTACCATCTTTGTAGTGGTGGACAGACTTTCAAAAATGGCGCACTTTCTACCGATGGTAGGGACACCTTCTGCTGCTGAAACAGCAAAAAATGTTATTAAAGAAGTAGTGAGACTTCATGGTATACCTGCTAATATTGTATCTGACCGTGGGGTGCAATTCACCTCAAGGTTCTGGAAAGCGTTATGTGGGGCGCTGAAGATTGAACTTTCCTTTTCATCTGCGTACCACTCACAGACCAACGGCCAGACCGAGCGCACCAACCAGACGCTCGAGCAATATCTGCGATGTTTCTCCAGTTTTTCACAGGATGATTGGGCTTCTCTGTTGTCCCTTGCAGAGTTTGCCTACAACAACTCAATCCATTCAGCTACCCAACAGTCCCCATTCTTCGCCAACTACGGCTTTCATCCTCTGTTCTTATCCAACCATATCCCGGAATGCTCAGTACCAGCTGTTCAGGAAACCTTGGATTTTTTTTCCACCAACAACAAAATACTTCAGGAAACAATGGCAAAAACCCAGGAGTATAATAAGGAGGTGTTTGACAGAAAGAGGAGAGGACAACTTAATCTGGCACCGGGGGACCAAGTTTGGTTATCCACTTTGAACTTAAAACTAGCCTGCCCGACCAAGAAACTTGGCCCTAAGTTTGTAGGTCCCTTCCAGGTACTCAGAAGGATTAATGAAGTGGCCTACGAATTGAAATTACCTGCTTCTTTTAGGATTCATCCAGTCTTTCATGTGGCACTGCTCAAACCCACAGTCCCGGATCCTTTTCCCAACCGGAATGCCGGTCCGCCCACACCGGTACTTATCGACGGTGAGGAGGAGTTCGAGGTGGAATCCATCCTGGATTGTCGGAAGAGACGTAACCAGGTTCAATACCTGGTGAAATGGAAAGGCTACGGCCCAGAAGAGAACTCCTGGGAACCAGAGGCCAACATTCACGCTCAGAGACTGATCCGGGCCTATATAAGGGCACACCCAAGTAGGTTGGCCCAGTTGGGCATCCGGAGGCTGCCCGTAGAGGGGGGGCAATGTCATGATAAGAGATGCAGGAATCTTACCAGTACTGACAGCGCCAGGAGAAGTCTGTTTCAGCGCATGCGCGGGGGCGCGCGTGTGCGCGCGATGTGCACGGCGCAAGCGTGCACGCGGCGCGCGCGGCGGGAGCGCGCGCGCTGACGTCATTTCGGCGCCAAAAACTGCTATTTAAAGCGTCTGATCCCACTGTATCTTGCTGACCAGTCTGCAGCAATCCCTGACTGAATCTGAGCCTGTTACCTGTCTGCCTGATTACCGAATACCTGACCCGGCTTCCGTTGACCCATCTCTGCCTGCAGCCTGCCCCTGACCCCGGCCTGATCCGACTACCGACTCTGCTTAAACCCGCCTTGCTGTCTGCCTACCTGATTCACCGACCCGGTCTGGACCTGATTCAAGCCTCGGATCTGCTTCCATCACCTGATTTGTGCCTGATCCAGTGTCTGCCAATCCCTTGGCTTCTATTCAACAAGCGCTACAACACCGTTCCTGTGTTTGCTGGGTTTCTGCTAGGACCTCGTCAACACCTGTTTACTTCCTCTTCTGGTCCGTCTCCAGCTTTCCACCAGGCGCTTGTGTCCCTCTAGACTCTGTACCCCCTGTCTGCTCTACCAGGGGCTCCTGAGTCAGAGGCTTACGAGAGGCCGCTCCCTGCACATTGGGCTCCCAAACCAGGTACGTGACAGGGGCTCTCTGAGGGCTGCAGTAGCCTCCCTAATTAGGGCCCGTGTCTCCTCCTCCATTTGTATAAGCCTCCTGGCCCTTTTTGCTGGAGTGCGGAGAGGAGGTATCTGCAACCTGGTGTTCCGCCGCGCCTCCTCCTGTGTCCCACTGGGGCTTGCCTCCTCCTGTGTCCCACTGGGGCCTGCCTCCTCTTGGCTCAAACTGTCTCCCCCCTCATCCTGGCTTTGCTCTGTCTGTGTATAAAAAGGTAAAAATTTTTGGTCTTCACCTATCACACACATTTTTCATCGCATGACAGTTGAAAATTGAATGCTAATAAATATTAAAGACAATCATTCTGAACCCTGCATTTTTCATTCTTGTCCCCATCATTTTTGGCCACTACTGTCTATTGATATGTCCAACACTTTTTGTTCAATCATTACATTTTGAGCACTAGTAACATCTATTTGGCATCATTATACTTTTAGTACAAAAAATCTTAATGAATTTACAATACCTGGCTCCATGTGGAATAATCAGGCTCCTCCAGGAACTCCAGTTGGCTGCAGGGAAGGCTGGAGCTACTTCTGGGGGGAAGGTTTGAAAGGTATTCCCTTGCCTCCAGATGATCATCAAGGAAATGTAGTTGGCTTGTAGATCTTATCTCCAGCTGCTCCTGACCTCATAGATTTTACTACTTTCATTCGTTTAGAACAATACGTGCCCCTAATGGTCTAAAATTTTGTTCTTGACATCTTTGATATTTGCGGTGGGGATTTGGGTTTTCATAAATGCAAGCAGGCTCTCCAGTGCTTAATTCTTGGGTTCTTTGTTTTTATTCAGATTACTTTTTGTCTGCGATAAAAATGGCAGATCCTTTCATCTTTGCAGAAACTCTGTCATAAAGTGGTGATCCTTGAAGACCTGCATGATTTCTGCAAATCAAAATTAAAACAAAAATACTAATGTCAGTCAAGCCTCTACTAATAATCTTTCTCACCATATATAGGCCACAAACCCATCCACTGATCAGTAAAGTCAAAAAAATGTTACGTACCCTCGTTCTACACGGTTGTTGCTTCCGCCTTCTTCCACACACTGAACGTCTTTTTGACCCACGCTTTCCCCGCCCCTGACGTTCGTTCCAGTACTTTCTCCACCCTTTCTCAGTCGTCTAGTGCAAGACAACATGGCGAACACTCGGCAAGTGGCAACCTCAACCGAGAAGCAAAACCAGGCGGAACCACACACCAGATCATGGAGATACAATGCCACAAACAAGGTGTTTGAGAAGATGGTTGAAATGGTGGCAATATGGTGGCAAAATACCCTAATAAGGTGAAGGCCCAAATAATGGACAAAGTGGTCAAAACTCTGTACCAAAAATTTTGGGTGCGCAGATCCAAAGGAACAGCTCCGCAAAAGATGGTCTGACATCAAGTTGAGGGAGCCGGAGCAATACCAGCAAATTAAAAGAGTTATTAGAAAAAGTAATTTTCCTGTGTGCTCAGATTAGTATTAATATCATGGTGCTGCATGTGCTTTTTCTTTAATGTAGTACAGTTCAAGATGTCAAATTGTAATTACACGCCCCTGTTGAACAGGGGCACAAAAACTGGGCCTTAGGCACTGGTGCTGGTGCCACAACACTGCAACCCCCTCACAGATAGTCTAGTTGTAGCGCAGCAAAGAGCCTGCTCCAAACAATTGCATCAAAAATTGTACATAACACGCCCCTGTTAAACAGGGGCAGAAAAATTTGGCCTTAGCCACTTGTGGCGGGCCACAAAACCGACAATGTTCTTGTCATGGACCATGAAATACTGAAATCCTAATTCATGTATTACAGAAGATGTAATTCTGAACCTCAGCCAGGTCAATAGACTCAGAAGAAATACTCATTGTCCATTGTGTAATAACCCTATCCAAAGCCTTTCTATTATCAGGTGTAAATGACTTCTGCCCTGTCTCAATTCTCCAAACGGCTCCATTGTTCTGTGGCTGGCTATTGTGTACATTGATTGACCCCCTGGGGCTTTTGTCTGAAAACACATCACAGGCCTGGCCACACATATTCAGGCTATTCAAGCATTGGGACCAATCTCTGCGGAGACATTTTCAAGTCCTCATTTGCATGGTTTGAGAGGACCAGAGTGAAGACTGCATACTTTACAATGGACCAATAGGAAAGCGGTTGTTGGGGGCGGGATGTTCCAAATCCTGTATTAAGTGTGCTGTGTACTTTCAATAAAGTGTGTCCTGTTACATTCAGCATTAAGCCATGGCTCATGTGTGGATTATTCAGCGATTCCAGGGATATTCCTAGTCGGGGAATATTGGGTGATTTCTTTTATGGGAGAAGAAGGGAATGGATGGCGGAGATATGTTCGACGACCGTCACAGTTCTTACAAGCTATCAGCAAGATCATTGAAAAGGAGAAGAACATTCAGTCAGCATAACAGGATAGTCACTCAGCATCAGCATAGGCAGTCTCCAAGGGATCTGACTTTTAAAAAAAAATATTCAGTTACATCAGCATCAGGTGCTTGGTAGCTGGTGGTGATCCAAGCCTAATTCATTTTTCAGTCGATAGACGGAGTCGGTGGAGAGGCGCACCATGTGATCAGTCACAAAGCCTCCAGCAGCACTGAATGTGCATTCTGAAAGAACGCTGGATGCAGGACAAGCCAGTAGCTCAATTGCGTACTGTGCAAGCTCTGGCCAGTGATCCATCCTCAAGACCCAGTAAGCCAGAGAATTTTCAGTGAAAAAGGTGTCCAAGTCTGCTCTTGCCCCTAGGTATCCCCGCACCATGTAAAACAGACACTGGTGCTGGAACCGGTCATACCTTGGGGCTGCGGACTAAAAAATTGTATGAACGCATCAGTCAGACGGCCACCTTCTCCACCGCTCCTTCTGTGACTCACCGAAGCCTCAGCAACACGTTGTCCAGGACCAGGATTTGGTAACCCCCCGGTCTCTGGGAACGCATTGCACAGACCTTTCTGCAAGGCCTCACGAAGATGTTTCATCTTCTGCTCCCTCTGCGATGGCAAGATAAGGTCCGCAACCTTACCCTTGTAACGTGGATCAAGGAGAGTTGCCAGCCAGTAATGATCCCTCTCCTTGATAGCACGAATACAAGGATCCTTACGCAGGCTTTGCAGGATCAGGGAGGCCATGCGGTGTAGGTTTTCTGAGGCATTCGGGGCACAGTCCTCTGGGTCACTGAGGACAACAGGATCTGCAGCCACCTCATCCCAGCCACGTAAAAGTCCATGGGTTCCTTGGGACTGTAATTTATCCCTTGAAGACTGCTGCTGATGCTGAGTCAAAAGCTCCACCTCCATGCTGCTGATACAATCCTCCTCCACCTCCTCCTTCTCTTTCTGTGTGCTAGGGGGGCAAGCAGGATCACTGTCTGGATAAAGGGGGCCTTGAGAGGTAAGGAAGTCCTCCTCTTCCTCCCTTTGTTCTGCCTTAAGGGCCCTGTCCATTATTTCACGTAGCGTGTGCTCCAACATGTGAATAAGAGGGACAGTCTCACTGATGCATGCACTGTCACTGCTCACCATCCTCGTGGCCTCCTCAAATGGTGACAGGACAGTGCATGCATCCCTGATCAAGGCCCACTGGCGTGGGGAAAAAAAAACAAGCTCCCCTGACCCAGTTCTGCACAGGTACTCATTGATGGCCCTCTGCTGCGTGTGCAGCCGCTGCAGCATGGCCAATGTAGAGTTCCATCTGGTGGGCATGTCACAGATTAGGCGGTTCTTGGGCAGGTTGTATTCCCTTTGCAGGTCTGTCAGCCAAGCAGTGGCATTATATGACCTTCTGAAATGCACACAGACTTTCCTGGCCTGCTTCAGGTCATCCTGTAAGCCCGGGTACCTGCCCAAGAACTGCTGCACCACCAAATTCAGAACATGAGCAAAACAGGGCACATTGGTCAGTTGTCCCTGTCGCAGGGCAGAGAGGAGGTTGGTGCCATTCTCTCTAACCACCATTCCTGGCTTAAGCTGGCGTGGCGTCAACCACCTCTGAGCCTGCCCCTTAAGAGCTGACAGAACCTCTGCCCCAGTGTGGCTCCTGTCTCCCAAGCACACCAGTCAGAGCAGCCGCTAGGTGAAGTAGGACGCTTCCGACGAGTCTGCTCCACTCAGGGACGAGCCAGACAGGCTATTCTTTCCACCTCCCTGAGCACCTTTGCTGGCTTTCCTTTTCGTGAAACGATTGGCGGCTGCTAATCTAGGAAAGACCGCGGCTTCACCCGTGGCCTAGCGGCTCGCCGCACGTTTTAACCCCCAGCGAACCCCAAAAACCTCAAAAACACCCTTCAAACAGAATCCAATCCCCCCGTACCCCAGCAGGATCCCCATCCACCACCTGGCATTCCCTGAGCCGTTTCAGCCTGCACGATCGAGCCACCCAGCCGCACAACCCCTGGTTGTAGCACTGATCCTTGCTGGGCATCCATCTAGGTACACCCCTGCAACTGGGGTATCCCTACCACGCACCCCCCACCCCATCCATAACGCAACAACTGCCAATTGTGTACCCCCCCTCCTTTTTTTCCCATTCTCCCCTCAAGCATTTGATCCAGGGACACGTCTGATGGGCCCTGGGGGTCAGGAAGGATTTTTTTTATCCTGCCATGGCATACTGGCATTGCACGAACAGGGGTTTTTCGCCTTTCTCTGGATCAAACAGGGAGGCATTATTCAGCAAATCCTCCTCCCCCATCATCCTGGAAATTCCCCCACCTTGTCAGACATCTGCCCCCCAGTATGTCAGCGACCATGACTAATCTGAGATACTCGGCCGAAACCATTCACGGACTAAAGCCGTTTGCTTCAATACTACGGGTTGCCACCAAAAAAGCCCTAAGGACTGAACGACTGTTTAGAATCGATCGATGATCGACAGTCAAACACCACTTCCTATCATCCCAACCAAAGAGCATATCATGCGCTCTGGTCAACACAAGATCGGCAGTAAGACACCGGTTAGAAATCCATGATCTCATCCTACAATGCGATTTAGACTGCCTCTTTATTACAGAAAGCTGGCTTACAGCCGACTGTAACACTATTCTAGGTGAACTGGTGCCAGATAACTATCGCATCATAACAGAAAAAATAGTGGGGCAAAGAGGGGGAGGCCTGGCGGTGATCCACAAGACTCACCTCGCGATCACTAAACCAGTCCTTCAAAACCCTCTTCCATTCATGAAAACCCTCTCTCTACAACTTCAAACAAATCCCCAGGAGACCGTTCCATATCCTACTCTGCTATAGACCACCAGGTCCAAAATCGCAGTTTTTATCATCTATAACAGAGTTCGTCTCCACTTATACCCTAAACAGCAAACATCTTTTGCTGCTTGGGGATGTCAACCTGTGGGCCAATTCCTCACAGAACCCCATCGCCGACGCTTGCATTGACCACTTGGAAGGACTTGGTCTGCAGCAGCTAGTATGTGGGCCCACACATGCTTCTGGTCACACGCTCGATCTTATCTTCAGACAAGATCTGGAAGTAAAAATTCTCAAAAATGAGCCGTTACCATGGTCAGACCACCATGTAATCAAGTTCATTATTATCAAAATGCCCCTTTAACAAAAACATCAAAACCAGTGACAACACACTGGACTAAATCTCAGAAGAAGCTCCATTCGGAGCTCTTTAAAACAACATTAGAGAATAAAATAAAAACAATCCAACCACACCTAACATCCACAGAAACCTTGGATGTCATCAACACGGCTCTACTACAGTCAGCCGACTTAGTAGCGCCAAAACGCAAAATCTGCATCCGAAAAAACAACTCCAGCTGGTTTAACGACCAGCTGTCGTTGCTGAAGCACGAGCGCAGAAGGTCGGAAGCCGCCTGGAAAAGAAGCTCTTCAGAGGAAAACCACGCCATCTACAAGGTAATAACAAATACATACCACAAAGAAATCTTCAAAGCCCAAAAAAATCACTTTTCCAATGCCATCACCAATGCCCTAAACCGCCCCCGCAAACTCTTCAAGGTTGTCACCCAGGCCATGAATCCAGTCTGTCTTGAAGCCCCCAACTCACATAGTCAAGAATTCTGCAATGAATTATCGGATTATTTCATTAATAAAATTGAGGGAATCCGAAAAAGCATTCAGCAAAACAGTACCCCCTCAACCCCCCCTCAATCATTCCCCCAATACCCACACAAATTCACCGCAATCAACAAAGTTCACTCTCAGACCCATCTTCATCGATGCCACTAAAAATATCATCGGTACTCTGCGAAATAGCACAGCGCCTAATGATATCATCCCCACCAAACTGCTGAAGAAATGTGCCGGTATTCTGGCACCTCCTATCACGCAGCTTATAAACCAATCCTTCAGGGAAGGCATAGTGCCCTCCCAGTTGAAACAAGGCATAATCAAACCCATCCTATGTCTGGTCAAGCATGTGGTGCCCAAGCGGTTGATGTTTTGCACACGCGAGATATGCTTGAAACATATGTTGCAAATAGCATCTGATGCACATGTTTTAAAAAAGGCCCACACCAAATTACTTTTGCAGTAATGCTGAGACACAGCAGCGCCCTGCACAGGCGTAGCTCTGCAATGTAATGCAGTTGGTGTGCTGCCCTTAAGCTGTCCCCTGGAGGGCATCCTGGCTCTTTGGAGATGTGCCTGTGCCTCCTCCTCCTCCTCCTCTCTCCTATCAGGCACCTACGTAGAGTCAGTGACCTCATCATCCCCTCCCTCCTCATCACTGTTGAAAACCTGGCAGTATGCTGCAACTGAGGGAAGATGGCTGACAGATTGCTGTCCTTCTTGGGCACTCCCTCTCTCTGGGCTCACATTACTGCCTTACTCTATCTGTGTTCCACCATCGGAGCCTTCAAAATGCTGTGCATCCTAATGCAGCATGTACCCAACACTGTCCTTAAACAGTTTTTGGGACTCCTCAGGAGGACATGGTGGGACTAGGGAAGGAGAAAGTGATGCCATTGAGGGAAGAGGACGCCTTGGCATGTACTTTGCCAGACAAAGTACCCTGAGAATGGGTGAGAGAGGATGAGGAGGATGAGGATGGCTTGGTCATCCACTCTACCAAGTCTTCGGCATGTTGCAAGTCAACACGACCAGCTGCCGAAAACAAGACCGAGCGTGTCACATGGCCACTTGCTGATGAGGATGCATCGTGTCCACGACCAGCACTGTTGCCTGTAGATGCAGAGCCTGCTTGCCCTCGTGACACTCTGCCTCTCCTTATTGCCCTTCCAGACATTATAATGTCAAAGGCAGTACACACACCTCGTAGCTTTTGGTGCAAACTGCAGAGGACACGTGCAGTACACAACAAATAGCTTTATGCGCAAAGTAATGAGCACACTTGCACTATGCTCCAAGTGTGTTTAGTTGCAAAGTAATGAGCACACTTGCACTATGCACCACCAAGTGGGTTTAGTTGCAAAATAATGAGCACACTTGCACTATGCACCAAGTGGGTTCAGTTGCAAAGTAATGAGAACACTTGCACTATGCACCACCAAGTGGGTTTAGTTACAAAGTAATGAGCACACTTGCACTATGCACCACCAAGTGGGTTCAGTTGCAAAGTAAGTAATGAGCACACTTGCACTATGCACCACCACGAGGGTTTAGTTGCAAAGTAATGAGCACACTTGCACTATGCACCACCAAGTGTGTTTAGTTGCAAAGCAATGAGCACACTTGCACTATGCACCACCAAGTGGGTTTAGTTGCAAAACAATGAGCACACTTGCACTATGCACCACCAAGAGGGTTTAGTTGCAAAGTAATGAGCACACTTGCACTATGCACCACCAAGTGGGTTTAGTTGCAAAGCAATGAGCACACTTGCACTATGCACCACCAAGTGGGTTTAGTTGCAAAACAATGAGCACACTTGCACTATGCACCACCAAGTGGGTTTAGTTGCAAAACAATGAGCACACTTGCACTATGCTCCACCAAGTGGATTTAGTTGCAAAGTAAGTAATGAGCACACTTGCACTATGCACCACCAAGAGGGTTTAGTTGCAAAGTAATGAGCACACTTGCACTATGCACCACCAAGTGGGTTTAGTTGCAAAGCAATGAGCACACTTGCACTATGCACCACCAAGTGGGTTTAGTTGCAAAGTAATGAGCACACTTGCACTATGCACCACCAAGTGGGTTTAGTTGTAAAGTAATGAGCACACTTGCACTATGCACCAAGTGGGTTTAGTTGCAAAGCAATGGGCACACTTTCACTATGCACCACCAAGTGGGTTTAGTTGCAAAGTAAGTAATGAGCACACTTGCACTATGCACCACCAAGTGGGTTTAGTTGCAAAGTAATGAGCACACTTGCACTATGCACCACCAAGTGGGTTTAGTTGTAAAGTAATGAGCACACTTGCACTATGCACCACCACGTGGGTTTAGTTGCAAAGCAATGAGCACACTTGCACTATGCACCACCAAGTGGGTTTAGTTGCAAAGTAATGAGCACACTTGCACTACCGTGTTTCCCCGGAAATAAGACGTACTCCGAAAATAAGCCGTAGCGGGATTTCGACACAAGATCGAAATATAAGACACCCCTCCGAAAATAAGACGTAGCGATGTAGTGTCGAATCTCCGAAAATAAGACGTGGCGAATCTCCGATAATAAGACGTAGTGTCGTATGCGTAACGGCGCGGCGCGTAGCGGGAAACAACACGTGATAGGCGTACAGTACTGTACTGGAACTGAAGTGAGGAGAAGAACGCTGTGTAAAGCTGTAAAGCTTCTCCCAGCACCGACCAGCAAACCCCTCTCACCCCACACAAACACCAGGGGATAGGGGGAAAATCTGCTACTGAGCCCAAAGAGATCACCCCAGCTCCACTTTGCTCCACATCAGCTTTGCTGGCCTATCTTTCTGTACAGCCAGACAAGATGAGTGCAAAGAGAAGAAGTTGGATATCCGAATGGTCCAAAAATGGCGTGCAGAATACGATAATCTCAGTCTACAGGTGGACAGAGGAAATGCTAAGAAGCGCAAGTGTGGTTCAGGTAGGCAACCTTTATTTTCTGTAATAAAAATAAGACACCCCCCGAAAATAAGCCATAGTGTGATTTCTTGAGGAAAAAAAAATATAAGACGGTGTCTTATTTTCGGGGAAACACGGTATGCACCAAGTGGGTTTAGTTGCAAAGTAATGCGCAAACTTGCATTATAGAGCAAGTTGGTTTAGGTGCACTGAGCACACAGGCAATACAACACGTGAGAACACTGCAGCTAGCACAATCAACTGCCTGACAGATTAGGAAGAACTAATCTAACTAAACTATACAGTGTATAAATATATGTACAACTCCTGGGATGTATATACTGTATATCCTCTACACACTGTGGGGTAGATTCACATAGAGATACGACGGTGTATCTACTGATACACCGTCGTATCTGTGAGATCCGACGCTCGGATCTATGCGGCTGATTCCTCGAATCAGGTTCCGCATAGATCTCCCTTAGAGCCGACTGGTGTAAGTGAGTTACACTGTCGGGTCTTAGGCTGCAATCTCCCAGCATCCGCTAGGTGGCGCTTCTATTACTATACGCGACGAATATGCAAATGAGGAGAACCGCAGATTCTGAAACGAACGCCCGGCCGTCGTTTTTTTTTTACGTCGTTTGCGTTCGGCTTTTTCTGGCGGATAGTTACCCCTGCTATATGCGGGGTAAGTGCGGCGTATCCTATGTTAAGTATGGCCATCGTTCCCGCGTCGAATTTTGAATTTTTTACGTCGTTTACGTAAGTCGTTCGGGAATACGGCCATACGTTAATAGCGTTAACGTCGAAAACAATTACGTCCTTGCGACGTCATTTGAGGCAATGCACGCTGGGAAATTTAGCTGGCGGCGCATGCGCAGTACGATCGGCGCGGGGACGCGCGTGATTTAAATAGTAAACTCCCCCTAGCCGCGGAATTTGCATTCCGCCGGGGGATTTATGATCCGCCAGGGCAACTTACGAGGCAAGTGCTTTCTGAATACAGCACTTGCCTCAAAAACTGGCGCAGGCGGATCGTAAAAAAGATAGATCACGCGGATCAAAAGATCCGCTGATCTATGTGAATCTACCCCCGTAAATTTAACTGACTAGCCTGCCTGCTCTATCTAGCTAGAAGAAAAGACAATTGGCTAGATTCACGTAGAGCCGCGTAATATTATGTGGGCGTAACGTATCGCAGATACGCCAAGCCGCTGTAAATTAGAGAGGCAAGTGCTGTATTCACCAAGCTAAATTTCGGCGGCGTAGCATAAATGGGCCGGCGTAAGCCCACCGAATTCAAATGTGTTTAATGTGGGCATGTTTTATTCAAATTAAGTGTGACCCCACGTAATTGAAGTTTTTTACTAACGGCACATGCGCCGTCCGTGGACATATCCCAGTGAGCATGCTCCAAATCACGCCGCTATGACTCATTGGTTTCGACGTGAACATAATTTACGTCCAGCCCCATTCACGGATGAGTTACGCAAACGACAGAAAATTTAAAAAAATTTACGCGGTCCAGACGTCCATACTTGACATTGGTTGCGACCTTTTTTTTGTTGGAATATCTTTACGCCTGAAAAAGCCTTACGGCATATCTGTACTGCGACGGCCGGGTGTACGTTCGTGAATTTACATATTCTAGGCGTAAATCAGCGTACACGCCCCTAGCGGCCAGCGTAAATAGGCAGCTAAGATATGACGGTGTAGGAGACTTACGCTGATCGTATCTTAGCAACATTTAAACGTATCTCACTTTGAGAATAAGCTTCAATATACGACGGCGCAGATTCTGAGTTACGACGGCGTATCTACTGATACGCCGTCGTAACTGTCATGGACCATGAAATACTGAAGTGTTTCTACGTGAAATCCTACTTCATGTATTACAGGAGATTTTATTCTGAACCCCAGCCAGATCAACAGACTCATAAGAGATACTCATTGTCCATTGTGTGATAACCCTATTTAAAGCCTTTCTATTATCAGGTGTAAATGACTTCTGCCCTGTCTCAATTCTCCAGACGGTTCCATTGTTCTGTGGCTGGCTATTGTGTACATTGATTGCCCCCCTGGGGCTTTTGTCTGAATACACATCACATGCTTCTATTCAAACCGTTGTGACCAATCTCTGCTGTGTCATTTTCAAGTCCTCATTTGCATGGTTTAGGAGGACCTGAGTGTAGACTGCATACTTTACAATGGACCAATAGGAAAGCGGTTGTTGGGGGCGGGATGTTCCAAATCCTGTATAAAAGTGTGCTGTGTACTTTCAATAAAGTGTGTCCTGTTACATCCAACATTAAGCCTTGGCTCATGTGTGGATTATTCAGTGATTCCAGGGATATTCCTACTCGTGGAATATTGGGTGATTTCTTTTATGGGAGAAGAAGGGAATGGATGACGGAGATATGTTTGACTACCGTCACAACTGGTTGGCAGCAGCGGGATTTTCCCTTCTATTTTCCTTTACACCAGGATTTCAAGCAGACACTGGTAACAGTGAATGGAAGACTGGTACACCCGGCTTAAAAGAAATACACTGAAAGAACTACTGGAAGTTCGTGGAAGGATTGCTAGCAACAAAACCGAGCGTGTCATCATAGCAGAATTAATTGAGCTAGACCAGGAGAACTCGGTTGCAGCAACGCCAGCAGTACAAGAGATGGGGACACCAGTGATTCAGGAGGAGGAATCACCAGCCAACAAGCTAATAAGAGAGAGACTAGCATGGTTCGGTCCGAACCCAACGGCGGATGTGGTGCTAAAAGTGATGACCCTGTTAGCGGAGGAGGCTAAACAAATAAGAGACGCAGAGCTACAGTTAAAACTGGCAGCAGTCCAACAAGCAGCCGCACATTCTCCAAACAGTGAGTACAGCACAGCAGCACCAACTAAAGACATAGGAGAGGTGCAGACACCAGTCTCCATGGAAGAGGAATTCCAAAGAAGGTTACAAGAGATGCGGATACAGCATAGAGGACCCGTATCAGAGGAGGTCCTGCTGGGATGAGCGGATGTGATTCGGTGCCAACTCTGGAAGGAAGCGCTAGCTCTGGAGCAGCAACACCAAAGAGAGGTCTTGCCCTACATCTATGCAAGGTACTGGCCGCAGTATGACGTACGAATGCCGTTGTTGGGGGAACAACCGAAGCAGGAGTGGATAACGGAATTAAACAGGCTAATCCGGGAAGAGATGCAGCTGGATGAGAGCAACAGAGCGCTCCGGTGGTATGTAGCCCAAAAGTGCCCGTGGTCAGCGGATGACAGCCCCACAGAAGGCTATGACTATGATGGCCTGGGATTGCTGTATTGGAGGATGTCCAGTGATCCCGACTTTGGGGATGATCGGGAGTAGCGCTTGGAGGACATAATGGAGCACAGAGAGAAAAAATTGAATATCTCGGAAGCGCACTGGCTACAGGAAGATTTGGAATTTCTGGCCGCTCAGGAATGGGACCTGGAGATCGCCTACAAACAGCTGCTAGACTCTGCTTAGCGCCAGGGCCGGGCTCCCTTTGCCTGGGACTATCAGGAAATACCAGTGGACAATGCGGAAATCCTGGCTGAAGAATCATCCATGTGGCAGGGTAACAGTGTGCTTTTCCAACCTGCCCCTGCAGCTATGGACCAGGAGGTTATATGGCGGATGCAGCAAGTGCCGACTGCCCTTGATGATCCCGTTTCTGCATGGGACGATCTTGAATGTAGGAATGTGCCTGTCCAGCAGTATGCCAGTGAATCGGCAGTGGAACATCTGGAGATTGCCATTCCCAAAGCTGAAGTTCTGACCTCAGGGCCGAGCTCTGCTAACCTCTGCTCAGTACCTATAGCATCTTCTGGGTTACATGGACAGGAGATGGTGAACCCATATCCCCAGACACCAGATACAGGGGATTTAATATATTTTTCTGCTGAGGAAAAACAACCTGATGGGCCTCCAGCAGAAGAGCTGGGATCAGGGCCAAACTTCACTGTGCTCTGCCCAGCACCAAGAGCAGTATTTGTGGAGTTACAAGGAACTTCCCCAGCTGAAGCGCTGGTCACCGGACAGAGGGTTCAAGACCTCTGCCCCACCCCTGTGGCAGTTTCGGAGGCTCAGGGTGAGAAGATGGCGATCACTCCCCAGCCACAGATTACAGAATGTATGGACTGTTCAGAGGATGTTATTGATTATGCACCCCCAGCAGAAGTGCTGGCAATAGGGCAGAGTGCCAGCCATCTCTGCCCAGCACCGGGACCAACTGTGGAGTTCCAGGGAGCCGGGGCGGTTGGCCCCCCTCCTCAGCAACCAGCTGAGGTGGTAAAGCTCTTACTCCCAGCGGAATCACTGGCAGCAGGACAGGATGCTACTGGCGGCTGCACCCCACTACAGCTTGAGCGGATATCGGTGGATGGGACTGTGGTCTCCACTCACAGCAACCCAGCGGAAGAGCTGGCAACAGAGCAGAGTGCCCCGGGCCTCTGCTTTCACCTAACAGAAGAAGGGGTTCCTGGGGTAGTGGATGGGACTTCAGTCTCCACTGGCACAACCCCAGAAAATGGTACAGGACTGAAACAGGAGGATGTCGGCTTTGCTTTGCAAGCACTGGGGGATTTTCACCTCACACCAGTGGATGGGACTTCAGTCTCCACTGGTATACCCCATAAATGGTGGCCAGTTGGCCCAGATCCCCAACAGCATGATGGACTGAGCCCAGCCACCCTGTCATCTCTCCAGCGGCTGAAAGGACTCCAGGGAGAAGGGCTAGTCCAGGCCTCTCCCCAGCGGCAGACGTGTTCCCTGAGAGAGGCAGAGGATGGCGGGGTGAGTAATGCTCGGTTTGGAGCAAGTGGTTTGGGGTACTGTATGGATACCGGCATTGGGGGACTGGAACTACTGACTGAATTCAGAGACAACCCATCTGGTGTCTCCTACTGGGTTAGTCCCCTGCCAAAAGGGGAGATGTGTGACAGGCCTAGCCAAGACAGGGGCTTTTGGAGAGGACTGAATGCGAGCCTCTTGCCGTCCGATTATGGGCCAGGGCCTCAAAGCAGGAAGGCGGATGGGTTATCCTGGCAGACAGTCCTGGAACCTTAAGACTACTTGCCCAACATCCTCGAGTGACCCGTTTGGGTCCCACTGTGGATGTTGAACTATTTGCCAGGGGGAGAAATGTCATGGACCATGAAATACTGAAGTGTTTCTACGTGAAATCCTACTTCATGTATTACAGGAGATTTTATTCTGAACCCCAGCCAGATCAACAGACTCATACGAGATACTCATTGTCCATTGTGTGATAACCCTATTTAAAGCCTTTCTATTATCAGGTGTAAATGACTTCTGCCCTGTCTCAATTCTCCAGACGGTTCCATTGTTCTGTGGCTGGCTATTGTGTACATTGATTGCCCCCCTGGGGCTTTTGTCTGAATACACATCACAGGCTTCTATTCAAACCGTTGTGACCAATCTCTGCTGTGTCATTTTCAAGTCCTCATTTGCATGGTTTAGGAGGACCTGAGTGTAGACTGCATACTTTACAATGGACCAATAGGAAAGCGGTTGTTGGGGGCAGGATGTTCCAAATCCTGTATAAAAGTGTGCTGTGTACTTTCAATAAAGTGTGTCCTGTTACATCCAACATTAAGCCTTGGCTCATGTGTGGATTATTCAGTGATTCCAGGGATATTCCTACTCGTGGAATATTGGGTGATTTCTTTTATGGGAGAAGAAGGGAATGGATGACGGAGATATGTTCGACGACCGTCACAGTAACTCTTACTGAATCTGGCCAAATCTCTCTCTCTCTGTCTGATTTGGAACAAGCCCGGAACACACTACATTCGGCTGCCCTGCAGGCGGCCTTTTATAGTGTGGGGCGTGTGCTAAAGCCCTGAGCCATAATTGGCTCTGGCCAATTATGGCTCTCCATTTTTTGTGCACTGTGATAGGCCAAGCATGCGGGTCATAGTGCATGCTTGGCCAATCATCAGCACGCAATGCCGCAGTGAATTATGGGCCATGGCGCGTCCCTCCAATTTGGCGCGAAAGCCCGTTTTGTTCGAACATGGGCTCGACTCGAACCCGAAGCTCATCCCTACTGATCACAGGGTGCGGCTGTCCACCGACTCTGTAAATGCACTGACCTTCATAAAAATTAATCAGTCTTGGATCACCACCAGCTACCAAGCACCCGATGCTGATGTAAATATTACCCACCAAGAGTAACTGTGAGAGCTTACAGTGTTGTGGCAACACCAACACCTAAGGCCCACATTTCTGCAGAGTATATACAGCAGGCCCCGACTTTCAAACATCTAACTTACAAATGACTCCTACTTGCAAACGGAAGAAGACAACAGGAAGTGAGAAGAAATCTACCCCAAGGAAGGGAAATTCTCTCCTGTAAGAGTTAATATGGGAAAACGGTGTCTCCTCTCCACTGATGCTTTATCACTAATCCTTGTTTCACTAAAAACCCAAAATTAAATAAATAAATAAATAATTCATTGGGACAGAAAGTGAGGTGAAATCTTCTGAACAGTTGCACAGACAGCAAAACAAATTTTAGAGGGGTGATAACCCTTCTTTATGTTTTCCAAAAAGATTAAAAATAGATTTTTTGTCTGGAGCTACAAGGACCGGCTCACATACATATACGTCGGCATTTTAAAGATGAATATCTCGGTAACGGCAACAGCTTCTGCCACAACCAAGATATCCATATTTTCCATGGCCGGTCCTGTAAACGATAATGGTGATCTCCGCATTGGATTCGCCGCAAGATCACCGGTTTTGGCGGCGGGAGAGGCCCCCCTCCTGCCGCTCTCCCATGCCCTCCGCCGCTTACCGGAGCTGACGGGTCCTTCTCGCTGCTTGCCATGGATACAAGTGAGGGCAAAATGGCCCCCACCCGTCTCAAACGTCACGTCCACCCATGCGTCTTAAAGGCACATTTTTTTGTTGTCATCTTTTCAAATTACATTTTTTTTTTTTTTTTGCATTTTAGTCTACATATGAGATCTGAGATCTTTTTGACCCCATATCTCCTATTTAAGAGGACCTATCGTGCTTTTTTCTATTACAAGGGATGTTTACATCCCTTGTAATAGGAATAAAAGTGACCCATTTTATTTAACAGTGTAAAAATAAATATAATCAAGTAAAATAAATAAGAAAACCCAACTTTTTTTTAAAGATCCCCGTCCTGATGAGTTCGCGTGCAGAAGTTAACGCATATGAAAACAGTGTTCAAACCGCACAAGTGAGGTATCGCCGCAATTGTTAGAGCGTGACATGTTGGGTATCATTTTACTCGGTGTAACATTATCTTTCACAATATAAAAAACAATGGGCTAACTTTCCTGTTGTCTTATTTTTTTAATTAAAAAAAGTGTTTTTTTTTTTTTTTTTAAAGTGCTCTTGTAAGACGGCTGTGCAAATACGGTGTGACAAAAAGTATTGCAATGACCACCATTTTATTTTCTAGGGTGTTAGAAAAAAAACAATATATAATGTTTGGGGGTTCTAAGTAACTTTATCCTTGACCTGTCTTGTGTATTCCTTGACCTCCATGATGGACTCTATTTACTAATTAGGTGGCTTTTGAAGGAAATTGGTTCCACTAGATTTTAGTTTGGGGTATCAGAGTAAAAGGGGCAGAATACAAATACACACCACACGTTTCAGATATGTATTTGTAAAAAAATTCAAAACCTTTAGCATTTTCCTTCCACTTCACAAATGTGTGCCACTTTGTGTTGGTCTATCACGTAAAATCCCCAAAAAATACATTTACTTTTTTTGTTGTAACTTGACAAAATGTGCAAAATTTCAATGGTTATGAATACATTTTAAGGCACTGTAACGGGATACTAATATTTATAGGTAAAGTTGATCCAGTGAATACACGACCAAATAAATCCGATCAAATCGGTCTGACAGACCGTTTTGATCGGATTTGTCTGCTGGGGTATATTGGTTTGATCGTGTACACACGATCAAACCAAAATCCCCGCCGGCAGACAGCGTGGTGACGTGGCGGTGACGTTGATGCCGCCACGTCACCTTCACCAGGAAGTAAAACACTTCCGCGCATGCGTCAAATCCATTTGGCAGATATGTCTGCTGGTTAGTGTACTAACCAGCAGACATGTCGGACAGACGGGTTCCGAGCAGACAGATTTTAAAGCATGCTTTAAAATCTGTCTGCTGGAAAAATCTGTCTGTTCGCCCGTACACACGATCGAATTTGTCTGCTGAAACGGTCCGTCGGACCGTTTTCAGCAGACAGATTTGATCGTGTGTACGCGGCCTTAGGGGATCTGGAAGGATTTTTGTTCCCCAGCTGGAGCAAATTGCATCGTGCTTTGCTGTTTTTTTGCCTTTGTCTGGATCAACTATGGATATAGGATTGTGTATATAGGATTGAAATTTTTTCTTTCCTTTTTTTTAGTTGAACTGGATGGACCTTTTGTCTTTTTTAACCAGACTAACTATGTAAATATGTTTATCAGCTAGGAACAAGTCAATCCAGGAGTAGGCTTCCTGAATATGTGAGCAGAAGGTGTAATCTATCTCAATATCATGGAGGCACCTCCGGAGATCATACAGATCTTCTGTTTTTTAGAAGCATGATACTGAATCCTCCAGCGTACAGCTGGGTGTCTGCATATGTGTACCGGGTGCTGCTCTGGTGAGCGCTGCATTGTTGGTGGGGAAAAGATGTCCATGAGACGGTGTGGCCCTGAAGATTTATTTGTCTTCTTGGACTTCTCATCCAGCCCATCAAGAAGCTCCCCTCAGGTGGCAGAGGAAGGGGAGAGAGACTGCTGTGAGTTTCCCTGTAGTGGAAAAGAGCTATGGGATTAAGGGGCCATCACAGTTTACAGCCAATTGTTCCCTCAATAAAGGTTTTCCTAAAAGGAGTTTAGCTTAAAGCCTAGAGTATGCCTACTTTATTAAAAAATATATAATAATTCAGCTGCATCACCTATAGGAGCCTCACCAGTAGGGATGAGCTTTGTGTTCGAGCCAAACTCACGTTAGACTGGAACATCGTATGTTCGACAGTTCGTTGAAATACGAACGTTACGGGCCGTTCCCGCCAAATTCGAGTGGCGTATCACGGCACATAATTCACTGTGGCATCACAGTGAATTGCTGGCTGATGATTGGCCAAGCATGCACTATGACCCGCATGCTTGGTCAATCACAGCTTCCAAAAAACGGAGAGCCATAACTTTCCAAAGGGCACCTGCAGGTCGGCCTTGTGTAGTGCGGTGGTTAACCACTTAAGACCCGGACACATACGCTGCTAAATGACCCAAGGTGTTTTTACAATTCGGCGCTGCGTCGCTTTAACAGACAATTGCGCGGTCGTGCGACGTGGCTCCCAAACAAAATTTGCGTCCTTTTCTTCCCACAAATAGAGCTTTCTTTTGGTGGTATTTGATCGCCTCTGCGATTTTTATTTTTTGCGCTATAAACTAAAATAGAGCGACAATTTTGAAAAAAAATCACTATTTTTTTACTTTTTGTAATAAAAAAAATCAAATAAACTAAATTTTAGAAAAACATTTAGGCCAAAATTAATTCAGCCACATGTCTTTAGTAAAAAAAAAAATCGCAATAAAAAAAATAGCTACCTAGCGGGAACAGCGACACTAAAACAGCGATCAGAAAAATGATCGCTTAGTGATGCTGGCAATAGGGAGTGAAAGGGTTAACTAGGGCAGTGATCAGGGGGTTAAAACTTTATTAGGGGGGGTGGGGGGCTATCCTGGACCTAACACTAACTGACTTTTACACTGCCTGTCACACTGACACTAAATGCAGTGATTAGATCACTGCATTCAGTGACACTGTGACAGGGGGGTGGGGGGGGGGCGATCACAAGGGGTTAATGTGCCTATGTGTGTGTGTGTCAGTGTTGTGTTGGTGCACACTTACTGTGGATGTCTTCTCTCATCAGCAGCGGTGGGAAACACTGCTGCGATGAGAGGTGACATCATTTCCTCCTTCCTGTGTAAACACAGGAGGAGGAACTGACACAAAGGGGGAGCGCTCCCATTGGCTGGGAGCGATCGCGGGGGGCGGAAAACACGGACATCCGCCCGCTCGCCGGCGATCGCTCCCAGAGCCAGGGGGACCGCCGCACGCCGCGGAGGGGGTCCCGATGGGACCCCCGAACCGCACGAAGGCGAGGACGTAAATTTACGCCCTTGTGCCTGTACGAGCCATGTTGTGGCCGTAAATGTGCGTGCGGGGGTCCTTAAGTGGTTAAGAGAGAACAGAGAGAGACAGAGAGAGAGTGTCATTTTTTTCAGGTAGATAGAGCAGGCAGGCAGGCAGGCTAGTCAGTTAGAATTACAGTGGGTAGAGGATATATATGCATCCCAGGTGTTGTATATATATTTTTACACTGTATAGTTTAGCTAGATCAGCTCTTCCTAATTTACTGCAGGCAGGTGATTGTGCTAGCTGCATTGTGCTAGCTGCAGTATTCTCACATGGTGTACTGTCTGTGACCTCTGCAGTGTGCAACTAAAGCTACTTGGTGTGTGTACTGTCCATGTCCTCTGCACATTGTGCACCTAACGTAAAGCTGGTATTTCTCATATTTACTCCTAGAAGCAGGGATCTGCTCATATTAATACTACAGGCAGTGTATATTGCTGCAAGTACTTTCACGTGGTGTACTGTCTGTGTCCTCTGCAGTGTGCACCTAAAGCTATGTGGTGTGTGTACTGTCTGTGTCCTCCACAGTGTGGACCTAAAGCTACGTGGTGTGTGTACTGTCTGTATCTGTTGGGACAGAAAGTGAGGTGCAATCTTCTGAACAGATACACACAGAGAGCAAAACAAATGTTACAGGGGTGATAACCCTTCTCTGTTTTCAGAAAAGCTTAAAAATATATTTTATGGCTGGAGCTACACTTTAAAGAAGTACCAGTTCAAAATTACAAACAGATTCTATGTAACAACAAACCTACAGTCCCTGTCTTGTTTGCACCGCCTGTATACTGCTGTTCAAAGTATATAGGGCCAAAGGGGCCATACTATTTTTCTCAATGATTTTCATCCATATTGCAGGAACCAGACATTACATTAAAGCCACAAGCAGTTTTAAATTACTTTTTTTTTATAGTAAGCTCATTTTTTGCAGGGACAGTTCTAAACACGTGCCACTTAACAGGCACCCAGCAGGTACGATATTTAAAGGAATTTTTTTTTTTTCACTTTAAGCATCATTAAAATCACTGCTCCAGAAAAAACTACCGTTTTTAAAACTTTTTTTTACATTGATACATGTTCCCTGGGGCAAGACCCAGGTTCTCAAACCCGTTTTACGACAATAACTTGCATATTAGGCTTTAAAATGAGCACTTTTGAATTTGAACGTTCAAGTCCCATAGACTTTAATGGGGTTCTAAATGTTTGCGTGAACGTTCGGTCCGTTCGAATGTCCTGATGCAAACCGAACGGGGGGGGGGGGGTGTTCGGCTCATCCCTACTCTCCAGCCATGCCTCTATGGTCCAACATAGGGTTGATCTGCTAAAATGTTTGCATCGTTGAATATTCACACACAAATACAGACATAACTGTAGTGATAACATTTTTATAATGTAAAAAAATATATAAAAAACTTACAGTACACATTGTTCATGAAAGTTTAATTTAAATACAGAGGTGGCTTAGGACAGAATTGCCATTTCTGACCACATACAATCTTGGATAAGTTACCCTTGAAACATAGATTTATACTGTAATCTCTCTATACCATTGTATTCTCAGCACTGCAAGGCTTTGAGAGAATATTACAGTTGTCCACAGATCTCTGAACAGTGTTTCTATTAAAATATGTATCTCTTGGGGATTTCCCAATAGGATTGTGTTTTCTCATCGTCTTTTGTTAACATCAATAATAAAAAAAAAGGTATCACAGAAAGAGCTAAGCCATCCAATTCACCTTTTATCCTCTTTCTGTATTGGTTAAAAAATTATCCTTAGGTCGATACTTTCTATTCCACATTTTACCCTTCCTTGAATTGTTATGGCTAAATCATATAAACCTTTACAAATAGAAGTTTATAATGAAACTACTTACACAACAGGGAATAGTACTGTTTTAATTTAATGGCGTAATAGACTGTGACAAACTATTTCTATGTTGACATTTTTTTCTCTTTCATTGGTAATTCAAAGTACTTCTTACAATTTAATTACATATACATTATTTTATAGTTGTTCTGAAAAGGCTGTATAAAATAATTATTTAGTGAACGCAGTCTACAATAATTTCTTGGACATGACCTTTTTTTATTAACAGTAAAATATAAAACATATTAACCTGTTTAACAATTTGTTACAGAAACAATTATCAAGAATGATCATAGAGCACATTATGTTCTGTATAGGCTTACCATAAAGAGCGTTTTAACTGTATTGAGATATTTTTGTTGGTTGAACCATTACCCCAAATCCTGGGTTAGCAATTTCCTGCTATGGGATTTGCAAAAACTACCGGGGCTTGTGGGACCACCTATGATGTTAATAATCATAATGATCTTGTTGCATAGATTCTTGCATGTTCAAAGCTAAATTCCTTACTACTATGACCATTACATGGATATGCTTTTATATTTATACAGTAAATGTGAGTTCACACAATACTTCTTCAATTGCTTTAAATAAATCTATAGCTCTACCATTTTGTAGCCCAGTTGTTATTGCTATAGAGATCTCTGGGGTTCAATACATTGTAAGAATGTTAAAAAGGATGACACACCACTTCCGGTTCCGGCTCCGCATGGAGTAACAGCTCCTCTCCTCGGCTCCCGCATCGCGACCTAAACCGGCCTGTAAAACCAGCCTGAGACGCCCAGCAGACCACCCTCCACCTCCGGAGTCACCCCCCGGACTCCATGGACCGCTTCGTAGAAAAGTCGGGTGCGCGCACCCAAACAGCCCAGGCGGCGCCGACGGCTTCCCCGCAAATTGAGGCCCCGGTCTCGGCCTACGCGGCGGCGCTGCACACGGAGATGGAGGTAAGCGGCAACCTATCCCTGACTCCTACAGGATTAGATATATCAGTTTGTAAATGGATAGAAAACTGGCTGAAAGACAGAATTCAGAGAGTTGTGGTTAATGATTCTTACTCTGAATGGTCCAAGGTTATCAGCGGTGTACCCCAAGGTTCAGTGTTGGGTCCCTTACTTTTCAATATATTTATAAATGATATTGGGTCTGAGATCAAAAGTAACATTTCTGTTTTTGCAGATGACACCAAGCTATGCAGTGGAATAATGTCCTTGCAGGATGTCTCCAATTTACAAGCCGACTTCAATGCTCTGTCTAATTGGGCGACTAAGTGGCAGATGAGGTTTAATGTTGATAAATGTAAAGTTATGCACTTGGGGGCTAAGAATATTCATGCACAGGCGCATGCGCGAGGAATCCAAGATGGCCGCGTAAGCCAGGAGCTCCTCACTGCTCCAGCCATCGACCGTCCCTTTGGCAGGATCCGCGCCAGAACGATCCCTCCTGACACCGGGCATCGATCGGGGATATCCCCTGCTCCTATCCCATGACCAGCAGCTCTGCTCGCCGGGACCTCGGGCCGAGTTTCACCGCCGAGGCCTCACAGGCCGAATCCAAGATGGCGGCCGCGACTCAGCAGCGTGAAGCGCATAGCGGAGGACAAGCAGGGAGCAGGCAAGTGATCGCGCCAGCCGCCCTGGCATATACACCCCAAACGACACACACTACTCTCCCTGCATTAACCCCATCTCCAGCTTCCACTGAATCGCTCCTAGAGCGCACGCTGGGAGACTACTCTTTAACTCCATTAGGAGCCATATCTCCCCATATGGAGGATGTAAATACTCCAGGAGGCCTGGGCACCGCTCCCCATCTGAATGCAGATGATCTATTCCTAAAGTTTTCTGCCCTGCTAGAAAGGGGGCTAGCAAATACTGCTAATAAGATTACAGCAGATATGCGTGTTGATTTCCAGAACCTGGGCTCCAGGATGGAATCCATTGAACACAAACTAGACATTACAGTCTCTAGGGCCAATCAAAATTCAGAGCACATTCAAGCTTTACAGGAGCAACTGGACGCAGCTTTAAACAAGTTGGATGACCTTGAAAATCGTTCTAGGAGAGATAATTTTAGGGTACGGGGTCTACCGGAATCCCTAACAGATATACCGGCGACAGTCAAGGATCTTATTAAATCTCTCATACCGGAAATCACCCCAAATAAATTGGAACTGGACAGAGCCCATAGATCTCTTGGTCCCCCTAGAAAAGACGGATTGCCCCGTGATTTAGTGGTAAAGCCCCACTTCTACAGCGTGAAAGAGGAAATAATGAAAATTTCACGGCAAAATTCACACTTGTCTTTCCAGGGTGCGGATATACAGATCTTCGCTGATATTTCTCCTTCCACAATTCAACGTCGGCGATCCCTAAAACCCCTGCTGTCGGTCCTCTCACAAAGAGAAATTAAATACTGGTGGGCATTTCCTTTTGCATTGAAGTTCTCGTTCAAAGGCAAGATCCACTCATTCTCATCCTTTTCTGAGGGGGAACGGCTACTACTAGATTTAAAATTTATCACGCAAGATCCAGCAATGGACACCTCCAACCTTTTAGCAACTTCCTCCAAGCGTCCTACCCCTTCCAGTCCTATCTCTCCTACATGGAAGTCCACTAAATCTAAACGCACAAAAGACTCTCGTCATACTTGATCCGAAGCTTGTTTTATCTTTATTTTTTCTTCTGTTGTTTTTGATACCCTTTAGGGCTAGCTGGCCGAATATGCTCACAAACGCCTAGTGAGGTTTTTTTTTTATTCACAGGCTGATTTGGTTTTCATGAGCCTGGCTCCGGATGACAATCCACATCACCCTTGACGAACTGATCTAGGGAACTCTCACTGATCTCTATAAATGGACGGATCCAATTATTCTTTATTGCGATAGATGTTATTATTATTATCTTAGCTTTTTTTATTTTTATTTTTTCGGAATTGTCATTATCGATTGCTATTGTTTATCTTTAAATTTTAGGGATGTTTCTGGCTGGAGCAGAAATCATGCGCCTAGATTCATCGTCTGACCATGATTATTTCATGCTCGGGGGATGGAATGGTGGTCCGTTTTGAGGACCACACTAAATGTTTATTTGGTAGGGTCATTAGAGGACTTCTCCTCCTTTGGCCTTGCAGGCCCGTTTTGGACCGAAGTACTTCTTTTTCTTTTTCCTTTTTTCTTACTGTTCTTCTTTTGTTTTTTCTTGTTTATTTTCCCAGCTCACGGACGCATCAACGTATTTGGGTTCCTCCAGGTCTCAGGTGTCAACGTATCCCAGGAATACAACTCCCCAGGTGGTCAGAGGTGAGTCCTGATATTTATAGGTTCCTTTCTCCCATGCACCATGTCTGGTCTTAACACAATCCTACCATCATTGAAAGTGGTTTCCCACAATGTGCAAGGTTTCAATTCTCCGTCCACGAGGAAGAAAATTTTACAGTCCTACCATAAACAAAAAATAGAAGTGGTCATGATTCAGGAAACTCATTTTTCATTGCGATTTACCCCTTCTTTTTTGCATTCCAATTACCCTCAATTCTTCCTCGCTAATGCGGTAGATAAAACGAAAGGGGTTGCGATTCTGTTCGCTAGATCGAGTCAATTCACTGCGAATCTAATTCATAGAGATCCTGAGGGGAGGTTTATTTTGGTAAAGGGACTGATTGATGGCCAATTATTCTCTTTTGTTTCCTATTACGCCCCCAACAAAGGTCAGACTCGGTTTTTTAGTTTAATGTTTAGGTCCCTGGACAAATTACTAGAGGGTACGGTGATTTTTGGGGGTGATTCTAATACCGCCTTCGATAGAATCCTAGATAAATCTAAAATACCGTCCAAACAGTTGTCTCACCCTTCTCGCTGCAGTGCTAAAATAGCGAAATTAATTTACCAACAAGGGCTGGTCGACATTTGGAGGGAACTTAACCCGTCAACGCGGGATTATACTCATTTTTCACACCCACATTTATGTTACTCAAGAATTGACCATATTTTCCTTTCTTCTATTCACATACCAGCGGTACATAAAGCTTATATTAAAGACACAGCTTTGTCTGATCACTCCATGGTGATTATGATCATTCAACGTAACTATACTAGACCTATTGCTCCCCAGTGGCGGCTTTCTGAATCACTGCTGGACGATCCTATGATTGTATCTGAGATCAAAAATGCTTTGAAAGAGTATTTCCTGTTTAATAATATGGAAGGAATCTCGGCTGAGACTCTTTGGGCGGCCCACAAGGCCTTGATTCGGGGTAAATTTATTCAACTGGCCTCTAATCTGAAGAAAGCAAGAACTTCGAATATTGTGAAATTGGAAAAGGATTTTTCCTTGATTAGCAAAAAACACAAAAAAGCCCCCTCTGAGAGCCTTTTAGCCCAACTAGAAAAAGCTAAGTTGGCCTTAAATTTAGCCCTTACGGTCAAAGCAGAGAAATCTATCCGTTGGTCAGGTGCTAAATTCTATTCTCAGGCCAATAAAATGGGTACGATGTTGGCTAATAGACTTTCCCTGAAAATGCGCCCCCACACTCTCCCTAGGATTAAACAACGGGACGGATCTTTTACTCTTAACCCCCAACGGGTTTTGAGTTCCTTTGAGGAATTTTATGCTAACTTATACAGGGCAACAGAGGACTCCAGATTGGCAGATGAATCGGCCTTTTTGGGTAATCTTCCTATTCCTTCCCTCCGTAAGGAACATGTTGATTTGCTGGAGGCTCCATTTACATTACAAGAAACTCTAGATGTCATCAAAGGCTTAAAAAATAGATCATCTCCCGGTCCAGATGGGTTTTCTACTCTGTACTATAAGTCATTCGCTGATGTGTTGGCCCCCCATCTCACCAAATTTTTTAATTCAAAAAGAACGGGAGAACCTGTGGCACCTATCCTCAACGCTGCCTTCATCTCAGTAATTCCGAAACCCGACAAAGACCCTGAACACGTTGAAAACTATAGGCCCATATCCCTGATTAATAATGATTTGAAAATTCTTACTAAAATTTTGGCCAATAGATTAGGTTCTTTCATTAATCACTACATTCATAAGGACCAAGTAGGTTTTATCCCTGGGAGGCAGGGACCTGACCAAGTGCGGAGAGCGGTGGATATAATATCCATTCTTCAATCAGGGTGGGAAGGGGGGCCGAGGCAAGAAGGTTGTCTACTGTCATTGGACCTACAAAAGGCCTTTGACTCTCTCTCCTGGTCCTATATGTTCTCTATTTTAGGTAGGTGGGGCTTTGGCACGTCCTTCTTGAATTTATTAAAAGCTTTGTATTCTACACCGGAAGCTAGGATTAAATTACAGGGATATTTGTCTGGGCCTATTTCTATCGCCAGGGGGACAAGACAGGGATGCCCGTTGTCCCCTCTGATCTTTGCTATCGCAATTGAATCCCTGGCGGTAGCAATACGCTCGGAACAAACTATTGTAGGTGTTAGTTGTGGCCCTTTGGTTCATAAATGCGCTTTGTTCGCGGATGATGTGCTCCTTTTCGTCACCTCTCCCCTCATTTCGCTGCCCTCTATAAATAAAATACTTAAGGCCTTCGGCTCCATTTCGGGTTTATGGGTAAACATGACTAAATCGTATGCACTGAATGTTTCACTTAGACCCACCTTAGTGGACCGACTTAAAATCGATTTTCCTTATATATGGAGAGAATCCTCAATTAGATATTTGGGCATAAACTTAACCCCTAAGGTTGAATCCTTGTATAAAGAAAATTTCCCCCCCATGTTCCGTGCTCTGGAAAATGATCTCAAAACATGGTCTCTCCACGCGATTTCATGGCTCGGGAAAATCCATTCTATAAAAATGACTCTGCTCCCTAGACTACTCTACTTATTTCGCTCTCTCCCTATTGCGATATCTAAAGTTCAACTTGATTCATTTCAGGGGAAGGTCATTAAATTTGTTTGGGGGAAAAAGGGATATAGGCTCTCTAGACAAGTTCTTTTTAGCCCTAAACTTCGGGGAGGTTTGGGCCTTCCCAATTTTTTCCGATATTACCAGGCGGCTAGACTCGCTCAGTTATCAACTATTTACTTTAAAATTGAAAAACCTGACTGGGTCTCTATAGAACAGCAGGCGGCCCCGGCACATACTGTTGATTTTCTACTGTGGTGCCCCCGCAAGTCTAGGCCTTCGATTCTCGCTCCCTCACTTTCTCAGTCCCTGAAACTTTGGGACAATTTGGTACATCATCCCTCACTGATATCCGACATTAGACCACTATCTCATTTGTTTAATAATCCGATTTTTAATCCAGGCATGGATTCGAAAGCCTTCAAATGGTGGCTAGACAAGGGGATGTACAGAATTGGACACTTCTTCACTCCCTCTGGTCCTTTCTCCCTTAAACATTATCTAGAAAAATTGAGTTTACCTGTCTCGGAAACGTTTAGATATCAACAAATTCTCCATTTTTTAAATTCAATTTGGAAGACTAAATCAGGCCCCCCGGAGTTCACTAAATATGAACAATGGTGTGGACAGGGAAAAGAATCCAGAGGAGGCATTTCCATAATCTACCTTGCACTTGTGGAACCCACTTCCAAATTTCCTTACATGGAGGCTTGGGAGAGGGATCTAGGAGACACCTGGGACCTGGACGAATGGCACAGAGCGGCTTCACGTTCTTACAAAGGTATAATAAATGTGTCGTTGATTGAAGCCAACCTTAAGGTCATGATGAGGTGGTATTTAGTCCCCACTAGGCTTGCAATGATGTTTCCTTCTTTGTCTCCGTTATGCTTTAGAGGTTGTCAGGCCCAGGGTTCCATGTTGCACATTTGGTGGGAATGTTCGAAGATCAGGAGTTTTTGGAACAAAATGTTTAGTCTTATCCGGAAGATTTCAGGAGCCCCTATATCACAGTCCCCTCAAATAGCTTTACTCAATGCATTCATCCCGAAGCTGTCTAAATTCACCCGTAAATTAATAATGTTTATGCTACTAGGGGCTAAATTGGTGATAGCTAGGGCCTGGAAGCTCCCGAAGGTCTCAATTTCCAGTGCTAAACGGAAAATCTCCTGGATTATGTCGCAGGAAAAGCTAATTAGCTCCATGTCGGACTCTTCCAAATCATTCGAGGCAACATGGGAACCCTGGGCCACATATATGGGAATATCCCTAATTCCTGGCATTGAAAACTCACATGAATATAACACTATGTAGGCTGTGAGCTGGCTCATATTATCTCGCCCTTTTTCTTCTTCTTTTCCCTCTATTTCTTTTTTCTATTCTTCTCTTTCTCCTTTCGTTGTTTCTCACTCTGATATTTCTTCAAACTGAAAGCTTTTACTTGACCTGGTCTTGTTTGCTGCTCTCTGTGACTTACTCCGTATATATGTTTCTCTAGAGAAACTTATGGACAATAATATTTCACTTTTTGTTCGTTTATCTTTTTGTTTTATCCTTTCGACAGTGGTTTTCTTACTGGGTCCTGGAGAATGCTGGTATTCTAGGGCCTAGTGAGTGAACCTGTTCGAGAGGGGAGGAAAAATTTAATAACTAGGTTTATTATGTTGATTCCAGACATTTGTGTCCCCTTTTGGGGTGTCTGGTCCCGACGATTGGTATTAATGTGCTCCCTGGGAGATCCCCTCCTTACAATATGATACCTAGGTGTTAATCCTAGGAAGTGTCTAATATTCTTTTTTTTTTTTTTGTGCAATTTTCATTTATGTTATGGTCCACATTTTTATCTTTGTTTATATTGGAACCATACTACCATATTTTTGTCTTTTAGTTGACGGTTTACGGAAGGTACCTCCGAGTACTTTTGCTTATTTGTTTATGTATTGAACCCCAGAGTGAAATGGGGGATTGTCTCTTTTTTATTTTTTGATGTACTGTACTGACTTTCAATAAATCCCTCTTTGAAACCCAAAAAAAAAAAAAAAAAAAGAATATTCATGCATCATACATGCTAGGGGGAGTACAACTGGGGGGATCTGTAGTGGAGAAGGATCTGGGTGTTTTAGTTGATCATAAGCTCAATAATGGCATGCAATGCCAAGCTGCGGTTTCCAAAGCGAGCAAAGTCCTTTCTTGTATTAAGAGAGGTATGGACTCCAGAGATAGAGATATCATTTTGCCCCTGTACAAATCATTAGTAAGACCTCATCTGGAATATGCAGTCCAGTTTTGGGCACCAGTTCTCAAAAAGGATATCGGAGAACTGGAGAAAGTGCAGAGAAGGGCAACCAAACTGATAAGAGGCATGGAGGAGCTCAGCTATGAGGAAAGATTAGAGGAACTGAATTTATTCACTCTTGAGAAGAGGAGAATAAGGGGGGATATGATCAACATGTACAAATACATAAGAGGTCCATATAGTGAACTTGGTGTTGAGTTATTCACTTTAAGGTCAACACTGAGGACAAGGGGGCACTCTTTACGTCTGGAGGAAAAGAGATTTCACCTCCAAATACGGAAAGGTTTCTTCACAGTAAGAGCTGTGAAAATGTGGAACAGACTCCCTCCAGAGGTGGTTCTGGCCAGCTCAGTAGATTGCTTTAAGAGAGGCCTGGATTCTTTCCTAAATGCACATAATATAACTGAGTACTAAGTTTTGTAGGTAAAGTTGATCCGGGGTAAATCCGATTGCCTTTCGGGGGATCAGGAAGGAATTTTTTCCCCTCCGGTAGCAAATTGGATCATCGCTCTGCTGGGGTTTTTTGCCTTCCTCTGGATCAACTGTGGGTATGGAGTTGGGTGTATGGGAGGATGTACTGTGTTTTACTTTGTTTTATTTTTATTTTTTTTTATGGTTGAACTGGATGGACTTGTGTCTTTTTTCAACCTGACTAACTATGTAACTATGTAACTCCTGCTCCACACACCCCGGGGATTTAGAAAACAGATCTAGAAGAAGTAACCTTTGTTTTTTAGGGGTCCCTGAATCGTTACAGTCAGCCGCCCTCGCAGACTTCTGTGCGCAGCGTATACCCGAGGCCCTGGGCCTCCCGGGCCCCTGTGCAGTAGAAAGGTCTCACCGCATGGGAGCATTTAATTCAGGCCGCAAAACACCTCGGCCTATCATTGCTAAATACCTGAACTACGCTGACAAATCCCTTATACTACAAAAATTCAGGCAGGCCAGACAGGTCCAGATCGATGGACTAAAGATCCTGATCTTTGCTGATTATTCCATGGAGGTATCGAAAAAGAGGAAGGCATTCCAGCAGGTGTGCACTGAACTTTTCCAACAGCAAGTGAAATTCACTTTGGCCTTCCCGGCCGTACTCCGCCTCAGAGCCCCCAATGGTGAGCAGCTCTCCTTTCATGACCCCTCAGAGGCCGAAGCAGTCCCAGACCCCGTCGAAAGCCCCCCCACTTAACCGTCCTCAGGACCAGAGAAGCCCGCGCAAGGACTCACCTAAGCGCTTCAGGCCCACGATCTCAGACCCCTCCCGGATCACCCTAAACCTGACCTGAGTCAGCTCCTATAATCTACCGGCCTTACCTTGCCACCCGTCTGGTATAGAGGGATCAGCTCAGTCGCTCTCTTTCTCTTCCTTGGTCAGAAACATGCTCCTGTATGACCCGCTCTGGGGGGAACACCTCGATCCCCCCCCTCTCCATATACGTTAGAAGTGACTCCCTACAATCGCCCAGTCGTGGTATATCCTTATATTTACTGACTGCCCTGTTTGATGTTTTTGTTTGACGGACCCTGATTGATTATCTCATTATTGTTCTCATTGCTACCCAGCTAGAATGCTCTTTGCGTTTATACTGTTTATACTCTGTGTTATTACAACTGCCGTTATAAGTGTTCTCTGTATGCAGCCTTCCCCCAGTATCACCGCGTGCCTTGCTTATGCTCTCCCTTGTACCGACTTCTACTAGCCGCATGAAACCGTCCACCCTTTCAAGGGCTCTCAGAAATCATGCTGGCTGTGTCGTGACATGGGAGCTGGCCCTCACTGTGATCCCATGCGGAAAAAAGTGAAGCTCTCACATTCTTGTTTTTTGTTGTTTTTGTTGTTAGGTTTAATGTTTAAGTTTCCTTTCTCTCCCTCCACCCCCTCCCCCACTCCCCCCCTTATCTTAGGCACTCATGTCCATGTATGCCCTCTGACACCAACCCCATGTGGCGCAACCATTACTTCCCTCCTCGATCGGGTAACCCTCCCACGAACCGCTCCTTTCCGCGACAACATACATGCAATGTCTTCTCAGACCCCCTCCTTCACTGCCTACATAACATGAAAATAGTTTCCTGGAATGTAAAGGGACTTAGATCCCCTAATAAGAGGATGAAGGTCCTGCGTCATCTCAAAAGACTTAAAACTGACATAGCACTCCTGCAGGAAACCCATCTGACCACTTCTGATTTTCACCGCATGCAGAAACTGTGGGTAGGCACGGTCATGGGTTCGGACGCCGTTGCCCGTAAGGCAGGAGTCCTCCTGCTAATTCATAAGAATCTACCGTGCACGGTTATTGCAGTGAATTCTGACGCCGGTGGACGACTTTTGACCGCCCATGTAAAAATAGGAACTAAGGAATTACTGATCTCCAATGTTTATGCCCCTAATAGCCCTGGTAAAATCTTTTACATTACACTGACTAACTGGCTACTACAAAACGCCCACCTCCCCCATCTAGTAGGAGGTGACTTCAATGACGTCATGAACCAGATAGATGACAGATCCTCCCCTAAACACACCGGACCACGATTTGCTTCACCCACCCCGACGCTTTTTGCGTCCACTATGGACTCCTTACACCTCCGAGACTTGTGGCGCTTACAACATCCCGCAGACAGGGAATTTACTTTCTATTCCAACCCCCATACCGTTCTTTCTAGGATTGACTACTTTTTGGGATCCGACGATCTGATCCCATTGCTTTCAAACGCAGATATATTAGACATAGCCATTTCGGACCATGCTCCGATCTTACTTGACGTGGACAACCTCGACCTGCCCCCTCACCCCAGAATTTGGCGTTTCCCCTCGTACCTTCACAATCAATCCGACTTCAAGCATTCCATGGAGAAGGCATGGTTGGAGTACTCCTCAGCTAATGCCTCTCACTCTGACAATCCCAAACTCTTCTGGGACGCTGGTAAAGCGTTTCTCAGGGGTCAGATTATTTCCTATGCCTCCTCTTTCAGACGCAACACCCTGTCAAACTACAAATTGGCCAGTTCTAGACTACACCAGGCCCAGAGGGCATTATACTCCACCGGTTCCCCTAGCGACAGAGAGGAGTGGTTAGCAGCAAAGAGCTCTTTCGACACTTGGGCAGACACCCTAGAACTGACTAAAAAAGCAAATTTGGACGCTACCCTACACAGATTCGGAAATAAATCAGGCAAACTACTCTCTAGACTATGCAAAGGTTCTTTTCGTCCCACCCACATCACGTCCCTTAGAGATTCCAAAGGTACCGTAAACACCACACCACCGACGATAAATAAGGCTATGCTTCAGTATTACTCATCCCTTTGTGCCCTTGACCCAATTGATACACAGACAGCTCAGGCCTTTTTGGACAACCTGAACATCCCTACGGTTACCTCCTCCCAACTAGAGGCCCTTAACGCTCCCATAACCCTCTCTGAGGTATCTGACACCATCCGCAAGCTCACCCCCTCCAAGGCCCCTGGCCCCGACGGCTTCACCGGGGAGTTCTACAAGACCCTCCAGACTCTGGTTGAGCCTACCCTTCACAAGGTATATATGGGCATGTGGTCCGGTGGCCCCTATCTGCCGTTAGGCCACCATCAAGCTGCTGTCTAAGAAGGGCAAGGACCCCCTAGAGCCAGGATCTTATAGGCCCATCTCCCTACTTAATCTAGATGTCAAGATCCTGTCAAAAATAGTAGCCAATCGACTCTCTGACATCATCCCCTCTCTGATCCACCCTGCACAATCAGGCTTTGTGAAGGGTAGAACAGCCACCCTTAACATACGAAAAGTTATGCTGGCACTGGAATACGCTAAACAACATCCAAACGGCGACTTTGCCATCATAACGTTAGATGCGGAGAAAGCCTTTGACAATGTCAGTTTTGACTGGCTTGCTCTGACTATGTCAAAAATGGGCTTCTCGGGTCCCTTCTGTCATCTCATAAATTCCATGTATTCCTCCCCCACGGCGAAATTAGTGGCCGCGGGTCTACTCTCAGAAGAATTTCACCTACACAAAGGCACCCGTCAAGGCTGCCCTCTATCACCACTCTTATTTAACATTGCCTTAGAACCCTTATCCAGACACCTCATTCAGATAGCACCCCTACACGGTATCCCGATCGGTGACTCTGACCTACGTTCTTCCCTCTTCGCGGACGACGTCCTCATTTTCTCGGCCGACCCCTCCTCCGATATGTCCACCATCAAACGAGTGTTTGACACTTTCCGGACCTGTTCGGGCCTGCGCATAAATTATGGTAAAAGTGAAATACTCCCCTTGGGAACTGGGCCCATCCCCTCCTGGTCCCATAGCTCAATCTTCTCGGTTGCCAAGTCCCATATTACCTACCTGGGTATCACGATATTAAAGACGCCCTCCTCCCTGTATTGCCTGAACTACCCCCCTCTGCTAGCAAAAATTTCTCAAGAACTGGTAAACTGGATGGATTTGCCACTCTCGCTTCTGGGTAGATGTCACCTTGTTAAAATGGTCAGCTTTGCTCGACTGCTGTACCCGATGCAGACTATTCCTCTGCTCCTTCGCCACAAGGATATCAAACAATTTGAATCGGCCGTTTTGAAATTTATATGGCGGGGTAAGAGGCCCCGCATTGCTTTAAAGAAGCTCTATCTTCCCAGACGCGAGGGGGGTGTTAGTCTCCCGAATGTAAGAACCTATAATTTAGCCTGTTTAATGAGGATCGGCCTAGATTGGATCACCCAATCTTCGCGTTATTCCAATTACCCCCTGGAATCTGCCATGGCTCATCCCTTCTCCCTCATAGCTCTTCTCCACAGCAAATGGAAAGCAGTCCCGGCATTATACCAACACAACCTACTGCTAAGGGACACTGCTGTTGCCTGGAGAGAAATCAGGAAAAGTCTTCGGCTGCCCCAGTATATTTCTCGCCATTTTCCAATCCAAGGTAACCCGAACTTCCCCCCTGGCATGAACCACAAGCCCTTCAAGATCTGGCAAGACAAAGGTCTCACTAAGTTCTCATCCCTCTGTGACACTTCAACCGGTCGTCCTCTAACCTTTGAGGCGGTGGCCGCCACCTTCTCGCTCCCTCCTTCTCATATATTCCATTTCTGGCAATGCACCAACTATCTGAAAACTACCTGCTCGGAGGCAGCAAAACGTTTCTCCTTCAACTTCTCCGACCAGCTTCTCGCAGACGACTCATACAGAATTTCGGCCATCTACAAACCTCTTCTCCTTAAAACCACTCTCCTCTACATTCATCATCCGCAGCTAATTGGAGTAGAGACTTCCCTGATGATAATCTAGTTGACAAGCTACTTCAAGGTCTCAACAAGGTCCAACGTCTGACCCCAAATGAAATCTGGAGAGAAACCCAACTTAAAATCGTCCACCGGGCCCACATGGCCTTTCTCTACTCCACAACGGATCGTACTACCGCTCAGTGCCCCCTGTGTCACCTTCAGAAACCTTCCCTCACTCACCGTTTCTGGTCATGCTCGTTCATATCCTCCTTTTGGGACAGGGTGCTGGCCTACATCTTCAACATCACCTTACTAAACCTACCCAAAGACCCTCTGCTCCTTATTTTTGGTTATTGGGACCCCCTACTACTGCAATGGTCCCGAACGGCCCACCCGACACCTGCAATTGTCAACAAGGACTGGTCTTTGATATGTCTCCTTGTCGCACGGAGAGCTATCCTGAAAAACTGGACGTCTACCCTCCTCCCCACGGCGACCCAAGTGCAACATGAGCTCCTACTGCTTCTCTACAAGGAACGTGCAACCGTCGACTTCAACCACAAATCCTCTAAATCCCGTTTCTTGTCAACATGGGGCCCCTTTATGACATCTTCACTATCTACGGAGGAATGCTCCAAGTTTGAACACTACACTTTCTCCTACTTCAAATCTCCACCACCATCCGTACCTAGGAGGACCAGCTCCCCTTGATGTTAACTGCTTGAGTTGCCACAGCACCCCCCCCCCCTGAGTGCCACCCCCCCCTTTCCCCCCCCCTATGATTGTTTACTATAGTACGTTTATATGCATCTTTAGCTCCTACAATATTCTCTGGTCCCCACCAATGTATAAAATCCATCCAGATCCACCTATTTCAATGTAAAGTTTTAGCGGTGTGTTTTTTCTGTTCATGTGTGATGCTCCCTTACGCGTACACACCTGGTGGGTCCAAGCTCAGTTCTTTGTTTTGTATCCGGTATTTACATTCACCTACCCCCCCCTAATTCCCGTGCAGGGTTCACCCACTGTCAATATACCATCCTTGGGAATGTATTTCCATTTGTCTACATGGCCTGTGTACAGTACCCTCTGTATGATGTATGTACTCTACTTGCATCACGTTTGATGCGCCTACCAGCGTTCCGTATCTAACTTTGTTATTGCTATTCCCTGCTCCCTTTTCTTTTTGTGTATGTCTCTTAAACTCAATAAAATTTATTAAAAAAAAAAAAAAGGATGACAGAGATTTAGGGAAAAAAAATGTAATCATATTTCTCTGCCTCTTTCTGTATGGACTTTTGTGGTACTTTCCCATACACAAAAGTTTTTCTTTATCATACATCACGGGACACAGAGCAGCCATAGTAATTACTATGTGGGTTATACGCCACCTATAGGTGAATGGACACTCGTACACTTAAAAACAGGAAGTCCCCCTCTATATAACCCCTCCCATACAGGGAGTACCTCAGCCAGTGTCTCAGGTGTTGGTCACGGTTATTGTTGTGCTAAAGTAAATCTCTGTTAGATGATTCCTGGCAGGATCACAGGGCTATGCCATACTATCGGATCCATTTAATGTGCTATATAAAAAAGCAAAAGTTAATGGTACCCGAGCCTCGAGGCAGAAGACCAATGTTTTAGCCTGTAACGCTCCTCTTTGAGGGCTGGACCCTGGGATCTGACACCTTGGTTACATTTATCATACCAAAAGGTTGTTCTAGCAGGGTGCTATACAGGTCCATGGGTGAGGAACCCCATTTACAAGGGACCCAGGCTTGAAGGTCTGCCATGACATGCTCGTCATGGTGGGTATGTCTGTTTTTCCATCTGTATCCTGTGGCAGGGGAATGTTAAGTGAGAGGATACAAAAGAGCCTAAATACACTTATGGACTTCTCTATTGAGTAGATTGTGCTTACCTGTTGTCTCCACTAGAGGGTGTGAAAGAACACGTTAAGTTACTTTACTTCCAGCTCCTGCTTAGTGTCAGTGTCACTGCCTCAGTGTAAAGCTTGCTCTGTATCCACTAGAAAGTGTTTGGGGGTCTCCTGCCTACGGTGTTTGGGTCCCCCTGAAGAGCATCTCCCCCCACCGATTGCGGGACCATGCTTAGCGCCCGCGTGTGGGAATTTGGCTCCTTTTGAAAAGCAGGAGGGGGAGATGATCCCAGGACATCAGGGGCGTGACTTAAAGGTGAAAAAACATCTGAGGATTAGCAGCCTCAAGCCCTCCCGTTTACATACCTGACCCCTCAAAAGTCCCACGCCGTGAGTTGATTGATAGCAGTGCAGCCATTGGCTCCCGCTGCTGTCAACCAAATCAATTATGCGGCGTGCCGGGGGGCGGGGCCGAGTGATATAGTCAGCAGCTATAGCAAGCTAACCCCCTTGGGAGAGAGCTTCTCATGAAGAGGGTTAGCTGATGTGTGGAGGAGCCAAGAAACCCACTGAGGGACCCTCTGTGCAAAACGATCTGCACAGTGGAGGTACGTATGACATGTTTGTTATTTAACCACTTAGCAACCACCTGCCGAAAAATAACGGCGGCAAGGTGGTTGCTTAACTCTGGGATCACGTTATATAACGTGATCCCAGAGAATCGTTCCTGCGCGCCCCCTCGGGCGCGCACACAGAAACATTCGTGCACGCCGGGTCTATGAGACCCGGCGCAACACAAATCGCGGTGACTGGCCAATGACAGCGGCCTTTTACCACGTGATCGCGCCGTCCAATGACGGCGCGATCACAATGTAAACAAAGAAGGTCATGGAAAGTTCATCTCTCTCCTCTCCTCACACAGTATCAGCGTGAGAGGAGAGGAGAGATCTGTGAGTTTTCCCTGGCAATTGCATTGCCCTAAAATGAATATTAGTGCCCCATCTGTGCCCAGAGTGTGCCCAGAGTGCCCCATCTGTGCCCATAGTGCCCCATCTGTGCCCCATCTGTGCCCATAGTGCCCCATCTGTGCCCATAGTGCCACATCTGTGCCCAACAGTGCCACATCTGTGCCACCTGTGCCACCCCAGTTTCACCAGAGCCGCACCAGTGTCACCAGAGCCGCACCAGTGTCACCAAAGCCGCACCAGTGTCACCAAAGCCGCACCAGTGCCACAACAGTGCCGTACCAGTGCCACAACAGTGCCACCTGTGCCCATCAGTCCTTTCTGCGCCACTGCAGTGCCGCCTGTGCCCACCAGTGCCGCCTGTGCCCACCAGTGCCGCTGGTGTCCACCCCAGCCATCTGTGCCGCCTGTGCCCACCAGAGCCGCCTGTGCCCACAAGAGCAGCCTGTGCCCACCAGAGCCGCCTGTGCCCACCAGAGCCGCCTGTGCCCACCAGTGCCACTACAGTGCACATAAGTGCCACCTGTGTCCACCAGTGCCACCACAGTGATCTGCAGTGCAGTGCAGCCTCACCAGCCACCAGTATGGCAAAAAAAATCTTAACCGATGAGGAGATCTACCAGCATCTAATCATGAGCGATGAGAGCAGCGGGGAGTCTCTGTACGATTCAGATTCGGCCTATGAACCCGTTACAGACAGGGGGTCTGATTTAGAATCTGAAGGGGAACGTGTGCCCGTGAAAAAAAGGGGTGCTGGCATGGAGAAGCGGCCTACTCCCAGAAATGCAGGGCCACCCACCTCAAGCGCAGGGCCGCCCACCTCAAGCGCAGGGCCGTCCACCTCAAGCGCAGGGCCGTCCACCTCAAGCGCAGGGCCGTCCACCTCAAGCGCAGGGCCGTCCACCTCAAGCGCAGGGCCGTCCACCTCAAGCGCAGGGCCACTGCAACAAAGGCCAGGCACCAGTAGGGTGTCATCTCAGCCCCAAAGGGATAGGGGCCATGCCAGCCTTCCCTATGGCCTTCAAAACCCCCTGTGGCTTCCCCCTAATTCCGGAGCAGCAAATATCCCCCCTTTCACTGCCCAGCCAGGTGTCCAGATGAACACCGACAATTTTTCCATGCTCGATTTTTTTAATTTACTTTTCAACGAAGACTTGCTATCCTTCATTGTGGCCCAGTGCAATCTCTACGCACAGCAGTACATAGAAAGCAACCCTGGTTCTAGTTATGCCCGTCGCTTTGAGTAGAGAGAACTAACCGTGGAGGAATTCAAAATTTTCTTAGGCCTAACTTTTACTATGGGACTTTCAAAAAAAAAACAATTGTACTCCTACTGGTCTACCAAACCCATCCACCACATGCCACTCTTCTCCTCCCTTATGACAAGATCCCAATACCTAATAATTATGCGGTTCCTCCACTTTAACGACAATGCCCAGTGCCCTCCCCGAAATGACCCTGCTTTTGACAAACTTTATAAAATTCGGCCACTCCTAAATTTTTTCTCGCAAAAATTTCCCCAGTTATATACCCCTGAACAGAACATATCCGTGGATGAGTCCCTTGTAAAATTCTCAGGCAGGCTGGGCATCAAACAGTTCATCCCCAGCAAAAGGGCCCGATATGGGGTCAAAATGTACAAACTATGCGACAGAGCCACAGGGTACATTTACTCCTTCATGGTGTACGAAGGGAAGGACTCCCAACTGCATCCCCCTGAATGCCCAGAGTATATCGGAGTCAGCGGAAAAGTGGTCTGGGATCTGATCTATCCTCTATTTGGAAAGGGATACCACCTTTATGTGGATAATTTTTACACCAGCTTGCCCCTGTTTAGAAATCTGTACCTTAGGAATACCCCAGCATGTGGCACAATAAGGGCCAATAGAAAAGGCTTCCCACAAAAATTGGTGAATGAAAAGCTCAAACGAGGGGAGTCGGCATCATTGAGGAACCAGGAGATATTGGCTGTCAGGTGGAGGGACAAACGGAACGTCCACATGCTTACATCAATCCACAACGACACCTACGTGGAAGTCCCCAAAAGAAATGGCTCAATCCAAAAACCAGCATGAATCTATGACTATAACTTGTTTATGGGGGGAGTGGACTTCAACGACCAGATGATCGAACCCTACCTTCCCACAAGAAAATCCCGTCACTGGTATAAAAAAGTGTCCATTTATTTTTTCAGTCTGGCCTTCTATAACTCTTATGTTATATACAAAAAATCATCAGAGAACCCTGTATCCTATCTGTCCTATCAAGAAGAAGTCATCACCGCCCTTTTGTACCCTGAAAACCCACCAGAGAATATTCGCTCTGATTCTGTGAGCAGACTACACGAGAGTCACTTTCCTGAGAAAGCCGTCGCCCGTGAAACAGGCTACAGACGCCAGAAAAGATGCCGAGTGTGCTCCAGAGAAGGAATTCGAAGAGACACTGTTTATTATTGTCCCGATTGCCCTTCCCAACCAGGCCTCTGTATAGGTGCATGTTTCCGCCGTTACCATACGTTTCTACATTATTAGGGAAGTATGGTAAACGCAATTCTCATTTCCTGTAATTTCCCTCCACATCCCTTATGCCACTGCACTGAACTGTTCATACCTCTGCCTTCTCCGGAACCGACCATGGCCTGTTATACGACCACTCTTTTGCCTAACCCTAAACATACCTCTGCCTTCTCCGGAACCGACCATGGCCTGTTATACGACCACTCTTTTGCCTAACCCTAAACATACCTCTGCCTTCTCTGGAACTGACCCTGGCTTGCTATACGACTACGCTTCTGCCCAACGCTAAACTGTACCTACCTCTGCCTGCTCTGGAACTGACCCTGGACTGTTTGACCACGTTTTTTGCCTGCCCCTTGGATTGATCTTTTACCCTGCTATACTAGTGGGAACACAGGGGTCTCGCATATGTGAGGGGCTCCTAGAATTGTTTTTCTGGATGAAAAAACAAATTTTTTAGTTTTCTCATTCCCGGATTAGGGTCTGGTTGCCCGGAGGCTTCAAAGAGATTTGGGTGGGAGAAGCCTCTACCCCTGTCCCCATTCTTTCCTGGCCCACTACTTGGACCATGTTCCTGCTTATTACTACCAGGACGATTATTTTGGCACTGCTGGCAATGTCTCTACTTGCACTGGCCCTGGACTGTATATGGACAGTATCCCTGTACTGACTATGGACAATATTCTTGCCTGCTGCCTGGACAATTCCATTCACTGTCGCTGACCAGTGATCACGTCTCTGCCTGCTGCCTGGATCAGGGCTCTCCTCCTGTGGACAATTGCACTACTAAAACCACAGGTAATCTTTTTTTTTTTTTACCCATTACTCAGCAGAATGTATTTTAGGGTGTAGTCAAAAGACTCATTATGCCTCATAGATTATACGTTGGGGTGTTAGCTTTCCAAAATGGGGTCACTTTGTGGGTGTTTCCATTGTCCTGGTGCTCCAGGGCCTTCAAAAGTGTAATAGGTGGTTGAGAGATTAGATGTGTAATTTATGCTTCTAGAATGCTAGAAGTTGTTACTTCAGTGTTGGGCCTCTGTATGTGGCCAGGTTGTGTACAAGTCTCACACATGTGGTATTGCCATACTCAGGAGGAACAGCAGAACATATTTTGGGGTGTCATTTGTGGAATATACATGCCATGTGAGAGAAATAACCTGTTATAATGACAATATGGTGTGAAAAAAAAAATCTTAATTTTGCAAAGAATTGTGGGAAAAAATTACAACTTCAAAAAACTAACTATGCCTCTTATTAACTACCTTGGAATGTCTACTTTCCAAAAATGGGTCATTTGGGGGGTATTTGTACTTTACTGGCTTTTTAGGGTCTCAAGAAATGAGAGAGGCTGTCAGTACATCAGGTATGATCAAATTGATACATTTTCAGTAATTGGTACCATAGCTTGTAGACCCTATAACTTCCACCCAGACTAAATAATATCCCATTTTTTTTTATTATTACCAAAGACATGTAGCAGTATACATTTTAGGCCAAATTTATGAAGAAAATTAACTTTTTTGCTAAATTTTATAATAGAAATGAAGAAAAAATCATTTTTTTACAAAATTTTCATTCTTTTTTCATTTATAGCGAAAAATATAAAAATCGCAGGGGTGATCAAATACCACCAAAAGAAAGCTCTATTTGTGGGAAAAAAAGGACAAAAATTTCATTTGGTTATAGTGTTGTATGACTGAGTTATTGTCATTCAAAACGAGAGAGCACCGAAAACTGAAAATTGGTCTGGTTATTAAGGGTGTTTAAGTGCCCAGTAGTCAAGTGGTTAAAAAGGGGAACCTTTAGTGTACCTTTAAGCGGCCTGCATGCACGAGGACTGCAGTGCACAGCGCAGATGCAGGGCACTCTCACTCCTATAAAGTTATTTACTCTGCAAGCGCCCTTCTTTTGCATCAAAGCCAATCAGAATAACTCGAATATTCGGCAAAAGGAATATTGCGCGATTATCTTCTCCGCCCTTCTTTTGCATCAGAGCCAATCAGAATAACTCGAATATTTGGCAAAAGGAATATCGCGCAATATTCCTTTTGCCGAATATTCAAGTTATTCTGATTGGCTCTGATGCAAAAGAAGGGCGGAGAAGATAATTGCGCAATATTCCTTTTGCCGAATATTCGAGTTATTCTTTTTTTTTTTTTTCCACTTCAGTCTTAACCGTAGCTTGAGACCTGCTCATGGTTACTTTCAATGATTATGTCTCGACTTTGGTTTTGCATCATAAGTGGGAATATGTATATAATTATTTATTTCTTTTTTTTTTTTTTTCCCCCTTCCTTTCTTTCCACCCTCTCATCCCCCCTCCCCCTCCTTCCCCCCCCCCCAGCCTCCCACCCATCCTCCCCCTGGGCCTCTATCGTCTCTTCTATTTAATATTTAATAATTCCCTCTCTTCTTTATTACTTAAACTTCCATCATTTCGGCGTATTCCAACTTAACTTTATATTTTTTTCCAGATATCCCATTTTTCTTCAAATTCATCCCAGGTTTCTTCCTCTCTATGTCTTAAGTATTCGTTGTAATAAATTTCGTCCACCTTTTTCCCCCATTCTCTTAATGTAGGACTTTTTTCTTGTTTCCAGTTACTCGAGATCTGGCTTTTTGCGGCGTTGAGAAAGTCTGGGATTAGGGTCTTTAGATATTTCTTAGTTGGCATTCGAGCCCCATGTAACACGCAAACCCAAAAGTCCTCCGGTATATTTGTGTTTATTATTTCTTTAATTTTTTGTCTTATTTTTAACCAAAAATTTTTTATTTTTGGGCAAGACCACCAGATGTGTATCATTGTGCCTACCTCTCTACAACCTCTCCAACATAAGCGTGAATTATTTCCTAGAGCTGAATGTAATTTGTCTGGTGTAAGGTACCATCTTACCAGACATTTATAATTCTGTTCCATTACTTTGTTATTTATAGAGGTGACATGAACCCTATTTATTATCTGGCTGGTTTCAAATTGATTTATTAATGTGCCTGTTTCTTCTTCCCATTTTTTGATGAATGGGGGTACGCTCTGTTTTTTTAAGGCATTCAAAGTTTCGTATATCATCGAGATTGTTCCCTTATCAAATTTCTTTGTACAAAGTCTCTCAAATGGCCTCAAGTTTGTTTCGGATCTTATAGGCTGTGAGAGACCTTCAAAGAAGTGTCTTAATTGAGCGTATCTCCATTCGTCTATCACCACTGTGTCTCTCTTTTCTTCCATCTCCTGCAATGTTAATAATCTATTTTGACCCAGGAAATCTTTTAGTTGAGTGTCCTCTTTCTTGATCCAATTACCAAACATTAAAGTTTCTCCTGGAGGGAAAAATGTTGTGTTTTTTAGGGGTATAAATGGTGAGTTAAAGCTCCATCCTTCTTTCCTGTGAATCTGGTCCCATAGTGCTAAAGCGTGTTTTGTGATATCTTGGGCTTCATGGCTTAGTCCTCTATATTGTGGTGGGATCCAGATCATTTTCCCTAGTGCAGATTTACTTAATTTATTTTCCATAACTACCCATCTTTTTTCTACGTTATTTTTTGCCCAATCTATAATTCGTGATAGAATAATTGAATAATAATAATTTTTAAAATCCGGTGCTCCCAGCCCCCCTTGTGTCTTATCTTTTGTTAAAAGTGTTAACTTAATTCGTGGTTTTTTCCCCCTCCATATAAATTTAAGGAACATTGCTTGCAGTTTTTTGAAGAATGCTTGCGGGATTCGTATTGGGAGCATCTGAATTTTGTAAATAATTTTTGGTAATATTATCATTTTAAAAATATTTATCCTCCCTGTCCATGTTAATTGTCCTGGTGCTATTCTATTAAGATCTTCTTTAATATTATTCAATAATGGTATGAAATTGGATTTGTACAGGGTCTCTTTAGAATTTCCTAGTCTAATCCCCAGGTAGTTTAACTCTTTTTTCCAACAAAATGGGAAATCTTTCTGCAAGGCCTTCTCCTCTTTTTTAGAAAAATTGATGTTCAATATTTCAGATTTAGTTGGGTTCATCTTAAAGTTAGACAGCATACCGTATTCTTTTATTGTTTTAATTATGCTCGGCAAGCTTGTCCTAGGGTTTGATATATAGAATAGGATGTCGTCGGCGTATGCTGCTACTTTATGTATCTCTCCTCCCACCATTATCCCCTTGATATCCGGGTTTCGCCTTATTATATTCAGAAGGGGTTCTAATACCAGCGTAAACAGCAACGGCGACAGTGGGTAACCCTGTCGAGTCCCATTCCTTAGTTCAAAAGGATCTGATATCTTCCCATTGATTTTAATCCTTGCCGTCGGTTTATTATACAGGGCTCCTATCCACTGCCTCATTCTAAGGCCAATTCCTAGTTTTTCTAAAGTGTTCTGTGTAAATCCCCAGTCCACTCGATCAAAGGCCTTTTCTGCGTCTACAGACATTAACAGACCTGGAATTCCCCTTCTTTTGGTTTCTTCTATAATCATAAGCGAACGGATTCCGTTGTCTCTCCCTTCCCTTCCTGTAATAAACCCCACCTGATCTATATGTATTACATCTGGCATGATATTTTTCATCCTGTTGGCGAGAATTTTTGAAAAGATTTTTAGGTCTATGTTGAGGAGCGAGATCGGTCTATAGCTGGAGCATAGGCTATTATCTTTACCTTCTTTAGGTATTACAGTTATTAAAGATTCTAAGCTCTCCTTCCTCATTTCCCATTTATCTCCTATTCCATTGTAATAGCTGCATAATTTTGGAGTCAATACGTCAGACAATATTTTAAAATATAAGGTTGTAAATCCATCCGGACCGGGGCTTTTATCACTGGGCATTTCCCTGATTATTTTTATAATTTCGTCTTCTGTTATGGGCATTTCTAAGATCGTAAGTTTATGTTCTGGTATGCTGTTTAACTCTGACTTCTCCAAATATATTTTAATTTGTTCATCTCTTAACTTTATTTCCTCTTTAGTGTTATCTTTATTGATTGAGTAGAGTTTTTTATAAAATTCTTGAAAGTTATCTATAATCTCTGAGGTTTTAAATCTTATTTCTCCCGTTTTCGTTTTTATTTTTTCTATAAAATTCATGGCTTTTTTCTTTTTTAGGAGACTCGCTAAATATTTCCCCGTCTTATTCCCCCATTGGTATCGTTCTTTCTTAATTATATTAAATTCTGCCCGAGTTTGCTGTTCTATGAGTTCTCTGAACTCTTCCCTTTTTCTATAAAGTTTCTGGAGTATATCTCTTTGGCCTATTCCTTTATGGAGCTGTTCAAGTTCTGATATTTCTTTAGTTAGATTGTTTCTTATATCTATATATTTTTTTTTTTTTCTAGACCCTTCTTTTATAAAAATTCCTCTAACAAAAACCTTATGGGTCTCCCATATTATAGCTTCCGACATACCCTCAGTACTATTCTCTCTAAAAAATTGTTGCAGCTCGTGCCTTATTTTCTTTTCAATTTCCTTATCTAATAACAATTCCTCATTTAATCGCCAGTTTGATTTTCGATTATCTTGTTCTCCCATTCTAAGTTGAAGGGAGATAGGGGCATGATCTGAAAAAGTTATAATTTCAATCTTTGTATCCTCCACCTGCTCAAGCATCCTATGTTCTACCAGAAAGTAATCAATTCTGGTGTACGTCCCATGCACGGGCGAGAAAAATGTATAGTCTCTTTGGTTTATGTGCTTTGTTCGCCATACATCTACCAGCTGATGTTGATACATCTTCTTTTTTAGTCTGTTTCTCTGACTCATCTCGCTCATCCACGCATGGGACGTACTATCTACTTTGGGATCCAGGCAGAGATTCAAATCTCCTCCTATCACAACCTTCCCTTTCTTAAAGCTCATAAAATCTTCTATTATTCTTGTCAAGTATTGAGCTGGTTTCTTATTCGGGCAGTAGATGTTCGCCAGGGAAATCTCATGTCCATTCAGACTTCCATTTAAAAATAAAAAGCGTCCCTCTGGATCTACTTTTCTTTCAGTGACAACGAACCGAGTGCCCCTGGCAAACCCTACCGCCACTCCTTTAGCTCTTGGGGTGGGGGAGTCAGCGTAGATCCATAACGGAAACTCGTCTGAGTTAATTCTGCGACATGTGTTCAGAGTCAGATGGGTCTCCTGTAGGAATACAATTTCTGTTTTACGGGAAGCCAACTCTCTAAATATATTAGCAGTTTTGATGGGATCGTTTATACCCCGAACATTGTAGGAAATTAATTTAACTTTTGCCATCGAGTACTGTTGAATATTTTAAGACTTTATTGTTAGAGGCCTTCTCTTCCTGTTCCTCCCACTCCCCTCCCCCTCTACCTATTCCCCCTCCCCTCCCTCCCCCCTCCCCTCCACATCCCCCCCCCATCCCATCCCAACCCTCCCCTTCTCCATCCTCTCTTCCAACCTCTCCCCCATATTCTTCCCCTTCACCTTCCCCCCTACAATTGGGGCTAATGGCCTCCCATAGGCCTATAGATCCGTGGCCCTCCTCCATCTGGCCCTACGGTTCTGTCCCCTTGAGGTTGGGGTCAGTATGGGTAGTTGGTGAGAAACCAGTCCCCTTACGGGGGTTCCCATGCCTGTAGCATCCCTCTCCTAACGTCTCATCGTCTCTCCCCCCCACCCCCCCTCCAACCCCCCCCAATCCCCCCAATCCCCCCCATACCATCCATCCCCCAGCCCCCTTCCCTCCCTTTATCTCATTACATATTCATTTTTTCCTTGTTATCTGTTGCCACGGGTGTTGTGCTGTTGTAACATTTTCCTCAGCTCTTCCCCCCCAGCCCGGTATCTCTATCTCTGAAATATTTAACTTTTTAAAGAAATTTGATGTGTCTTCGGGAAATCTTAGGGTGGCAGATCGTCCGTCTTTTCTTCCAACTAAGCATGATGGGAAACCCCAGAAATATTGGATATCATGTCGTTTTAGCTGTTCCGTTAGTGGTTTTAGTAATCTTTTCCTAGCTAGCGTCTCCACTGCCAAATCCGGAAAGATCTGCAGCGTAGATTCCTCCAGTTTGGCAGGGCCCTTTGCTTTCAGATAGATTCGAATTAGCTCCTTATCCTGGAAGTTATGAAATCGCACGATTACGTCTCTTGGGAGAGTCTCTGATATTCCTGCAGGTTTTCTTATCCTATGAACTCGTTCTAACTTAATTTTCTCCGTTTCAGTTTTGCCTAACATCTGCCCGAATATTTTATCTATTTTTCCTTGGAGGTCCTCTACTTGTTCCTCCGGGAGACCTCTAATCTTCAAGTTCTTCCGTCTATTTCGGTTTTCCTGGTCTTCCATCTTGTATTTCAAATCTCTTTGTTCTCTTAGTAACACTTTCATCTGTTCTTTTATTTCATTAACTTCTGCCGCTTGTGAATTTATTTTTTCTTCCGTTTCTTCTACTCTTCTTAAGATATGATTCATATCGTCGTGTACTGATTCTAATTCTCCTTTTAAAGACGTTTCCATTTTGTTCATAACTGACTCCAGTCTGGCAAACATTTTAGCAATTTCTCCCTTCGTAGGGAGTTGGTCTTCTTCCAATTCGTCCGGCTCTTCATCCTCTTCGTCTGCTATTGTTAAAGTCCCAGCTCTTTCTAACGGTTCTGATTGTCTTCTTACTCCTGTTTTCTGAACCTTTTCCGCACATTTTCTCCTTGTTGTTGCCATTTTATCTGGGCTTTCTTTCACTTGGTTTTTTATCAAGTATTTTTTTATTGTGCTCGGACTATCACTTATTCTTGATGGATTTGCGGCTGCACCTCTTTGTGTCCTGCCTCTCATGCTTGTCTGGCGTCCAGATTTCCTGTGATTGTTCTTTGCTACACCCAGTTTTTAGACACCCACTGGTGGTTAAGAGCTTTTACAGTTCCCAATTTGCAGCAGTTAATATATACCTTAGATGTTGTATATTAAATTAATTGCTTCTGCATTTTTACATACATCCTGTTAACCTCCAAACAGCGTATTTAAGATTCTTCCTTTTTACTAATCTGCGGTCAATTACCAGTGTTTTGAAACAGTTTTCAGTTCACAATTTACAATTTACCACATTTAGAGCCTATGATTTCTGAGCGATCATCCACTGTTTAACCTTAGACCAATCCTAAACTGGACCATCCAGTCTACAGTACGCTGGGTTTGCTAGGTTTTGTCGTTCAGGGTTCAGAGTTCAGAGTTCTAAAAATGTAAATGGATTGGCATACAAGTAAAATTTAAGTACTCTGTGTATCAGTACACGTGTGGTCCTTGCTTTTCTACGCGCCTGCATGCGATCCTGTTTTCACCTTAGCAGACTACCAACACACACAGATTTTTTGGAGCCTTTTGGGGCGTTTCCTAGTTCAGCGAGCACAGATATTTTTAGGGCGTTTTGGGGCGTTTTCCAGTTCGTAATTTACAATATTTAAAACATATAACCACCATACAGTTATCTGGTTTTTGCCTAGTTCTTTCTTCAACAATTCTTTAGTTCCAACTTCTACCACACCACGGCTACTCACCCAACCATGGAAACATTATTTTTAGTTTTACTCACGGTTCCCCTAGTAGCGTTTCTTGAAGGGCTGTATAAGAAGACTGTGTAGATTATCCCTCGTGGCTCCCGTTTTTGCCAGAAAAATCTGACTACGGCTCCTGTTGTTTAAGAAACTGTAATGTAGCGGTGATGTGGCTGTGGGGGCTGTAAGGGCTGTTAAAGCAATTATTAGATTCAAAGGTCAGATAAAGGTCCGGTAAACAAATGGTGAACTTATGGCCCCCCCTTCAACTCCTCAAGTGGATAGATGGGTGAATACATCAAGACCTTCACTAACCGATCAGACCAAGCAACCGCTCAGGCTTCCGCACAGTGGAGCGCCATGGAACAGTGGGACGCAGTGCAATTCGATTGGACACAGTAGAATACAGTAGAATACAATGGGATGCAATGGGATGCAAAGGAATACGGAGGAATACGGAGGAATACTGATTAATTGTGGAGGCATGCAATATGCAAAAGTCAGTATTCAACAGTGCTCAACTGTGTGTTTCTTTTAGTAACTGTTCAGTGTTCATTGACTGTTCCTTAGCTGTGATTTCAACTACAGTTGTTACAATTGCTGCCTTCCAGATTACAGATTCAGATTAAATTCAAATCAGCTTCCTCTTCTGGCAGCTATCCATGCTATCCCACACTGCCTCACTTTCTCACTCTCACACTGTTCTGAGGGAGCTCGTCCACCTGTTTATACAGTGACTGGAGGCTATGACTGGGGTCACCGTGAAGGAGTCACCGTGGTGGGGTCACCTTGATTAAAGGAATTCCCGGGGGCTTGAAGGCATGTAAGGTATGAAGTATGAGGTATGGTATGAGAAGCAAGAGGGGCACGAGGGAGGAGACCGGGACACGGAGAAGCAGAGAGGGGAGACGCGCAAGGGAGACGAGGGGGGGCGGAGGGGGAGAGGAGCGGGCGGGAAGACAGGCTGCAGCTCGAGCTCTAGGCTGGTCAGGCTCGTCAGACTCTCAGGCTAGTGACCCATTCTTTCTGAAGGTCTGTAGGCTGTTGAGCGAAGGAGCGAAGGCAGCCTCTACTGCAGCAGCCGCGGCCAGCAATAACAGACAGTAGCTTTCAGGGAGAGAAACAGCGCGCTGTCTGCAGACAGGCTGCGGGTACAACACCCGCCATACTCACGCTCGCTCGCTCTCCACGCTCCACGCTCCACACTCACCGCTCCTACGGACCCAGTCCACACGCTTAGCCTCCGTCTCCGCAGCTGATACCAGCTGATACGCCCATCTGATACGCCAGCCTCCGGATCCGAGGGACCCACGAGCACGGGAACGCTGGTCGGCTACTCACACACACCTCCCATTAGCTGCCCCTCCCCTCTCCTGCATTAATTACTTATCTTATATCTTCGCCCTTCTTTTGCATCAGAGCCAATCAGAATAACTTGAATATTCGGCAAAAGGAATATTGCGCGATTATCTTTTCCGCCCTTCTTTTGCATCAGAGCCAATCAGAATAACTCGAATATTCGGCAAAAGGAATATCGCGCAATATTCCTTTTGCCGAATATTCAAGTTATTCTGATTGGCTCTGATGCAAAAGAAGGGCGGAGAAGATAATTGCGCAATATTCCTTTTGCCGAATATTCAAGTTATTCTGATTGGCTCTGATGCGCCCTTCTTTTGCATCAGAGCCAATCAGAATAACTCGAATATTCGGCAAAAGGAATATTGCGCGATTATCTTCTCCGCCCTTCTTTTGCATCAGAGCCAATCAGAATAACTCGAATATTCGGCAAAAGGAATATCGCGCAATTTTCGGCAACATAAAAGAATCGCATCAGCTACTCGGCCCAGGGTCTCTCTCTAATCATACCAGCAATGCTTTTAGACGTCGATGGAGATCACTAGGATGTGATCTGTTTTAAAAATAAATTTGAAAAAATACGAATATTCGCCATAGCGAATATTCGCCGCAATATTCGAGTTATTCGCGAATACTCGAATATGCAATATTCGCAGCGAATATTCGCAATGCGAATATTCGTGAGCAACACTAATAGGGACACAGATCGGTCACCTCCCCCAGTCAGTCCCCTCCCCCTACATTTAGAATCACTCACTAGGGTACACATTTTACCCCTTGATCGCCCCCTAGTGGTTAACCCCTTCCCTGCCAGTCACATTTACATAGTAATCAGTGTATATTTATAGCACTGTTTCCTGTATAAATGTGAATGGTCCCAAAATTGTGTCAAAAGTGTCCGGCGTGTTCGTCGCAATATCGCAGTCACGATGAAAATCACTAATCATCGCCATTACTTGTAAAAAAAAAAAAAAAATGCTATAAATCTATCCCCTCCTTTGTAGCCACTATGGGCCAGATTCACGTACCTTCTGCGGCGGCGTCGCGTAAGCTTTTACACTACGCCGCCGCAACTTGCTCCGTTATTTGCGGTTGCGTAGTGTAAATGGCCTGGCGTATCCCAGCGTAAATGAAAGGGGGCAGCTTGTATTTAAATTAAGCGCGTCCCCACGTCGATCGAACTGCGCATGCGCTGGCCGGGGAAAAAGCCCAGTGCGCATGCTCCAGCTCACGTCGGAAAACGTCATTGAAACCAACGTGAAAATGACGTGATCGTCACTTACGCAATTCCCTATTCGCGAACGACTTAGTAAAACGTCGTAAACGACGAAAAAAGACGACGCTGACCCGACACCATACTTAACATGGCATACGACGGAACTTCGTAAGCCTACCCCTCATATAGCAGGGGTAGGTTTACGCTTACGGAAACAACGTAAACGACGATGAGGCGGCGTAAAAACTTCCGGTAATCGGCGTATTAGACTAATTTGCATAGGCAAATGAGAAATCAACGTAAAGGCCACCTAGTGGCCAGCAAAGGAATTACATCTAAGATCCGACGGTGTAAGTGTCTTACACCTATCGGATCTACGTCGTATCTATGCGTAAGTGATTCTAGAAATCACACGCATAGATACCCGGGCAAAAAAACAGAGATACGACGGTGTTTCCTGCGATACACCGTCATATCTCTTTTGAGGATCTGGCCCTATAACTTTTTTTTTTTAACAAAAATATGTAGAAGAATACGTATCGGCCAAAACTGAGGAAAAAAAAAAGCTCTATTTGTGGGGAAAAATGTATTAAAATGTCATTTGTGTAAAGTGTTGCATGACCGTGCAATTGTCATTCAAATTGTGACAGCGCTGAAAGCTGAAAAATGGCTTAAGCAGGAAGTGCCCAGTATTGAGGTGGTTAAAGGCATATCTACTCAGCATAAGGCTGTGCAATTATTAAATGCATAATACTCATTGCTGGACTAGTGCTCAGCAGTTTATGCTTGGTGTTAGTACCTCTGCTTTGTGCTTAGGACTATGTCTTCCCGAAATACAAGAGGGAATACAACAGGGAGAAGTTCAAGGGTTCTGCGGTCAGGCTCTGACGATCCCGGTCATGCTTCCACATTGCCATCTTCCCCTGAGAGACCTGAGGCGACAGGCCATTTAGGCCTTCAGGTGTTGCAGCTGCTTCCAACCTTTTAGCCTCTGCGTACGTCACTAATAGGTAATAGGGATGAGCTTTATGTTTGAGTCGAACATGAGATCGACTCGAACATTGTCTGTTCAGCGAACAATTTGGGGTGTTCGCAACAAATTCAAAAAGTCATGGAACACCCTTTAAAAGTCTATGGGAGAAATCTAAAGTGCTAATTTTAAAGATTAATATGCAAGTTGTTGTCATTCAAAAATGTTTGGGGACCTAGGTCCTGCCCCAATGCAAATAAAAGTTATAAAAACTGAAGTTTTTTCGGGAGCTGTGATTTTAATAATGCTTAGTGAAACAATAAACATGAAATATTCCTTTAAATTTCGTACATGGGGTGTGTCTGTAAAGTAGCGCATGTTTCCCATGTTTAGAACTGTCCCTGCACGAAATGTAATTTCTAAAGGAAAAAAAGTCATTTAAAACTACTCGCAGCTATTCATAAATTGTCGAGTCCTGGCAATACAGATCAAAGTTTTCAAAATAAAACGGCAGGGGACCCCCCAGTCCATTACCAGGCCTTTTGGGACCGGTATGAATATTAAGGGGAACCCCAAACCAAAAAAAAAGTGTGGGGTCTCCCCTAAATTCCATATCAGGCCCCTCAGGTCTGGTATGGATATTAAGGGAAACCCCGCAGCAAAATAAAAAATGGCGTGGGGGTTCCCCCCAAAATCCATACCAGACATTTATCCAAGCACGCAACCTGGCAGGCCACAGATAAAGAGGGGGGACGTGAGAGCACCCCCCTCCTGAACTGTACCAGGCCACATGCCCTCAACATGGGGAAGATGTCCCCATGTTGATGTGGACAAGGGCCTCATCCCCACAAACCTTGCCCGGTGGTTGTGAGGGTCTGCGGGCGGGGGGCTTATCGGAATCTGGAAGCCCCCTTTAACAAAGGGGACCCCCAAAGAGGGGGCGGGGTCACCCGTCCACATCATAGGGTAACTCTCTCACCCCCCCTCTTTTCCTGCGGCCTGCCAGATTGAGTTCTCGGGTAAGAGTCTGGTATGGATTTTTGGGGGGATCTGTATTGTGGGGAGCCGACAATTCATGAATAGCCATGAGTAGTTTTAAATGACTTTTTCTCCTTTAGAAATTATATTTTGGACAAGTTTGAAATACATTGAAGCCGTATGTATGTTTGCAACAGATGAAATGTATTATCCTGGACCTACTTTATGAATATATGAAACACATTTTGTTAAGTTAAGATAGATAGATAGATAGATAGATAGATAGATAGATAGATAGATAGATAGATAGATAGATAGATAGATAGATAGATAGATAGATAGATAGATAGATAGATAGATTGATAGATAGGCCCAGGTTCACAGAGCACTTACGCCGACGTATAACAAGTTACGCCGACATAAGTGCAAATGTGCGCCGCTGTATCTGTGCGCCGGATCCACAAACAGAGATACGCCTAAAACCCGGCTACACCCCGCCGACATAACTTACTTACGCCGACATAGGGTGGACGTACATTTAGGCTGGGTGCATGGTGCCGCTCCCATTGATTAGCGATTCGAACATGCAAATGTGGTAAATACGGTGATTCACGGACGTACGTGCGGCCGACACAGGCTACACACGGTGCATGTAAGTTGTACGTCCGGCGTAAAGTTATTCCCCATAAAGGAGGTGTAACTCAGCAACAGACATGCTCAGGTCTGCACCAGGGAACACAAGTCGGCGTATTTTACGTTGGACGTGTGTCTGGCTAGGAGTAGGTTACGTTAACGGCGTACACAGTGATCCGGCGTATCTTAGGCAGTTGTTCCGACGTGGTTGTGAGCATGCGCGGCGCATGCATAGTTCGTTATACGTACTTGTCTGGTGCTCGGCCCATCATTTGCATGGGGTCACGCCTCATTTGCATGGATCACGCCCACTTCCACATACGCTGGCCTGTGCCTTCGAAAATACGCTACGCTGGCACATCTTGGTGAGCAATGGCTTGCTGAATGCAGTGCTTTCCTCTCCGCACTGCGCCGGCGTACTGTACTGTGTGTGCGCTACGCCGGCGTAAATGTGCGCCCACTCTCTGTGAATCTGGGCCATAGACTTTACTCCATTTTTATATATACAGTATATCATTTTTTTCTGTTTTCTTTATAATTTTCTATATTCAAATAGTTCTATCCATGCCTACATATTGAACCCAATAGGGGTAGGCTGGTACAGATTAACGAATACTGTATTTTTATAAGAACGAACCAAGATAACTAAATTGCTTGCAAATGACTAACATGACAATATTAACCTGTAATGTTAACTAAATACTTTCAATAAGAATCTACTGTTAAATAAAAAGAAATTACATTTTGTGCAGGGACAGTTCTAAACACGGGAAACATGCGCTACTTTACTGGCATACACACCCCCTAGGTACGAAATCTAAAGGAATATTTGACTTTTATTGTTTCACTTTAAGCATTATTAAAATCACTGCTCCCGAAAAAACGTCTGTTTTTAAAACTTTTTTTTGCATTGATACATGTCCCCTGGGACAGGACGCAGGTCCCCAAACACTTTTTATGACAATAACTTGCATATTAACTAGGGTTGTCCCGATACTGATACTAGTATCGGTATTGGGACCGATACTGAGCATTTGCGCAAGTACTTGTACTCACGCAAATGCTCCCAATGCCAGATTCAAAACTTTTTTTTATTTTTTTTTAGAGAGTGGGTGGGGAGGGGGCGGAGAGCGGAGCAGAGCAGAGCAGCCCCCGCCGCCGCGGTCGCCTACATGATCAGCGCGGGGAACATACAGCTTTCATTTTAAATAGCTGTGTGTGTTTTTCCCACTGCGCCACGTCATAGCCCCTCCTCCTTGTCCGGGCAGTTTGATAGACAGATCACCCACACACACAGCTATTCAAAATGAAAGCTGTATGTTCCCCGCGCTGATCATCTAGGCAGCGGCGGCGGGAGGAGGAGGAGGGCTTGGCTTTCTCTGTGGGGAGTGGGACATGGCTGCATTACTGGGGGGACATGGCTGCATCTCTGGGGGGACATGGCTGCATCTCTGGGGTGACATGGCTGCATTACTAGGGGGACATGGCTGCATTACTGGGGGGACATGGCTGCATCTCTGGGGGGACATGGCTGCATCTCTGGGGGGACATGGCTGAATTACTGGGGGGACATGGCTGCATTATTGGGGGGGCATGGCTGCATTACTGGGGGGGCATGGCTGCATTACTGGGGGGACATGGCTGCATTTCTGGGCGGACATGGCTGCATTTCTGGGGACACATTTAAAAAAAAGTATCGGTAATCGTTATCGGCGAGTACATGAAAAAAAGTATCGGTACTTGTACTCGGTCCTAAAAAAGTGATATCGGGACAACCCTAATATTAACCTTTATAATGAGCACTTGGATTTTTCATGTTCGTGTCCCATAGACTTTGACGGTGTTTAAACTAATTTTTTGCCTGTTTGCATGTTCTGGTTCAAACCGAACCAGGGGGGTTGTTCGGCTCATCCCTAGTGACTAAGTATGATTTGTTTTCAGCGTTAGCTGGATTGGAAGGGAAAATAGCTGAAATTATCGCATCTTCTTCTCAGTCTGGGAGAAAATGCGATAGGTCCCCATCCCCTGCTCCTGACCTTCCTGTGTTGGAACAGGAATGGGCAAGAGATGTTGTTTTGCCTTTGGGGGATCAGGAAGAGAGGCAGGTAGATGTATCCTCCTCTGAAGTCTCAGAAGAGCCTGTTTCAGCCTCACAATCTCAAAGGTTGTTGGTTCAATTCCTTACAGAGTTGGTCCGGTCTGAGTACCAGATGCCCTAGCAGAGGCAGCTGAGGCTTCCTTTTCCTCCCTGGGTTCCTTGAAACCTCCACAGGATCCTCACACTTTTCTTGTACATCCCTTACTGGAGCAGCTAATATATGCAGACTGGGATCACCCAGACACGCATTTTCTTCCTTCTAGAAAATGTTCTCTTCTTTATCATATGGAAGAGAAGTTCACGAAAAAGTGGAGTTTGCCGGCAGTTGGCACAGCTATCTCCTCTGTTAATAAGAGTATGACCTGTCCGGTGGACAATGTTCAGGTGTTTAAGGATCCAGCTGACTAAAGACTGAAATCTTTACTTAAAGCCTCTTTTTCCATAGCCGGGACAGTGGCACAACCTGCAATAGCAGCAATAGGTATTTGCCAAAGCCCTTAAAGATGAGGTTAAGCAGGTCATTAAAGATATGCCTGCTCGAGGAGGAGAGGATCAGCATCTAGCTGAGCTGCCAAGGGCCTTATGCTTTGTGGTTGATGCTATCAAAGACTTCATTCATCTAGCATCTCGCCTGGCTCTTCTATTGGTGCACATGTGTAGAATTCTGTAGCTAAAGCATTGGTCAGCTGAATTACTGTGTAAAAATCTTTTTGGCTGGTTTTCCCTTTCATGGGGGATGGTTGTTTGGGGAGTATTTGGATAAGTACATCCAAAAAAATGTAAGGCCTCGTACACACGATCGGACATATCCGATGAAAACGGTCCGCGGACCATTTCCATCGGATATGTCCGATCGGGAGTTTGATCCGATGGCGTGTACACACCATCGGATCAAATTCCCCGCCGCCGGATGGCGCGGTGACGTGGCAGTGACGCGGCGGTGACGTTGACGCCGCCACGTCACCTCCACGTCACCGCACCAGGAAGTTAAACACTTCCGCGCATGCGCCGAATCCATTCGGCGGCGGCGCGGCGGCGGTGGGGGACGACATGTCTGCTGGTAAGTGTACTAACCAGCAGACATGTCGGGCGGACAGATTCCCACCGGATAGATTTCAAAGCAGAAATCTGTCCGCTAGCCCATACACACGAGCGGAGATGTCTGCTGAAACGGTCCATCGGACCGTTTTCAGCGGACATATCCCCTCGTGTGTACGAGGCCTAAGTGGTAAAAGTTCCCTTCTACCGATCAAAAAGAAGAGTAAGCGTCCTTCATACAAAATGGCTTCCTCTCCAGTGCCAGGTCCCTCAGCCTCCAGGCATTCACAATGGCCTTTGCCGTTAGGGTCAAAGGGTAGGCCTCAGGGCCAAGCACAGGCCCAAAGAAGTCCTGGGGCAAAAACCTGCAAAACAGAATCCTAAGGCCTCCTTGTGAAGGGGCGCCGCCCGCTTGATCGAGTGGGGGGGGGGGAGACTTCTGTGGTTTTCAGGGGCCTGGCAGGAGGAGATCCTAGACAGATGGGTCACCTCTGTAGTAGCCCTAGGCTACAAACTAGAGTTTCAGAAGTTTCCTCCAGATAATTTTTTGAGTTCCAATGTTCCCAAGGATTCAGGGAAAAGAAGGTTTTGTTTCTAGAACTAGACTGGTTGATTTGTCACAAGGAGTAATCATAGAGACTCCATCAGAGGAACAGGAATGGGGTTCTACTCAAATCTCTTCACGGTACCAAAACCAAATGGAGATGTTAGACCCATTCTAGACCTCAAAAATCTGAATCAGTTTCTAAACATCCGCTCTTTTTGCATGGAGTCAATCCGGCCAGTCGTCTCTACCCTACGGGTACTTCTAGCCTATATTTCCCACTCACCAGAAGTTTTTACATTTTGCGGTAGAACACTGCCACTTTCAATTTGTGGCCTTACCCTTCAGGCTGGCTACTGCTCCCTGAGTTTTTACAAAGGTTCTGGCCCCAGTACTAGCAAAACTAAGGGGTCAGGGTATAGTAGTAATGGCATACTTGGATGACCTGTTGCTGATAGATCAGTCAGTGGCACAACTGAACCAGGGTGTGTTCAGCGCAGTCAAGTATCTGGAATATCTGGGTTGGATTGTCAACCTAGAAAAATCTTCTTTACATCCGGTAAGAAGGCTGTAGTATTTAGGCCTAGTCATAGACACAGCCCAAAAAAGGCAAAAGTCAACGTTATAAGGAAGCTGGTCCAGGTGATCAGGACAAGGAAGGATCCTTCCATCCGTCTCTGTATGAGGTTAATGGAAAAGATGGTGGAATTATTTGAAGCAGTGCCCTATGCCCAGTTTCATTCAAGACTGCTGCGAAGCAGCATTCTATCTGTTTGAGACAAAGATATCCAAACCTTGGATCATCCAATGGTTCTGACCCTGAGGGTATTGCAGAGCCTCAATTAGTGGTTGGTAACCAAACATTTGCTGAAGGGAAAATCCTTCCTGCCAGTTACCTGGAAGATAGTAACAACGGATGCCAGCCTCTTGGGTTGGGGTGCAGTCCTGGAAGAGACCACTGTTCATTGCCTATCAATGTCCTAGAGATTCGGGTGGTACGTCTAGCGCTAATAGTCTGGACATGCAGGTTGCAGGGCTGTCCCATCAGGATACATTCGGACAACGCCACAGCAGTGACCTTTATCAATCACCAAGAGGGCACCAGAAGCCATGCAGCCCAGTGGGAGGTGAATCATGCTCTGGTCTGGACAGAAGAGCACATGCCTTGTCTTGCCTTGCCAGCAGTCTTCATACCAGGGGCAGAGAATTGACAAGGGGATTTCTTGAGCCATCAACAATATCTCCTGGGAGAATGGTCTCTCCACCCCGACATTTTTTTGGCCATATGCCAAAGATGGAGTACCCCGGACATAGATCTATTGGCATCCAGGTTCAACAAAAAGTTGGACAACTTTGTGTCAAGAATAGGGATGAGCTTTGTGTTAGAGTTGAACGTATGTTCGACTTGAACATCATCTGTTCGTACGTTCGACGAAATTCGAACAAAATGGGTCGTTTGCACCAAATTCGAGTGACACACAATGGCCCATTATTTACTGCGACATTGCGCTCTGATGATTGGCCAAGCATGCACTATGACCCACATGCTTGGCCAATCACAGCGTGCAAAAAACAGAGAGCCATAATTGGCCAAAGTCTGAGTGGCTTTGGCCAATTATGTCTCAGGGCTTTAGCAGATGCCCCACACTATAAAAGACAGCCTGCAAGGTGGCCGCGTGTAGTGTGTTGCGGCGTTGTTAAAGAAAAGATCAGTCAGTCAGAGAGAGAGAGAGAGAGAGAGAGAGACCGTGTCTTTTCTACCAGATAGATAGATAGAGCAGGCAGGCTAGTCAGTTTAGTTAAATTTACAGTGTGTAGAGGATATATATATATCCAAGGAGTTGTACATATATTTATACACTGTATAGCTTAGCTAGATCAGCTATTCCTATTTGTCAGGCAATGTTCTAACGTGTGTATTGCCCGTGTGCTCTTTAGTTTACACCTAAACGTACTTGGAGTTTACTGCACTTGTGCTGTTTAGTTTTCACCTAAATGTACTCAGTGTTACTGCACTTGTGCTGTTTAGTTGCACCTAAACATCCTTGGTGTTACTGCACTTGTGCTGTTTATTAGCACCTAAACGTAGTTGGTGTTACTGCACTTGTGCTGTTTATTTGCACCTAATCGTAGTTGGTGTCACTGCACTTGTGCTGTTTAGTTGCACCTAAACATCCTTAATGTTACTGCACTTGTGCTGTTTATTTGCACCTAAACGTAGTTGGTGTCACTGCACTTGTGCTGTTTAGTTGCACCTAAACGTCCTTTGTGTTACTGCACTTGTACTGTTTATTTGCACCTAAACGTAGTTGGTGTCACTGCACTTGTGCTGTTTAGTTGCACCTAAACGTCCTTTGTGTTACTGCACTTGTACTGTTTATTTGCACCTAAACGTAGTTGGTGTTACTGCACTTGTGCTGTTTAGTTTTCACCTAAACGTACTCAGTCCATACAAAAAAAAGGAAACAGTAAACATACATATATATATACCATATTCCTACCATTCTAACATTCCTTCCATACCTTCATCCATCTAACACATTCCTCTTACATTCCTTCCCTTTCTTTCTTGGTGCATTTACCCTTCCCCTGTGTCCTATTTATCCTGAAGCTGTCATAGGATTTTCTATCCAATGCCCAAACGCTCTTAAATATCTCCCTCTGTCCTCTGTTACTGTATGTCTCCCTGTATAGTGGTAAACCGTTGTTGACTAGATTTTTCCAATGTGCCACCGAGGGGGCCTCTTCCTTTTTCCAATTTAGGACTATCGTCTTTCTAGCATAGTACATTAATAGTGCCACCTGTATTCTCATTCCCATCAGGACAATCTTCTTCCTTACCAATCCCAATAGACATATCTCTGCCTCCTGTTCCAGAACTATTGATGTTACTATAGCAATTATTCTTAGAACATCCCTCCAGAATACCACAATCTTTGGACATCGCCAAAATATATGCATAAAATCTCCTGAAATGTTTGCACATCTCCAACAATTCGGAGGGTTAGACTGTGAGATCTTATTTAATTTATATGGTGTATAGTGACTCCTATATATTATCTTGTATTGTATTCGTTTATCTCAAAGTGATACCAGTATCTGTAGTGGGAACCCCCACACTTCTTCCCAGTTTTCCCCCTCCAAATTTGGGACATCTCTTCTCCACTGTTCACTTAATTTATTTGTATCGAATGGTGTATTTTTTTACTAAGTGCTTATATAGGATTGAGATTGTCCCTTTACCACTTTTCACCATTTATTCGATACCTACATCCATTATTTGCAGGGTTCCCCCTGAAAACTGAGCCGCTAATGCATGGGTAAATTGCCTATATCTAAAGATGTAACTCTGTGGGATATTCCATGACTCTCTCATCTCCTCAAATGTGGAGAACCTTTCTCCCTGTATTATTTGTGATATCTTTTTTACCCCATATTTAGTCTATGCCCCTGGATCCTGTATGGCATCCAGTTGCGGCAGTTCAGGGTTCCTCCATATTGGGGTGTTTGGGGATAGATTAGTTTCTGACCATCCTTCTTTTACCATAACCGCTTTCCATATTTTAACTGTTGTTTTCATTAGAGGAGTCAACTCTCGCCTAGATTTTAGCCCTCTATACAATAGATCATGCATTGCCTCTACTGATTGAACCACTGCTGCTTCTAACATAGTTGCGGAATCAAACCCATCCAGCTTCCACCATCTCACTACCGTCACCAACTGCGTGGCTATATAATATTTGTGAAAATCTGGGAAGTCCAACCCCCCTTGTTCTGCCGGTCTCATAAGTGTATTTAGTTTAATTCTTACTGTTTTTTTTGCCCATATAAATGATGAGAGCATTCCATGCAGCTGCACAAAGAATCTCTTGGGTAACCACTGTGGAGAGTTCCTCAATAGATACAGGAACCTGGGAAGAACCTTCATCTTTATCAGATTTATACGTCCTAATAGGGACAGTGGTAACGATACCCATATCTTCAGCTTCCTCCCAAGTTCCTGCGTCACAGGATCCAAATTTAGTGTCCGAAAATCTTCAACTTGCCTAGATATTCCTATTCCGAGATATTTAAATTGGCTCACCCATTTCAATGGCATTGTTGGGGCTGCGGTATCCTGTGCTCCCTGATCAATAGGAAATAGCATAGACTTCCCCCAATTCACTTTAAGCCCAGTAAAGGACGAAAAAGTATTCAGTAGTTCTAATGCTCCCTCCAGAGATGGACGCGCATCTCTCAAAAATAGTAGCATATCGTCTGCATACAGGGCTACTCTCTCCTCCAGCCCCCCTACTCGAAGTCCTTGGATATTTGGAGAGGTCCTGCTACCGGTTCTATTGCTATTGTAAAGAGTGTCGGAGAGAGGGGGCAGCCCTGCCTCGTACCTCTATACAACTTAAAAAATGATGATAGTTTTCCTTCCCATTTTACAGCCGACATAGGTCTCTCATATATTGTTTGTATCCACTTAATGAACACCAATGGAAAACCCATCTTCCTAAGTATCTCCCATAAGAAGCTCCATTCAATTGTATCGAAGGCCTTCTCTATATCTAGAGAGGCCACTGTCCTGGATCCTTCCTGTAGATGGTGAGTGTGTATATTAGTATATAGCCTACGTAGGTTAACATCTGTTGTTCTCTGAGGCATAAATCCTGTCTGATCTGAGTCTATGATGTTTTTGAGCAGGGGTTGTATTCTAAGGCCTCGTACACACGAGGCAATCTATTTGTTCAAATCGGTCGGACCGACCGATTTGAACAAATCTGTCTGCTAGGATTTTGGTTTGCTCGCGTGTACACACGAGCAAACCAAAATCCCCGCCAGCAGACGGCGCGCTGACGTGTCTGTGACGTGGCGGTGACGTTGACGCCGCCACGTCACCGCACCAGGAAGTAAAACACTTCCGCGCTTGCGCCGAGTCCATTCGGCGCCGGTGCGAGACGACATGTCTGCTGGTAAGTGTACTAACCAGCAGACATGTCGGGCGGACGGATTCCCACTCGATAGATTTCAAAGCATGCTTTGAAATCTGTCGGGTGGCCAATCCGTCGGCTCGCCCGTACACACGATCGAATCTGTCTGCTGGGACGGTCTAGCAGACCGTTTCCAGCAGACAGATTTGATCGTGTGTACGAGGCCTTAGGGTTAATATCTTTGTTAATATTTTCAGATCTATGTTTAATAGCGCAATTGGTCTATATGAAGAATAAGGATGAGCTTCGCGTTCGATTCGAACACATGTTCGACTCAAACATTGCCTGTTCGATCGTTCGCGCCAAATTCGAGTGACGCACAACGGCCCATAATTTACTGCGGCCTTGCGCGCTGATGATTGGCCAAGCATGCACCATGGCCAATCACAGCGCCCAAAAAACGAAGAGACCTAATTGGCCAAAGCCTGGGTGCTTTAGCACACGCCTGGGGGCTTTAGCACATGCCCCACACTATAAAAGGCTGCCTCCCGGGCGGCCTCGTGTAGTGTTTTCCGGCTTGCTTTACAGAGAAGTCAGACAGACAGTCAGTTAGAGAGAGAGAGAGAGATAAAGACACAGTGGGGCTGATTTACTAATGAATCTGCGCTGCGCCGGTACATGCCTTAATTAGTGCGCTGGATGAATCCCTAATTAGGCGCATGAACCGGCGGCAGCAGCAGCGCGATGTGATTGATAACAGTAAAGCCGCCGCCGAACTCCCTGTATAAGTCTATGGGGGGAAATCTTAATAGTGAATTTTAAAGGCTAATCTGCAAGTTTTGTCCTAAAAAGTGTTTGGGAACCTCAGTCCTGCCCCAGGGGACATGTACCAATGCTTTTTTTATTTTTTAAAACGGCCGGTTTTTCGGGAGCAGTGATTTTAATAATGCTAAAAGTGCAATAATAAAAGTGTAATTTTCCTTTAAATTTCGTACCATGGGGGGCTCTAATGTCAGCATGTGAAAAAGCGCATGTTTCCCGTGGTTAGAACTGTCTCTGCACAAAATGTCATTTTTCAAAGTAAAAAAGCCATTTAAAACTGACTCGCGGCAATAATGAATTGTCGGCTCCCGGCAATTGCAGGAGAATTCATTCATTAAAAAAAGGAAAAAAAAAGCGTGGGGGTCCCCCCAAATTCAATAACCAGACCCTTTAGGTCTGGTATGGATATTAAGGGGAACCCCGCCGTCAATTTAAAAAAAAATGACGTGGGGTTCCCCCCAAATATCCATAACCAGACCCTTCGGGTCTGGTGTGGAATTTAAGGGGAACTCCACTCCAAATTAAAAAAAAAATGGCGTGGAGTCCCCCCTAAAATCCACACCAGACCCCTTATCCGAGCACGTTGACCTGGCCGGCCGCAGAAAAGAGGGGGGGACAGAGCGCGGCCCCCCCCCTCTCCTGAACCGCACCAGGCCACATGCCCTCAACATTGGGAGGGTGTTTTGGGGTGCCCCCCAAAACACCTTGTCCCCATGTTGATGAGGACAAGGGTCTCTTCCCCACAACCCTTGCCCGGTGGTTGTGGGGGTCTGCGGGCAGGAGGCTTATCGAAATCTGGAAGACCCCTTTAACAAAGGGGCCCCCCAGATCCCGGCCCCCCCCCTGTGTGAAATGGTAATGGGGTACCTTGTACCTCTACCATTTCACGAGTAAAAAAAATGTAAAGGGTTAAAAACGACAAGAGCCGGTTTTGGACAAGTCCTTTATTATCTTCTTTCTTCTTTTCTTCGGGCTTCTTCCTCCTCCTTCTTCTTCCTCTGCTTCTGTCTTGGGTCTTCTATGCCCGCATCTTGCCCGGCGTGTTCTTCCATCTTCTGTTCCTCCCGCTGTTCTTCTCGTCCGCATCTTCTCCTTCTTGGTTTTCGCCGGAGGCGCCGCTTCCAATTGAAATCCCCGCTGTCTGCCGGACCACGCCCCCCCCCCTCTGACGCCACGGGCAAGCTCTTAGGAGTGTGCTGCAAGTGCGTCAGAGGGGGGCGTGGTCACAAGTGAGAGGGCGGGCAATTCAATTTGAAGCTCGTGCGCGGCTTTTTCTTTGCCAGAGTCGCCGCTTCCAATTGAATTGCCCGCTTTCTGGAACATGTGACCACGCCCCCCTCTGACGCACAGGCACCACACGGGGACTTTCCTAAGAGCTTGCCCGTGGCGTCAGAGGGGGGGCGTGGTCCGGCAGACAGCGGGGATTTCAATTGGAAGCGGCGCCTCCGGCGAAGAAGAACAAGAAGAAGATGCGGACGAGAAGGACAGCGGAAGAAGATGGAAGAACACGCCGGGCAAGATGCGGGAATAGAAGACCCAAGACAGAAGCAGAGGAAGAAGAAGGAGGAGGAAGAAGAAACCCGAAGGAAAGAAGAAAGAAGATAATAAAGGACTTGTCAAAAACCGGCTCTTGTCGTTTTTAACCCTTTACATTTTTTTTACTCGTGAAATGGTAGAGGTACAAGGTACCCCATTACCATTTCACACAGGGGGGGGGCCGGGATCTGGGGGGCCCCTTTGTTAAAGAGGTCTTCCAGATTTCGATAAGCCTCCTGCCCGCAGACCCCCACAACCACCGGGCAAGGGTTGTGGGGAAGAGACCCTTGTCCTCATCAACATGGGGACAAGGTGTTTTGGGGGGCACCCCAAAACACCCTCCCAATGTTGAGGGCATGTGGCCTGGTGCGGTTCAGGAGAGGGGGGGGGGGGCGCGCTCTGTCCCCCCCTCTTTTCTGCGGCCGGCCAGGTCAACGTGCTCGGATAAGGGGTCTGGTGTGGATTTTAGGGGGGACTCCACGCCATTTTTTCTTAATTTGGAGTGGAGTTCCCCTTAAATTCCACACCAGACCTGAAGGGTCTGGTTATGGATATTTGGGGGGAACCCCACGTAATTTTTTTTAAAAATTGACGGCGGGGTTCCCCTTAATATCCATACCAGACCTAAAGGGTCTGGTTATAGAATTTGGGGGGACCCCCACGCTTTATTTTTTCGTTTTTTTTATGAATGAATTCTCCTGCAATTTCCAGGAGCTGACAATTCATTATAGCCGCGAGTCAGTTTTAAATGGCTTTTTTTTTTTTTTCAGAATGTCATTTTGTGCAAAGACAGTTCTAACCACAGGAAAAGTGCACTTTATTCACCTGCTGACATCCCCCCCCCCCCCATGGTACGAAATTTAAAAACAATATTCAAATGACGTGGGGGTCCCCCCAAATTCCATTACAGGCCCTTCAGGTCTGATATGGATATTAAGGGGAACCCCGCCGTCAATTTTAAAAAAAAATGACGTGGGGTTCCCCCCAAATATCCATAACCAGACCCTTCGGGTCTGGTGTGGAATTTAAGGGGAACTCCACCCCAAATTAAAAAAAAATGGCGTGGAGTCCCCCCTAAAATCCACACCAGACCCCTTATCCGAGCACGTTGACCTGGCCGGCCGCAGAAAAGAGGGGGGGACAGAGCGCGCCCCCCCCCCTCTCCTGAACCGCACCAGGCCACATGCCCTCAACATTGGGAGGGTGTTTTGGGGTGCCCCCCAAAACACCTTGTCCCCATGTTGATGAGGACAAGGGTCTCTTCCCCTCAACCCTTGCCCGGTGGTTGTGGGGGTCTGCGGGCAGGAGGCTTATCGAAATCTAGAAGACCCCTTTAACAAAGGGGCCCCCCAGATCCCGGCCCCCCCCCTGTGTGAAATGGTAATGGGGTACCTTGTACCTCTACCATTTCACGAGATAAAAAAAGTGTCAGTGTAAAAAAAGACAAGAGCCGGTTTTTGACAAGTCCTTTATTATCTTCTTTTCTTCGGGTTTCTTCTTCCTCCATCTTCTTCTTCTTCCTCTGCTTCTGTCTTGGGTCTTCTATTCCTGCATCTTGCCCGGCGTGTTCTTCCATCTTCTTCCGCTGTCCTTCTCGTCCGCATCTTCTTCTCCTTCTTCTTCTTCGCCGGAGGCGCCGCTTCCAATTGAAATCCCCGCTGTCTGCCGGACCACGCCCCCCCTCTGACGCCACGGGCAAGCTCTTAGGAAAGTCCCCGTGTGGTGCCAGTGCGTCAGAGGGGGGCGTGGTCACATGTTCCAGAAAGCGGGCAATTCAATTGGAAGCGGCGACTCTGGCAAAGAAAAAGCCGCGCACAAGCTTCAAATTGAATTGGCCGCCCTCTGACATGTGACCACGCCCCCCTCTGACGCACTTGCAGCACACTCCTAAGAGCTTGCCCGTGGCGTCAGAGGGGGGGGGGGCGTGGTCCGGCAGACAGCGGGGATTTCAATTGGAAGCGGCGCCTCCGGCGAAGAAGAAGAAGAAGGAGAAGAAGATGCGGACGAGAAGGACAGCGGAAGAAGATGGAAGAACACGCCGGGCAAGATGCGGGAATAGAAGACCAAAGACAGAAGCAGAGGAAGAAGAAGGAGGAGGAAGAAGAAGCCCGAAGGAAAGAAGAAAAGAAGATAATAAAGGACTTGTCAAAAACCGGCTCTTGTCGTTTTTTACACTGACACTTTTTTTTTACTCGTGAAATGGTAGAGGTACAAGGTACCCCATTACCATTTCACACAGGGGGGGGGCCGGGATCTGGGGGGCCCGTTTGTTAAAGGGGTCTTCCAGATTTCGATAAGCCTCCTGCCCGCAGACCCCCACAACCACCGGGCAAGGGTTGTGGGGAAGAGACCCTTGTCCTCATCAACATGGGGACAAGGTGTTTTGGGGGGCACCCCAAAACACCCTCCCAATGTTGAGGGCATGTGGCCTGGTGCGGTTCAGGAGAGGGGGGGGGCCGCGCTCTGTCCCCCCCTCTTTTCTGCGGCCGGCCAGGTCAACGTGCTCGGATAAGGGGTCTGGTGTGGATTTTAGGGGGGACTCCACGCCATTTTTTTTTTAAATTTGGGGTGGAGTTCCCCTTAAATTCCACACCAGACCCGAAGGGTCTGGTTATGGATATTTGGGGGGAACCCCACGTCATTTTTTTTTTAAATTGATGGCGGGGTTCCCCTTAATATCCATACCAGACCTAAAGGGTCTGGTTATTGAATTTGGGGGGACCCCCACGCTTTTTTATTGGTGTTTTTAATGAATGAATTCTCCTGCAATTTCAAGGAGCTGACAATTCATTATAGCCGCGAGTCAGTTTTAAATGGCTTTTTTCCTTCAGAATGTCATTTTTCACATGCTGACATTACACCCAGGGCCGCCATCAGGGGGGTACAGGCAGTACACCTGCAGGGCCGCCATTAGGGGGGTACAGGGATTACACCGCCCGGGGGTCCCCAGGGGCCCCCAGGGGCCCGGATGGGAACCACCCTAAAACAAAAAAAAACTTTTTTTTTAGTTTTATTTTTTTAAGGGCTCCGAAGGTCCCCAGGGGCCCGGAGGCCACTAAGGGCCCCAGATGGCAAGCCCTTTTTTTTAAATAAAATATATATATTTAAAAAAATATATATTTTTTTTTAATATATTTGTTTTTTTTTTTTTTATGAAAGGGCCCAGAGGTCCCCAGGGCCCTGGAAGGCAACCCCCCTTGTTTTTTTAATTTTTTTCAAAAAATGTTATATTTAAAAAATATATATATATGTATTTTCTCTCTTTTTTATTTTTATTTTATAAAGAGCACAGAGGTCCCCAGGGCCCCGGATGGCTACCCCCCTTTTTTATATATATTTTTCTTTATTTCTTATTTCTGTCAAAATTTTTGTAAAGGGCCCCCCCGCTCCTCAATTTGCGGCACCACCCCCCCCCCGCTTCTCAATTTCATGCGGCAGCACCCCCCCCCCCCCGGTTCTCTGCTCCAGGGGGCCCATGCCTGAAGCTGTGTAAGGGGCCCCAAAATTCCTGATGGCGGCCCTGTACACCTGTAAGGGGCCCGGGGGTCCGGAGGTCCCCAGTGGCCCGGAGATCCCCAGGGCTCCAGATGACAACCCCCCACCTTTAAAAAAAAAAAGAAAACAAAAAAAATTATATATTTTTTGGTTATTTTTTTAACATATATATATAATATAATTATGAAAGCTCCCAGAGGGCCCCAGATGACAACCTTTTTGCTTCTAAAAATGTTATAAACATTTTCCCCAGGTTTGTTACTTTTTACTTTAATTTCTTTTTTAAAGTGTATTTTGTGCGTGAAGTCGAGAGAGAGGAGCTGGACTTGCAATCGCCATCCTTCTCCATGCCCCCGGTGGCAATGGTGGGTGTGAGGGGGGCCTCCCACTCACCCCACCTGCTACACTTGGGAGCCCGATGGGACAGAGGGACTCCCCCTATGAGGGAGTGTAGCCCACCCAGCCAGCCCTGTAGGTCCTTCGCCTCCCTTTATTTTAGGAGACCTCATGGCCAAAGTGCGTGCAAGTGTGGTGTTTTTTGTGGGGGGGTGGGGTGGTTGTACTAAGCACAGGCATACCTTGCATAGCACACCCACCGGGAGACGGGCTGACACCACCAAACTCAATTCACATGTAGCCGAGACCGGGATCCGAACCCTTGGCTGCAGAGGTGAACGGTTTGTCAGCGCAGTGCCATTCACGTTGAGCCACCGCAGCTCCCACCCCATGTTATTTTTTTTTTAGATTTTTGGTAGTTATTTTTTATTAAAGGGCCCAGAGCTCCCAAGGCAACCCCCTTTTTTATTATTTTATATATGTAGATATATATATATAGATATTGTAATTTATTTTTCATTAAAGAGCCCAGAGGTTTATTTTTATTAAAGGGCCCAGTGGTCCCCAGGGCCCCCGGATGGCTACCACCCTTTTTAATATATATTTTTCTATATGTATTTTTTAGTAAAGGAACCCCCCGCTTATCAAATTGCGGCAGCCCCCCCCCCTTCTTAATATCAGGCGGCACCCCCCCCCCCTATTCTCTGCTCCAGGGGGCCCATGCCTGAAGCTGTGTAAGGGGCCCCATAATTCCTGATGGCGGCCCTAATTGCCCCCCCCCCCATGGTACGAAATTTCAAGGAATTTTTCACTTTTATTGTTGCACTTTAACCACTTCCATACCGCGCCTATTCTGGCACTTCTCTCCTTCATGTAACAATTATATTTTCTTCCTTGAAACTTACTCAGGACCCCCAAACATTATATATATTTTATTAACAAACACCCTAGGGAATAAAGTGGCGGCCATTTTTTCGGACACATTTCCAACAGTATTTGTGCCAAAAATTTGCAAACGTTTTTTTTTTTTTTTGGCTTTCAAAAAAAAACCTGTTTCATGAATGACAAAATAAGAAAGCAGTAAAGCTAGCCCAATTTTTAGGGATAAGGTAAAAGATGATGTTACACCGAGTAAATAGATACCTAACTTGTCACGCTTTCATATTGCGCACACTCATGGAATGGCGCTAAACTTTGTTATTAAAAATCTCCATAGGCAACGCTTGACTTTTTTTCTCAGGTTACCACTTTTGAGTTACAGAGGAGGTCTAGTGCTAAAATGATTGCTCTCGCTCTAACGCACGCTATGATACCTCACATGTGGGGTTTGAAGGATGTTTACATATGTGGGTGGGACTTGCATGCGTGTTCGCTTCTGAGTGCGAGCTACTAGGGACACGAGCATTTAAATTCCTTTTTTATTTTATTTTTTAACTTAATATTTTCATTTTTGCACTTGTTTGTCCCTTTTTTTGTATTATTTTTCACTTTTCTTCCTATTACAAGGAATGTAAACATCCCTTGTAATAGGACTAGTGTGTGACAGGTCCTCTTTATAGAGAAAGGCGGGGTCAATTAGACCCCACATCTGTCCTCCAGGCTGGAAAGCATGGAATTTGTAAAAAAAAAAAACATCTCATGCTTTCAGCTGCAATCATGTTCGTTCAGCACAGTAGTGTAGTGTGTAGCAGGTTCACCTAGCAGCAAAAGGGTTGCTGGTTCGAATCCCGCCCGTGACACTATCTGCCTGGAGTTTGCATGTTCTCCCTGTGCGGGTTTCCTCCCACAATCTAAAAACATGCTGTAAATTGGATCCTGTCTAAATAATCCCTAATATGCAGTAGGATATTTAGGTTTTGTGCTTCCCTAGGCCTGACCAAATTTTGGCACCCCCCTAATAGAAAAATGACCCACCCTTCCTGTCAAGGCCACACCCAGTTTTTTTATGACCCACCCAGGAATTTTCAGGGGACACACACAAGTTCTGTGGGGGGGGGGGGCACAGGAGACCCTTAATTTGCCTAGTTTTTCGATCACTTCCTGTTTGGCTATGGGGCAGGAAGTGAAGGCCAATCTCCCCAAACGGACAGGGATAATACAAAATAAACTGACAGAGCTTCTAACCCCCCCCCCAACTCTATCCAAAATGAAAGAAATCCAAAAAATAAAAGTGATGATTATTGTTCCAGTTTAACCCCAAATTTCAGATCATTTTATTGAGAGGCTTAAGAAAATATAACCATGCCAATAGGCCAGGATCCAGCGTTGCTAATATGTATGAATGTGTGTTAGGGACCCCCACAAACACCACCCAATGTTAAATCAACTATTTTCTTGTTTGTTTTGGGGATGCCTGCACCCCTGATAGGGTAAAGACACCTCACAAATGTTGTCACTTTCTACTTAATTCATTCACTTCCTGCCACACAGCCAAACAGGAAGTGAGGGAAACACCTGAGTAATGTTTTGTTGGGGACACAGATCAATATAAATAGTTTCCCATTTTGGAAATGGCATTTTGCTGTGTACACCCCAAATTAGTAGGAATCTTGGACTTTGGGGTCCATTTACTAAAGGCAAATCCACTTTGCACTACAAGTGGACAAGCAAGGAAGAAAACTCAAAACTTGGCGGGATTGGAAGTAAAAACCATCAGTGCTTCCCTTCTGATTTTCATTGCCTACGCTTCTACTGCAGAGCGGCTTTGCCTTTACTAAACCCCAAAATAACTAATCATTTGGGGTGTACACTGCAGTGCAATTTGCTTAATGGTGACACTAGTTAGATTGACCTGTGTCCCAAAGAAAAGACCATTGGTAGGGTTTTAACCTCACTTCCTGTTCAGCTGTGTGACAGGAAGTGAAGCCAATTTTAGGAAAAGGGACACAAAGCCCAGCCTAAAAACACTAGCAGGGGTTCTAACACTCAATTGGCTTCCCTCAAACAACCCACAATTAGAATAGGATTGGTCTTGTGCTAGTTTCAAGCACAGCGCTGTAAATCAGCACTTCAAGCCTGTCCACCAATACACCACCACCCCCCCTCCAACAGGCCATGTTTGCAGCTTTTCCTACATCTTGCACATGTGCTTTAAAAAGTCAGTCTGGACATCAGTTCTAGGAAACAATACTTACCGCTTTGTCCTTCCTTTTCTGGTGACTAAACATTTCATGCATACACACCAGGAAAGAGCTTAGAGACAAATCACACTTGATGGTTTAGGCCCAAACTATTTCAGCTGCAGCGGTTGAAATCCATAGCAGGAAAAAAATATCACAAAACAAACTTCAAAATTTGAAAGTAATTTTATTGGTCCACAAAACAAGGAAAGCAAAACAAAAAATTACAAATAAACACACCAAAAATATATAAAAACACCTAAAAACAAAAAAGACCAACGTTTATTTCACAGTCATTGGAAAATAAATCATGCTTTTGAAATAACAGGATAGACCCACAGGATTAAAACATTAGTCATTAACATCTTGAGAAACATTTAGCAAAATTATGTAGCAGAGAAAACATCAAAAAATACAAAACTTGCTCCAAAACATCTCTGTTTCGCTCCGCCATTACTTCCAGCCAGCAAATCTGCCCCCTCTGAGGGGCAGCTGACACGTGCAGTATCCACGCTTTTTATAACATGTGTGCTAATGAACCAATTGGAAACACATGAAGAAATGTCAGCCTCTAGTTTGTGTGCACTTGTAACTGCTTACACCTGTTAAGGATGTCCTTAAATTACTAAGCCAAAAAAACAGCTTTCTGAGCATGCTCAGAAAGATGCAAGTCATTTTCAGGATGAAACTTCCAACTTCTTTTTCTAACTGTTCGAGCATGCCCAGTTCACTCGAAATGCAGTACCAGAATCAAATCTGCAATGGCGGATGAAAGCATTAGAGGTGTTAATTTTTTTTTTGGTCCCCATGAAGTGATGCTTTACAAGCTGAACGGGAGGTCTTATAGAATTTTTACGTAACAAACCTAAATAGTAATAATTTAAAAGCCCCTGTCCCTAGTAGCTCGCAGTCAGAAGCGAACAAGCAGCATTTTTATTGTTTCCGGTTACCAGTTTAGATTTACAGATGAGGTCTAGTGCTATAAATATTCCTCTTGCTGTTACGCACGCTATGATACCTCACATGTGTGGTTTGAAGAATGTTTCCATATGTGGGTGGGCCTTAAATGTGTAAGCCCCGCCCACATATTGAACCCCCGTTCAAACCCCACATGTGAGGTATCATAGCGTACGTTAGAGCGAGAGCAATACTTTTAGCACTAGACCTCCTCTGTAAATCTAAACTGGTAACCTGAAACACATAAAAAAGCGTTGCCTATGGGTATTTTCAAGTACTGAAGTTTGGCGCCATTCCATGAGTGTGTGCAATATTAAAGTGTAACATGTTGGGTATCTATTTACTCGGTGTAACATCATCTTTCACATTATGGCCATAAATTGGGCTAACTTTAGTGTATTCTTAATTTGTAACCACTTGAGCCCCAGAGCATATTACTGGTCACTGACGGGGCCATTTTTTGCATTTCAACACTGCGTCATTTTGACTGACAATTGCGTGGTTGTGCGACGTGGCCCCCAAAAAAATTTGGCGTCCTCATCCCCCCCCCCTAAAATTTTTTTTTTTTTTTTTGTTGGTGGTATTTGATCACCTCTGCGTTTTTTCTTATTTTTGCTTGACCCAAAAATATAGCGACAATTTGGTAACAAAAAAAACATCTTTTTTACTGTTTGCTATAATAAATCTCCCCCAAAATATATTCAAAAAATGTTTGCCCTCAGTTTAGGCCGATAAGTATTCTTGGACATCTTTTTAGTTGCAAAAAATCACAATAAGCGTTTGATTGGTTTGGGCAAAAGTTCTAAGTAGGGGTTGGTCTTATGGGTTTTTTTGGAATAATTTTTTGTTTTACTAGTAATGGTGGCTATCATTGTTTTTTCTGGCTAATGCGACATTGTGGCGGACACATTTTTGTGAGATTTGGCATTTTTGTAGCGAGCAATGGTATAGAAATGCATTGCTTACTATAAAAATGACACTGGCAGGGAAGGGGTTAACACTAGGGGCGCGGAAGGGGTTGAATATGTTACCTGGGTGTGTTCTAACTGTAAAGGGGGTGGGACTGTGTAGGGGAAATGACAGATCGCTGTTCATACATTGTAGGGACAGACGAGCAGGCATTCCCCCCCCCCCTGACAGGACCGGGATAAAGGGGAACTCCACCCCAAATTATAAAAAAAAAACGGCGTGGGGGTCCCCCTTCAGGTGCACAACAGGCTCTTAGATTTGATCTGGAACATAAGGGGTTAAACCCACGCCAAAAAACGGCGTGGGGTTCCCCCTCAGATCCAGACCAAACCCTTCTCCCAGGCACGCAGTCTGGCCGGACAGGAATGGGGGTGGGGACGAGCGAGCGCCCCCCCCCCCTCCTGAGCCGTACCAGACCACATGCCCTCGACATGGGGGAGTGTGTGCTGTGGGGGAGGGGGGCACTGCCCCCCCACCCCAAAGCACTCTTGTCCCCATGTCGATAGGGACAAGAGCCTCTTCCCGACAACCCTGGCCGTTGGTTGTCGGGGTATGCGGGCGGGGGGCTTATCAGAATCTGAGAGCCCCCTATATTAAGGGGGCCCCCAGATTCTGGCCACCCACCCTATGTGAATGAGTATGGGGTACATCGTACCCCTACCCATTCACCGGGTGGAAAAGTGTAAACACCAAAAAAAAACACACAGAAAAAAATAATTTATTAGTCAGCTCCGGGGGTCTTCTGCCGGGACCCCCCACCACCAGCCCATTGGGCCCCGGGCTTCGCCGTCTTCTGCCGGGGGGGGACACCCACCGATGCTCTCCGCCATGTCCAGCCAGGCCCCCACCCCAAAATAAGCTCTTTCACATCCGGGGGGGGCCGGCCGAAAAAAGCAGAGAACAACGGGGGCGGAGCCCCTCGGTCTTCCAGACGTTTTCTGCCGGGGGGGCTCCAGCCCCGCACCGGTCTTCGCCGCCGCCTTCCGCCGGGGGGGGGACACCCACCGATGCTCTCGGCCATGTTCGGCCAGGCCCCCTACCCCAAATCAAGCTCTTTTACATCCGGGGGGGGCCGGCGGAAATGGCGGAGAACAACGGGGGCGAAACCCCTCCTCGGTCTCAGTGCAGCTCCTCCCACTGGCAGTAGTTCCGGCTCCTCCCACAGAGCTCATTCTGCTTCCTGCTGGAGAGGAGAGAAGACCTGTCTTCCAGAGCTCCTGTGTTCCAGCCTACCAGGACCAGCCTCCAGCCCCCAGCCCCCTGCCCCGGAAGAGGGGTGGGATGGCCTCCCTCAGCCCCGGAGGTGGACCGGCTTCCGGCCTCCGGAGGAGTCAACAGCACCTGCCCTCCAGCCAGACCACCGCCACCACCATCAGCAGGGAGGACCGTCTCTTCCTGGAGACCCAGGAGGGTCTCTCAGACTGGACAGCCCCTCAGCCAGGTGAGAATGAAGCAAGAACCAGGAAGAGGCGGGATAAAATCAAATCCCTGCTGGTGAGGATATCTCAGGCCTGCGTGGAAAAGATGACTACTCTCGCAGGCCTGAGGGAAAAGAGGGACAGGTGCTCCAGCAATAAGAGATCTGAATACAGGGGGCCATCACCACCCTAGGACTAGAGTAAAAGAAATATGGGAATACCTGGGGGGCTTTTGCCAACGTGGGGCTGGAGAGGTGAACTTCCTAGAGGAGCTCCGGAGGACCCTCCAGCAGGCCAACCGGGAAGGGAGCCAGGCAGCGAGGAGGAGCGGGCGGTCTAAGAAGGGGTCCCAACCCCCCAAGCAGCCAGGAGAGTCAGGGGAGCCTGGGTGCAGTGGGGGGGGGGCGAGTGCCGGTGGTGCAGGGCCCAGTATGGCCATAAAACCTGGGGAGGGTTCCCGGGAGCCGATCCCTCGGTCCGTGGAAGGGACTGGGGGGTTGGCGAAGTCCGGGGAGTCCAGTGATCCAGGAGGTCGCCGGGCCCAGGTGCCGCCGGCGGTACCCCCCCGCCATCTTCAGGTCAGCATACCCAGGCTCCCCCAGGATGGTCGCACTGCCACAGCTGAAGCCCGCCATGTGTCGGCTTCCATGACCCCTCAGCTTGCAGAGGAGCGGGAGGATCTGGCCATGGAAAGGCCAGGGACTGCTCCTGCGGCTGTTATGTCATCGGGAGAGAGGCAGACACATGGTGGAGGCATTGTGCTGCGGTCATCTGGAGGTAAACAGCTTGTGTGCAGTGTGGCCAAGATGGCGCCGGCTGTTGGGGGTGGAGTAGACCGGGACCCGGAAGTGACCGCCCAAGAACCGGAAGTGCCCCAGCCGAAACCGGAAGTGCCCCAGCCGAAACCGGAAGTGCCCCAGCCGAAACCGGAAGTGCCCCAGCCGAAACCGGAAGTGCCCCAGCCGGAACCGGAAGTGACCAGACCGGAACCGGAAGTGACCGTCCCGCGACCGGAAGTGCCCCCCCGCGAGTTTGCGGTGGTCGGTGGGGGCTCAGGGGACCTGGGGGATGAGAGGCCGGGGGTACAGGGGTGCCCAGCCCCGGACGCTGCAGCAGGCACCTCCAGGCACCCCCGGCAGGAGATGGACAGAGACGTTGAGGACGGTAAATTGGACGGTAAGCTGCCACCCCCCCAGGTCCCCATGGACACTGCCACAGGCCCCGAGGGGCTCCCTGCAGCACAGGCGGGGTGGGGGGAAAGTCAGGTGGGACCCCTCCCAGTGGACTGTATAGCATACGATTATATCCGGCAGTTGGAGGGGTCCCAGGGGGGCTCCCCCCCAGTACAGGTGGAGTCCCAAGGGGCTGGTGTGGTCGCGGAGGGGTCTGGGTGGGGGAGTTTGGTGGGGGTGGTACCCCCCTCTGCTGTGGTCCCGGGGGGGGGGGAGCCTGTAGTCAGGCCAAAGGTGGTGGGTCAGGGTGGTCAGGGTATATCAGCGGGGGTGGGTGCAACACCACCGGCAGGGATGGGGGCCCCCCCGTCCCCCCCCACTTCTGGGGGTGCTGAGGGGGGTGCCCCACTTCCGGAGAACATCTTTCGGGGGTCTCCGGAGGCCAACTTATTGTCTGCCCTAAAGGGGGGTCGCTCTTTCGCCCAGGTGTTGGGCTCTCGTGCCCCTCTGGACCACCTGTACAGCCGGTTTGGCGCCCAGAATTTCCGCGCCCCCCCTGCTGACCAGGAGAGGACGCAGGGGTCGGCGTGGACGAGGGGTACAGGTGGTCCAGAGAGGAGGCGTAGGAATGTTGTCCAGCTTCGGTACGAGGGTCCGGACCCCTGCCCCGCTCGAGGTGAGGTGGTGGGCCTGGTACTCTCCTTGGGTTTTGGGGTGGATGACCTTTTTGCTGTCATCCATCCCACCAACACACGGGAGTTTGATATAAGTTTTGTCACTCCCGTGTGTATGGAACGCTTTATCACCGGCTTTGGGTTGGTGAGGGGCGTTGACCCTTGGAAGAGGTACAGGCTCATTCCCATCTCCAGGCAGGAGGAGGTTAAGAACATCACCATCCTGGTGAGGAATGAGTCGCTCCCTCCGGAGGACATTGCCACCTGGCTCGGGAGGTACGGGCAGTTGCAGACCCCCCTGAGGAAGAACCTTGATGAGCGCGGGGTCTGGACCGGGGCTTGGCTGACCAGGATCCGGCTCAAGAGGGAGGGCAACAGTGTTGCCCACCTCCCTGGCAGCGCCTTTCTAGGCAGAGACCGGATCCTGGCGTTCTACCCGGGACAGCCCCGTCGTTGCTTCAAGTGCGGCAGCCCGACCCACATGAGCTCGGACTGCACGGTGGTCAGATGTGGCCGGTGCCACGAGTTTGGCCACCAGTCCGAGTCATGTGGGAAGATATGCTGCAACTTGTGTGGTGAGATGGGGCACCCATTTAGCAGGTGTCCCAAAGCATATCGGGGTTCTTCCTCAGGGGGGGGACCTCCCGGGCCGGGAGCGGCCGAAGCCCCCCCGGCGAGTGATGGCCGGGGGGGTGGGGATCCTGGAGCCCCTAGTACTACTCCGGAGGGACCAACAGGCCCATTGCCTCAAAGAAGGCGGAGCAGGCGTGGGCGTGGGGCTCCCCCCCCGGGGGACACGGGCTCGGTTGGCCAGGAGGCTCCCGATCCTCCGGAGGGCGGAGCCGGTGGGGAGGAGTCGGGGAGGCCTGGGGGTCCCGGGCCTGAGGGTCCGGGGCCAGGGCCTTCCTCTCCTAATGTTGCAGGGCCGATCCCCATCCCCCTTCCCTTTCCCCCTCCTCACCATTGCCCCTCCCCTCCACCTGGCCCTCCATCTGTTTCCCCATGCCCTCCTCCCTCATCTTCCCCTCCTCGTACCCCCCCCCCTCGCCCCCCCCCCCTCCCAAGTCCCGTCCCCCCCCTTCCCCTTCTTCTTCCCGTCCAGCTAAGTCTGGTCCCCCCCCTGTCCTCTCCCCTGTCTCTGGCCCCCCTCCTGCCTCTTCCATTCCCCCCCCTTCTGGACCCAGAGTCTCCTCTGGCCCTGTGGCCATGGAGATGGAAGCTGCTCGAGCCTCATCCAAGAGGGAAATCTCGAGCAGCGGGTCCGAGGAGGGGGGTGGTGTAGTCATCTCGGAGAGGTGGCAGGAGTGGGAGCAGGTGAGACGCAAAAAGAAGAAGGGGAAGGCTGCCAGATCTGGGGGCGGGAAGTCCCCAGTGAAGGGTGGGGTTCCCCCAGGGGCACGAAGTGGGGTGTCCCTGGGGAACCCGTTTGGTATCTTCTCCTCCTCCTCGGGCTCAGAGGAGGAGGAAGTGTAGATATGTAAATATGTTTTTGTGTTTGTAGTATGAAGGAGAACATGACCACTTTCAATCATTCTGATGGCGGTACCCTCTCCAATACGGCTTGCGACCATTAATGTCGCAAGTATTCGTTCTGCGGGAGCTCGTTTTATGGCCTTCGATTTTCTCAGCCGTGTTGAAGCTGACATTTTGTTTTTGCAGGAGACCTGGCTGGCATCTGTGGCAGAGATGCATCTAGCAAAGAGGGAGTGGAGATGTGGGCCCTCCCTCTGGTCTCTTGCGGCCGAGCCCTGCAGTGGGGTTGCGGTCCTTTTTAAGACTGGTCCGGTGGCTTGCCGGCGAGTGATTGAAGTGGAGATCGGTAGATGTCTGGTGGTGGACGCTGTCGTGAGGGGGCAATTCCTCCGGCTCATAAATTTTTATGGGCCTCAAACTAGGAGGGAGAGGAGGAGCCTCCTTACGGCGGTTAAGCCTTATCTTTTTACGTCCCAGCAGGTGATTTTTGGTGGCGATTTCAATATGATCACTAGGCCCAAAGACCGGGCAGGTGCCGCCAACCCTCTGGGATATGATAGTATTTTTTTGAATAACGTAGTGAGGGAGGCCAGGTTGGTGGATGTGCACGTTCGTCACCTCCCCAACCTCACTGGTTTCACATTTTCCCGAGGTAGTAGTAAGAGTAGATTAGATAGGTTTTTTTTAAAGGAGGACTCTGTCTGCTCGGCTCCTGAGCTGCAGTCGGTAGAGTTCTCCGATCACTGTATGGTATCTGTGGCCCTGAATGTCGCTGACACTCCTCAGAAAGGGAGGGGTTTGTGGCGCCTGAATGGGTCGCTACTGGAGGATCCTGAGGTTAGGGAAGCCTATGAGGTTTTCTTCCTGGGCCAGACCTCGCTCCTTGAGGGCAACTGCTCCCGCCTTGAGTGGTGGGAAGTAGTTAAAAAGAGGTCTGGCGACTTTTTCCGGGAAATCTCTGGGTACAGGGCAGCTTCCAAGTACCAGGCTTACCAGAGACTACGCAGGCAGCTTGACCGCCTGGTGTCCTCTGGGGGCTCTCAGGAACAGATATCCGGTCTGAAGGCGCAGATGAAGGAGTGTCAGTACGACCGTCTCGCCTCCCTGGTTTTTGAGAGGGATTATGGGAAGTTTATCTCTCCTGATCCCTACAGGAGCTGTGGTGAGGTGGCGAGGTCGAAGGTCGTACATGGCCTGAAGGATGCCTCAGGATCTCTGGTCCGGTCCAGATCGGGGATCCTGGGTGTCGTCAGAGACCACTTTTCGGACCTCCTGAAGAAGCGGCCTCTAGACATGGAGAAAGTCAGGGAATTCCTTGATGAGACCCCGCTGGAAGTGGGGTCTGACCTTCCTGACTCTCTGACAGAAGAGATCTCGGTAGCTGAAGTTGAGCAGGCTATTAGCTCTTTAGCTTCTAAAAAGTCACCTGGGCCCGATGGGCTCACGGCCGAGTTCTACAAAACCTTTAAGAGCCTCTTGGCTCCTCATCTGAGGGACGTGTTTAGTGAATGTTTGGCCTATGGCCTGCTGCCTCCCTCAATGAGAAGGTCAGCTCTGATCCTACTGTCAAAGGGGAAAGATCCGTCTGTGGTGGAGAATTGGCGTCCGATCGCCCTTCTTACCACAGATAGGAAGATACTGGCAAAGATCTTGTTTACACGTCTGTCTGCTTTGGCGGGCAGGATGCTGTCTCCCTCTCAGCACTGCACAATTCCTGGCCGGGGCACTTTTAGTGCCGTCCTGAGCGTCCGGGAGGCTGTGGAAAGGTGCAGGGCTGATGGCAGCGAGCGGTATCTGCTTGCATTGGATCAGGCTAAGGCGTTTGATCGGGTGAACCACGAGTACCTTTGGCTGCTTCTGAGGAGATACGGTCTGCCTGATCAATTCGTTGATTGGCTGCAGGTATTGTATAGGGGAGCTGAGAGCTTCCCTCTTGTCAACGGTTGGGTGGGCCGGGCCTTTGCCGTGGACTCTGGCGTCCGGCAGGGGTGCCCGCTGAGCCCCCTCCTGTACATCTTTGCGGTCGACCCCTTCGTAAGGAGGCTAGACTGCGGGCGTCTGGGGGGGGTTCCGGTGGGACCTGTCGGGGGTCCGGTTTCGGCGGTGAGGGTTGTGGCCTATGCGGACGACGTCTCGGTGGTGGTATCTGGTCGTGAGGAGGCCCATTATGTGGAGTCCCAGATCGGGTGCTACTCTGAGGCGTCAGGCTCGCTGGTCAATTGGGACAAGAGTGAAGTTTTCTGGTTGGGGAAGGAGGGGGAGCAGTTCCCCCTTCCGGACGTGTTCCCCACGCCCGTACCAGAGATTCGAGTTCTTGGCATTCATTTCGGCCCGGGTGATTATCCCAAGCTAAACTGGGAGCGCAGGCTGGTGAGTGCCACTCGGAAGGTGAAGGCCTGGAAAGGTTGGAAACTTTCCCTGAGGGAAAGGGTAAGCTTGGTCAAGACGTACTTATTGCCTGAGTTTCTCTTTGTAAGCTATGTGTGTCTTTTGCCAGCATCTCTCTATGCTCGGGTCTATGGTCTGTTCTTCCTGCTGTTGTGGGGAAGCAGACTGAACCTGATCAAGAGGGAGGTCACATACCGCCAGCGACGGCAAGGTGGGTTGGACATGGTCAACCCGGTGGTGTTCTTTGTCACCATCTTTGTTAAATACAATTTGCAGTCCATATTTGTGGACGAGCCTTCCTGGTGGGAGTGTTCATGCAAGGACTGGCTCTTGCTGTTCTTGAGGCAGTGGGGGGAGGGGGGGAGGCCCGGCGATCTGAGGAGATCGCATGGGTATCTCCCTTCCTATGTCCCCCTGGCATTAAAGGTACTGAGGCAGTGGCGGATAACTGCCCTGGAGGTGGGCTCTTTGGGTCGGCGGGAGCTGTACCTGAGGGTCATGGCCTCGGACATTTTGAAGCCCCTGTCTTTGAGGGACTGCCCTGAGAGGGTCCTCACGGAGGGGCTAGCCCTCTTGAATTCTTCTAGAATTCCAAGTAAGTTTTGGGATCTCGCATGGAGGTCGTTCCATGGACGACTCTATGTCCGTGCGAATCTCAAATACAGGAACCTGGGGGACAGGGACTGCCCCCGTCAGGAATGTGGTGGGACATTGGAGACCATGGACCATTTTCTGGTCCAATGTCCCTTCAACATGGAGGTTCTTACGAAGGTAGGGGGTGCCATTGGCTACCCCCGCCTTCCGGCCCTGACCTATGCTGAGCGAGTGTATGGTGATTTTGGGGTCCGCAGGGGATTTGAGTTATCGTCACTTTATTTAGTCAGCCTAGTTGTGCTTTATTACACTTGGCACGCTCGGTGTTTGGTGTCCACTAGGGACAAAATCCTGCCTGTGCATGAGGTGGTGGGCGGTATCTTTCGGGAGTTGGTGAAGGTGCGGGATCTGGAAAGGAGCAGGGTCGGGCCTGAGAGGTGTGCCCATTTATGGAGGGGGTTCCTCTTCCAGCCCCCTTAGGTCACGGCTCTGCCCCTCTCCATGGGTAGGGGCATCTATCCTTTTTCACCCCCTTAGATTTTGTTTATGGTATTTTTTTTGAAATAAGGCTACAGACATGTCTGACTATCATGTTCTTGCTCATACGTGGGTTGTAGGTATTTGTTGTTGTGATGGTGGGGTGTGTTGTGGGTTGGCGATGATCTGGACAGTAGTGGTTTCTATGGACTTTAATATCTCCCTACTGTACCAGTGAGCCGTTTTAAGTGGTGTTTTTTTTTGGCAATGATCTGGGCAAGCTTTTCTGATGGACTATAAAGACTTTCTCTTGTACCAGTGAGCCTGTTGTAAATACCTGTTCTGGTGCTATTTTTTTTTTTTTTTTTTCTTTATAGTTATTTCTTGGTGGGTGGAGGTCGGTGATTTGATGGTTTGTGTTTTATTGTTTGTTTTTGTGTTATTTGGTTTATTTAGTTATTTTGTTTATTTTATATATTTGTTAACCTTTTGGTCGTAGTTTTATAAATAAAAAAATTACCCCTCCTCGGTCTCAGTGCAGCTCCTCCCACTGGCAGTAGTTCCGGCTCCTCCCACAGAGCTCATTCTGCTTCCTGCTGGAGAGGAGAGAAGACCTGTCTTCCAGAGCTCCTGTGTTCCAGCCTACCAGGACCAGCCTCCAGCCCCCAGCCCCCTGCCCCGGAAGAGGGGTGGGATGGCCTCCCTCAGCCCCGGAGGTGGACCGGCTTCCGGCCTCCGGAGGAGTCAACAGCACCTGCCCTCCAGCCAGACCACCACCATCAGCAGGGAGGACCGTCTCTTCCTGGAGACCCAGGAGGGTCTCTCAGACTGGACAGCCCCTCAGCCAGGTGAGAATGAAGCAAGAACCAGGAAGAGGCGGGATAAAATCAAATCCCTGCTGGTGAGGATATCTCAGGCCTGCGTGGAAAAGATGACTACTCTCGCAGGCCTGAGGGAAAAGAGGGACAGGTGCTCCAGTAATAAGAGATCTGAATTCAAGGGGGCCATCACCACCCTAGGACTAGAAGTAAAAGAAATATGGGAATACCTGGGGGGCTTTTGCCAACGTGGGGCTGGAGAGATGAACTTCCTAGAGGAGCTCCGGAGGACCCTCCAGCAGGCCAACCGGGAAGGGAGCCAGGCAGCGAGGAGGAGCGGGCGGTCTAAGAAGGGGTCCCAACCCCCCAAACAGCCAGGAGAGTCAGGGGAGCCTGGGTGCAGTGGGGGGGGGGCGAGTGCCGGTGGTGCAGGGCCCAGTATGGCCATAAAACCTGGGGAGGGTTCCCGGGAGCCGATCCCTCGGTCCGTGGAAGGGACTGGGGGGTTGGCGAAGTCCGGGGAGTCCAGTGATCCAGGAGGTCGCCGGGCCCAGGTGCCGCCGGCGGTACCCCCCCGCCATCTTCAGGTCAGCATACCCAGGCTCCCCCAGGATGGTCGCACTGCCACAGCTGAAGCCCGCCATGTGTCGGCTTCCATGACCCCTCAGCTTGCAGTGGAGCGGGAGGATCTGGCCATGGAAAGGCCAGGGACTGCTCCTGCGGCTGCTATGTCATCGGGAGAGAGGCAGACACATGGTGGAGGCATTGTGCTGCGGTCATCTGGAGGTAAACAGCTTGTGTGCAGTGTGGCCAAGATGGCGCCGGCTGTTGGGGGTGGAGTAGACTGGGACCCGGAAGTGACCGCCCAAGAACCGGAAGTGACCGCCCAAGAACCGGAAGTGCCCCAGCCGGAACCGGAAGTGCCCCAGCCGGAACCGGAAGTGACCAGACCGAAACCGGAAGTGACCATACCGAAACCGGAAGTGCCCGTCCCGCGACCGGAAGTGCCCCCCCGCGAGTTTGCGGTGGTCGGTGGGGGCTCAGGGGACCTGGGGGATGAGAGGCCGGGGGTACAGGGGTGCCCAGCCCCGGACGCTGCAGCAGGCACCTCCAGGCACCCCCGGCAGGAGATGGACAGAGACGTTGAGGACGGTAAATTGGACGGTAAGCTGCCACCCCCCCAGGTCCCCATGGACACTGCCACAGGCCCCGAGGGGCTCCCTGCAGCACAGGCGGGGTGGGGGGAAAGTCAGGTGGGACCCCTCCCAGTGGACTGTATAGCATACGATTATATCCGGCAGTTGGAGGGGTCCCAGGGGGGCTCCCCCCCAGTACAGGTGGAGTCCCAAGGGGCTGGTGTGGTCGCGGAGGGGTCTGGGTGGGGGAGTTTGGTGGGGGTGGTACCCCCCTCTGCTGTGGTCCCGGGGGGGGGGAGCCTGTAGTCAGGCCAAAGGTGGTGGGTCAGGGTGGTCAGGGTATATCAGCGGGGGTGGGTGCAACACCACCGGCAGGGATGGGGGCCCCCCCGTCCCCCCCCACTTCTGGGGGTGCTGAGGGGGGTGCCCCACTTCCGGAGAACATCTTTCGGGGGTCTCCGGAGGCCAACTTATTGTCTGCCCTAAAGGGGGGTCGCTCTTTCGCCCAGGTGTTGGGCTCTCGTGCCCCTCTGGACCACCTGTACAGCCGGTTTGGCGCCCAGAATTTCCGCGCCCCCCCTGCTGACCAGGAGAGGACGCAGGGGTCGGCGTGGACGAGGGGTACAGGTGGTCCAGAGAGGAGGCGTAGGAATGTTGTCCAGCTTCGGTACGAGGGTCCGGACCCCTGCCCCGCTCGAGGTGAGGTGGTGGGCCTGGTACTCTCCTTGGGTTTTGGGGTGGATGACCTTTTTGCTGTCATCCATCCCACCAACACACGGGAGTTTGATATAAGTTTTGTCACTCCCGTGTGTATGGAACGCTTTATCACCGGCTTTGGGTTGGTGAGGGGCGTTGACCCTTGGAAGAGGTACAGGCTCATTCCCATCTCCAGGCAGGAGGAGGTTAAGAACATCACCATCCTGGTGAGGAATGAGTCGCTCCCTCCGGAGGACATTGCCACCTGGCTCGGGAGGTACGGGCAGTTGCAGACCCCCCTGAGGAAGAACCTTGATGAGCGCGGGGTCTGGACCGGGGCTTGGTTGACCAGGATCCGGCTCAAGAGGGAGGGCAACAGTGTTGCCCACCTCCCTGGCAGCGCCTTTCTAGGCAGAGACCGGATCCTGGCGTTCTACCCGGGACAGCCCCGTCGTTGCTTCAAGTGCGGCAGCCCGACCCACATGAGCTCGGACTGCACGGTGGTCAGATGTGGCCGGTGCCACGAGTTTGGCCACCAGTCCGAGTCATGTGGGAAGATATGCTGCAACTTGTGTGGTGAGATGGGGCACCCATTTAGCAGGTGTCCCAAAGCATATCGGGGTTCTTCCTCAGGGGGGGGACCTCCCGGGCCGGGAGCGGCCGAAGCCCCCCCGGCGAGTGATGGCCGGGGGGGTGGGGATCCTGGAGCCCCTAGTACTACTCCGGAGGGACCAACAGGCCCATTGCCTCAAAGAAGGCGGAGCAGGCGTGGGCGTGGGGCTCCCCCCCCGGGGGACACGGGCTCGGTTGGCCAGGAGGCTCCCGATCCTCCGGAGGGCGGAGCCGGTGGGGAGGAGTCGGGGAGGCCTGGGGGTCCCGGGCCTGAGGGTCCGGGGCCAGGGCCTTCCTCTCCTAATGTTGCAGGGCCGATCCCCATCCCCCTTCCCTTTCCCCTCCTCACCATTGCCCCTCCCCTCCACCTGGCCCTCCATCTGTTTCCCCATGCCCTCCTCCCTCATCTTCCCCTCCTCGTACCCCCCCCCCTCGCCCCCCCCTCCCAAGTCCCGTCCCCCCCCTTCCCCTTCTTCTTCCCGTCCAGCTAAGTCTGGTCCCCCCCCTGTCCTCTCCCCTGTCTCTGGCCCCCCTCCTGCCTCTTCCATTCCCCCCCCTTCTGGACCCAGAGTCTCCTCTGGCCCTGTGGCCATGGAGATGGAAGCTGCTCGAGCCTCATCCAAGAGGGAAATCTCGAGCAGCGGGTCCGAGGAGGGGGGTGGTGTAGTCATCTCGGAGAGGTGGCAGGAGTGGGAGCAGGTGAGACGCAAAAAGAAGAAGGGGAAGGCTGCCAGATCTGGGGGCGGGAAGTCCCCAGTGAAGGGTGGGGTTCCCCCAGGGGCACGAAGTGGGGTGTCCCTGGGGAACCCGTTTGGTATCTTCTCCTCCTCCTCGGGCTCAGAGGAGGAGGAAGTGTAGATATGTAAATATGTTTTTGTGTTTGTAGTATGAAGGAGAACATGACCACTTTCAATCATTCTGATGGCGGTACCCTCTCCAATACGGCTTGCGACCATTAATGTCGCAAGTATTCGTTCTGCGGGAGCTCGTTTTATGGCCTTCGATTTTCTCAGCCGTGTTGAAGCTGACATTTTGTTTTTGCAGGAGACCTGGCTGGCATCTGTGGCAGAGATGCATCTAGCAAAGAGGGAGTGGAGATGTGGGCCCTCCCTCTGGTCTCTTGCGGCCGAGCCCTGCAGTGGGGTTGCGGTCCTTTTTAAGACTGGTCCGGTGGCTTGCCGGCGAGTGATTGAAGTGGAGATCGGTAGATGTCTGGTGGTGGACGCTGTCGTGAGGGGGCAATTCCTCCGGCTCATAAATTTTTATGGGCCTCAAACTAGGAGGGAGAGGAGGAGCCTCCTTACGGCGGTTAAGCCTTATCTTTTTACGTCCCAGCAGGTGATTTTTGGTGGCGATTTCAATATGATCACTAGGCCCAAAGACCGGGCAGGTGCCGCCAACCCTCTGGGATATGATAGTATTTTTTTGAATAACGTAGTGAGGGAGGCCAGGTTGGTGGATGTGCACGTTCGTCACCTCCCCAACCTCACTGGTTTCACATTTTCCCGAGGTAGTAGTAAGAGTAGATTAGATAGGTTTTTTTTAAAGGAGGACTCTGTCTGCTCGGCTCCTGAGCTGCAGTCGGTAGAGTTCTCCGATCACTGTATGGTATCTGTGGCCCTGAATGTCGCTGACACTCCTCAGAAAGGGAGGGGTTTGTGGCGCCTGAATGGGTCGCTACTGGAGGATCCTGAGGTTAGGGAAGCCTATGAGGTTTTCTTCCTGGGCCAGACCTCGCTCCTTGAGGGCAACTGCTCCCGCCTTGAGTGGTGGGAAGTAGTTAAAAAGAGGTCTGGCGACTTTTTCCGGGAAATCTCTGGGTACAGGGCAGCTTCCAAGTACCAGGCTTACCAGAGACTACGCAGGCAGCTTGACCGCCTGGTGTCCTCTGGGGGCTCTCAGGAACAGATATCCGGTCTGAAGGCGCAGATGAAGGAGTGTCAGTACGACCGTCTCGCCTCCCTGGTTTTTGAGAGGGATTATGGGAAGTTTATCTCTCCTGATCCCTACAGGAGCTGTGGTGAGGTGGCGAGGTCGAAGGTCGTACATGGCCTGAAGGATGCCTCAGGATCTCTGGTCCGGTCCAGATCGGGGATCCTGGGTGTCGTCAGAGACCACTTTTCGGACCTCCTGAAGAAGCGGCCTCTAGACATGGAGAAAGTCAGGGAATTCCTTGATGAGACCCCGCTGGAAGTGGGGTCTGACCTTCCTGACTCTCTGACAGAAGAGATCTCGGTAGCTGAAGTTGAGCAGGCTATTAGCTCTTTAGCTTCTAAAAAGTCACCTGGGCCCGATGGGCTCACGGCCGAGTTCTACAAAACCTTTAAGAGCCTCTTGGCTCCTCATCTGAGGGACGTGTTTAGTGAATGTTTGGCCTATGGCCTGCTGCCTCCCTCAATGAGAAGGTCAGCTCTGATCCTACTGTCAAAGGGGAAAGATCCGTCTGTGGTGGAGAATTGGCGTCCGATCGCCCTTCTTACCACAGATAGGAAGATACTGGCAAAGATCTTGTTTACACGTCTGTCTGCTTTGGCGGGCAGGATGCTGTCTCCCTCTCAGCACTGCACAATTCCTGGCCGGGGCACTTTTAGTGCCGTCCTGAGCGTCCGGGAGGCTGTGGAAAGGTGCAGGGCTGATGGCAGCGAGCGGTATCTGCTTGCATTGGATCAGGCTAAGGCGTTTGATCGGGTGAACCACGAGTACCTTTGGCTGCTTCTGAGGAGATACGGTCTGCCTGATCAATTCGTTGATTGGCTGCAGGTATTGTATAGGGGAGCTGAGAGCTTCCCTCTTGTCAACGGTTGGGTGGGCCGGGCCTTTGCCGTGGACTCTGGCGTCCGGCAGGGGTGCCCGCTGAGCCCCCTCCTGTACATCTTTGCGGTCGACCCCTTCGTAAGGAGGCTAGACTGCGGGCGTCTGGGGGGGGTTCCGGTGGGACCTGTCGGGGGTCCGGTTTCGGCGGTGAGGGTTGTGGCCTATGCGGACGACGTCTCGGTGGTGGTATCTGGTCGTGAGGAGGCCCATTATGTGGAGTCCCAGATCGGGTGCTACTCTGAGGCGTCAGGCTCGCTGGTCAATTGGGACAAGAGTGAAGTTTTCTGGTTGGGGAAGGAGGGGGAGCAGTTCCCCCTTCCGGACGTGTTCCCCACGCCCGTACCAGAGATTCGAGTTCTTGGCATTCATTTCGGCCCCGGGAGATTATCCCAAGCTAAACTGGGAGCGCAGGCTGGTGAGTGCCACTCGAAAGGTGAAGGCCTGGAAAGGTTGGAAACTTTCCCTGAGGGAAAGGGTAAGCTTGGTCAAGACGTACTTATTGCCTGAGTTTCTCTTTGTAAGCTATGTGTGTCTTTTGCCAGCATCTCTCTATGCTCGGGTCTATGGTCTGTTCTTCCTGCTGTTGTGGGGAAGCAGACTGAACCTGATCAAGAGGGAGGTCACATACCGCCAGCGACGGCAAGGTGGGTTGGACATGGTCAACCCGGTGGTGTTCTTTGTCACCATCTTTGTTAAATACAATTTGCAGTCCATATTTGTGGACGAGCCTTCCTGGTGGGAGTGTTCATGCAAGGACTGGCTCTTGCTGTTCTTGAGGCAGTGGGGGGAGGGGGGGAGGCCCGGCGATCTGAGGAGATCGCATGGGTATCTCCCTTCCTATGTCCCCCTGGCATTAAAGGTACTGAGGCAGTGGCGGATAACTGCCCTGGAGGTGGGCTCTTTGGGTCGGCGGGAGCTGTACCTGAGGGTCATGGCCTCGGACATTTTGAAGCCCCTGTCTTTGAGGGACTGCCCTGAGAGGGTCCTCACGGAGGGGCTAGCCCTCTTGAATTCTTCTAGAATTCCAAGTAAGTTTTGGGATCTCGCATGGAGGTCGTTCCATGGACGACTCTATGTCCGTGCGAATCTCAAATACAGGAACCTGGGGGACAGGGACTGCCCCCGTCAGGAATGTGGTGGGACATTGGAGACCATGGACCATTTTCTGGTCCAATGTCCCTTCAACATGGAGGTTCTTACGAAGGTAGGGGGTGCCATTGGCTACCCCCGCCTTCCGGCCCTGACCTATGCTGAGCGAGTGTATGGTGATTTTGGGGTCCGCAGGGGATTTGAGTTATCGTCACTTTATTTAGTCAGCCTAGTTGTGCTTTATTACACTTGGCACGCTCGGTGTTTGGTGTCCACTAGGGACAAAATCCTGCCTGTGCATGAGGTGGTGGGCGGTATCTTTCGGGAGTTGGTGAAGGTGCGGGATCTGGAAAGGAGCAGGGTCGGGCCTGAGAGGTGTGCCCATTTATGGAGGGGGTTCCTCTTCCAGCCCCCTTAGGTCACGGCTCTGCCCCTCTCCATGGGTAGGGGCATCTATCCTTTTTCACCCCCTTAGATTTTGTTTATGGTATTTTTTTTAAATAAGGCTACAGACATGTCTGACTATCATGTTCTTGCTCATACGTGGGTTGTAGGTATTTGTTGTTGTGATGGTGGGGTGTGTTGTGGGTTGGCGATGATCTGGACAGTAGTGGTTTCTATGGACTTTAATATCTCCCTACTGTACCAGTGAGCCGTTTTAAGTGGTGTTTTTTTTGGCAATGATCTGGGCAAGCTTTTCTGATGGACTATAAAGACTTTCTCTTGTACCAGTGAGCCTGTTGTAAATACCTGTTCTGGTGCTATTTTTTTTTTTTTTTTTTCTTTATAGTTATTTCTTGGTGGGTGGAGGTCGGTGATTTGATGGTTTGTGTTTTATTGTTTGTTTTTGTGTTATTTGGTTTATTTAGTTATTTTGTTTATTTTATATATTTGTTAACCTTTTGGTCGTAGTTTTATAAATAAAAAATTACCCCTCCTCGGTCTCAGTGCAGCTCCTCCCACTGGCAGTAGTTTCCGGCTCTCCTCCCACAGAGCTCATTCTGCTTCCTGCTGGAGAGGAGAGAAGACCTGTCTTCCAGAGCTCCTGTGTTCCAGCCTACCAGGACCAGCCTCCAGCCCCCAGCCCCCTGCCCCGGAAGAGGGGTGGGATGGCCTCCCTCAGCCCCGGAGGTGGACCGGCTTCCGGCCTCCGGAGGAGTCAACAGCACCTGCCCTCCAGCCAGACCACCCCCGCCACCACCATCAGCAGGGAGGACCGTCTCTTCCTGGAGACCCAGGAGGGTCTCTCAGACTGGACAGAAGCCCCCTACTCAGCCAGGTGAGAATGAAGCAAGAACCAGGAAGAGGCGGGATAAAAAATCAAATCCCTGCTGGTGAGGATATCTCATTGGCCTGCGTGGAAAAGATGACTACTCTCTCGCAGGCCTGAGGGAAAAGAGGGACAGGTGCTCCAGTAATAAGAGATCTGAATTCAAGGGGGCCATCACCACCCTAGGACTAGAAGTAAAAGAAATATGGGAATACCTGGGGGGCTTTTGCCAACGTGGGGCTGGAGAGATGAACTTCCTAGAGGAGCTCCGGAGGACCCTCCAGCAGGCCAACCGGGAAGGGAGCCAGGCAGCGAGGAGGAGCGGGCGGTCTAAGAAGGGGTCCCAACCCCCCAAACAGCCAGGAGAGTCAGGGGAGCCTGGGTGCAGTGGGGGGGGGGCGAGTGCCGGTGGTGCAGGGCCCAGTATGGCCATAAAACCTGGGGAGGGTTCCCGGGAGCCGATCCCTCGGTCCGTGGAAGGGACTGGGGGGTTGGCGAAGTCCGGGGAGTCCAGTGATCCAGGAGGTCGCCGGGCCCAGGTGCCGCCGGCGGTACCCCCCCGCCATCTTCAGGTCAGCATACCCAGGCCCCCCCCAGGATGGTCGCACTGCCACAGCTGAAGCCCGCCATGTGTCGGCTTCCATGACCCCTCAGCTTGCAGTGGAGCGGGAGGATCTGGCCATGGAAAGGCCAGGGACTGCTCCTGCGGCTGCTATGTCATCGGGAGAGAGGCAGACACATGGTGGAGGCATTGTGCTGCGGTCATCTGGAGGTAAAACAGCTTGTGTGCAGTGTGGCCAAGATGGCGCCGGCTGTTGGGGGTGGAGTAGACTGGGACCCGGAAGTGACCGCCCAAGAACCGGAAGTGACCGCCCAAGAACCGGAAGTGCCCCAGCCGGAACCGGAAGTGCCCCAGCCGGAACCGGAAGTGACCAGACCGAAACCGGAAGTGACCATACCGAAACCGGAAGTGCCCGTCCCGCGACCGGAAGTGCCCCCCCGCGAGTTTGCGGTGGTCGGTGGGGGCTCAGGGGACCTGGGGGATGAGAGGCCGGGGGTACAGGGGTGCCCAGCCCCGAGACGCTGCAGCAGGCACCTCCAGGCACCCCCGGCAGGAGATGGACAGAGACGTTGAGGACGGTAAATTGGACGGTAAGCTGCCACCCCCCCCAGGTCCCCATGGACACTGCCACAGGCCCCGAGGGGCTCCCTGCAGCACAGGCGGGGTGGGGGGAAAGTCAGGTGGGACCCCTCCCAGTGGACTGTATAGCATACGATTATATCCGGCAGTTGGAGGGGTCCCAGGGGGGCTCCCCCCCAGTACAGGTGGAGTCCCAAGGGGCTGGTGTGGTCGCGGAGGGGTCTGGGTGGGGGAGTTTGGTGGGGGTGGTACCCCCCTCTGCTGTGGTCCCGGGGGGGGGGGAGCCTGTAGTCAGGCCAAAGGTGGTGGGTCGGGTGGTCAGGGTATATCAGCGGGGGTGGTGCAACACCACCGGCAGGGATGGGGGCCCCCCCCGTCCCCCCCCACTTCTGGGGGTGCTGAGGGGGGTGCCCCACTTCCGGAGAACATCTTTCGGGGGTCTCCGGAGGCCAACTTATTGTCTGCCCTAAAGGGGGGTCGCTCTTTCGCCCAGGTGTTGGGCTCTCGTGCCCCTCTGGACCACCTGTACAGCCGGTTTGGCGCCCAGAATTTCCGCGCCCCCCCTGCTGACCAGGAGAGGACGCAGGGGTCGGCGTGGACGAGGGGTACAGGTGGTCCAGAGAGGAGGCGTAGGAATGTTGTCCAGCTTCGGTACGAGGGTCCGGACCCCTGCCCCGCTCGAGGTGAGGTGGTGGGCCTGGTACTCTCCTTGGGTTTTGGGGTGGATGACCTTTTTGCTGTCATCCATCCCACCAACACACGGGAGTTTGATATAAGTTTTGTCACTCCCGTGTGTATGGAACGCTTTATCACCGGCTTTGGGTTGGTGAGGGGCGTTGACCCTTGGAAGAGGTACAGGCTCATTCCCATCTCCAGGCAGGAGGAGGTTAAGAACATCACCATCCTGGTGAGGAATGAGTCGCTCCCTCCGGAGGACATTGCCACCTGGCTCGGGAGGTACGGGCAGTTGCAGACCCCCCTGAGGAAGAACCTTGATGAGCGCGGGGTCTGGACCGGGGCTTGGCTGACCAGGATCCGGCTCAAGAGGGAGGGCAACAGTGTTGCCCACCTCCCTGGCAGCGCCTTTCTAGGCAGAGACCGGATCCTGGCGTTCTACCCGGGACAGCCCCGTCGTTGCTTCAAGTGCGGCAGCCCGACCCACATGAGCTCGGACTGCACGGTGGTCAGATGTGGCCGGTGCCACGAGTTTGGCCACCAGTCCGAGTCATGTGGGAAGATATGCTGCAACTTGTGTGGTGAGATGGGGCACCCATTTAGCAGGTGTCCCAAAGCATATCGGGGTTCTTCCTCAGGGGGGGGACCTCCCGGGCCGGGAGCGGCCGAAGCCCCCCCGGCGAGTGATGGCCGGGGGGGTGGGGATCCTGGAGCCCCTAGTACTACTCCGGAGGGACCAACAGGCCCATTGCCTCAAAGAAGGCGGAGCAGGCGTGGGCGTGGGGCTCCCCCCCCGGGGGACACGGGCTCGGTTGGCCAGGAGGCTCCCGATCCTCCGGAGGGCGGAGCCGGTGGGGAGGAGTCGGGGAGGCCTGGGGGTCCCGGGCCTGAGGGTCCGGGGCCAGGGCCTTCCTCTCCTAATGTTGCAGGGCCGATCCCCATCCCCCTTCCCTTTCCCCCTCCTCACCATTGCCCCTCCCCTCCACCTGGCCCTCCATCTGTTTCCCCATGCCCTCCTCCCTCATCTTCCCCTCCTCGTACCCCCCCCCCTCGTCCCCCCCCTCCCAAGTCCCGTCCCCCCCCTTCCCCTTCTTCTTCCCGTCCAGCTAAGTCTGGTCCCCCCCCTGTCCTCTCCCCTGTCTCTGGCCCCCCTCCTGCCTCTTCCATTCCCCCCCCTTCTGGACCCAGAGTCTCCTCTGGCCCTGTGGCCATGGAGATGGAAGCTGCTCGAGCCTCATCCAAGAGGGAAATCTCGAGCAGCGGGTCCGAGGAGGGGGGTGGTGTAGTCATCTCGGAGAGGTGGCAGGAGTGGGAGCAGGTGAGACGCAAAAAGAAGAAGGGGAAGGCTGCCAGATCTGGGGGCGGGAAGTCCCCAGTGAAGGGTGGGGTTCCCCCAGGGGCACGAAGTGGGGTGTCCCTGGGGAACCCGTTTGGTATCTTCTCCTCCTCCTCGGGCTCAGAGGAGGAGGAAGTGTAGATATGTAAATATGTTTTTGTGTTTGTAGTATGAAGGAGAACATGACCACTTTCAATCATTCTGATGGCGGTACCCTCTCCAATACGGCTTGCGACCATTAATGTCGCAAGTATTCGTTCTGCGGGAGCTCGTTTTATGGCCTTCGATTTTCTCAGCCGTGTTGAAGCTGACATTTTGTTTTTGCAGGAGACCTGGCTGGCATCTGTGGCAGAGATGCATCTAGCAAAGAGGGAGTGGAGATGTGGGCCCTCCCTCTGGTCTCTTGCGGCCGAGCCCTGCAGTGGGGTTGCGGTCCTTTTTAAGACTGGTCCGGTGGCTTGCCGGCGAGTGATTGAAGTGGAGATCGGTAGATGTCTGGTGGTGGACGCTGTCGTGAGAGGGGCAATTCCTCCGGCTCATAAATTTTTATGGGCCTCAAACTAGGAGGGAGAGGAGGAGCCTCCTTACGGCGGTTAAGCCTTATCTTTTTACGTCCCAGCAGGTGATTTTTGGTGGCGATTTCAATATGATCACTAGGCCCAAAGACCGGGCAGGTGCCGCCAACCCTCTGGGATATGATAGTATTTTTTTGAATAACGTAGTGAGGGAGGCCAGGTTGGTGGATGTGCACGTTCGTCACCTCCCCAACCTCACTGGTTTCACATTTTCCCGAGGTAGTAGTAAGAGTAGATTAGATAGGTTTTTTTTAAAGGAGGACTCTGTCTGCTCGGCTCCTGAGCTGCAGTCGGTAGAGTTCTCCGATCACTGTATGGTATCTGTGGCCCTGAATGTCGCTGACACTCCTCAGAAAGGGAGGGGTTTGTGGCGCCTGAATGGGTCGCTACTGGAGGATCCTGAGGTTAGGGAAGCCTATGAGGTTTTCTTCCTGGGCCAGACCTCGCTCCTTGAGGGCAACTGCTCCCGCCTTGAGTGGTGGGAAGTAGTTAAAAAGAGGTCTGGCGACTTTTTCCGGGAAATCTCTGGGTACAGGGCAGCTTCCAAGTACCAGGCTTACCAGAGACTACGCAGGCAGCTTGACCGCCTGGTGTCCTCTGGGGGCTCTCAGGAACAGATATCCGGTCTGAAGGCGCAGATGAAGGAGTGTCAGTACGACCGTCTCGCCTCCCTGGTTTTTGAGAGGGATTATGGGAAGTTTATCTCTCCTGATCCCTACAGGAGCTGTGGTGAGGTGGCGAGGTCGAAGGTCGTACATGGCCTGAAGGATGCCTCAGGATCTCTGGTCCGGTCCAGATCGGGGATCCTGGGTGTCGTCAGAGACCACTTTTCGGACCTCCTGAAGAAGCGGCCTCTAGACATGGAGAAAGTCAGGGAATTCCTTGATGAGACCCCGCTGGAAGTGGGGTCTGACCTTCCTGACTCTCTGACAGAAGAGATCTCGGTAGCTGAAGTTGAGCAGGCTATTAGCTCTTTAGCTTCTAAAAAGTCACCTGGGCCCGATGGGCTCACGGCCGAGTTCTACAAAACCTTTAAGAGCCTCTTGGCTCCTCATCTGAGGGACGTGTTTAGTGAATGTTTGGCCTATGGCCTGCTGCCTCCCTCAATGAGAAGGTCAGCTCTGATCCTACTGTCAAAGGGGAAAGATCCGTCTGTGGTGGAGAATTGGCGTCCGATCGCCCTTCTTACCACAGATAGGAAGATACTGGCAAAGATCTTGTTTACACGTCTGTCTGCTTTGGCGGGCAGGATGCTGTCTCCCTCTCAGCACTGCACAATTCCTGGCCGGGGCACTTTTAGTGCCGTCCTGAGCGTCCGGGAGGCTGTGGAAAGGTGCAGGGCTGATGGCAGCGAGCGGTATCTGCTTGCATTGGATCAGGCTAAGGCGTTTGATCGGGTGAACCACGAGTACCTTTGGCTGCTTCTGAGGAGATACGGTCTGCCTGATCAATTCGTTGATTGGCTGCAGGTATTGTATAGGGGAGCTGAGAGCTTCCCTCTTGTCAACGGTTGGGTGGGCCGGGCCTTTGCCGTGGACTCTGGCGTCCGGCAGGGGTGCCCGCTGAGCCCCCTCCTGTACATCTTTGCGGTCGACCCCTTCGTAAGGAGGCTAGACTGCGGGCGTCTGGGGGGGGTTCCGGTGGGACCTGTCGGGGGTCCGGTTTCGGCGGTGAGGGTTGTGGCCTATGCGGACGACGTCTCGGTGGTGGTATCTGGTCGTGAGGAGGCCCATTATGTGGAGTCCCAGATCGGGTGCTACTCTGAGGCGTCAGGCTCGCTGGTCAATTGGGACAAGAGTGAAGTTTTTGGTTGGGGAAGGAGGGGGAGCAGTTCCCCCTTCCGGACGTGTTCCCCACGCCCGTACCAGAGATTCGAGTTCTTGGCATTCATTTCGGCCCGGGTGATTATCCCAAGCTAAACTGGGAGCGCAGGCTGGTGAGTGCCACTCGGAAGGTGAAGGCCTGGAAAGGTTGGAAACTTTCCCTGAGGGAAAGGGTAAGCTTGGTCAAGACGTACTTATTGCCTGAGTTTCTCTTTGTAAGCTATGTGTGTCTTTTGCCAGCATCTCTCTATGCTCGGGTCTATGGTCTGTTCTTCCTGCTGTTGTGGGGAAGCAGACTGAACCTGATCAAGAGGGAGGTCACATACCGCCAGCGACGGCAAGGTGGGTTGGACATGGTCAACCCGGTGGTGTTCTTTGTCACCATCTTTGTTAAATACAATTTGCAGTCCATATTTGTGGACGAGCCTTCCTGGTGGGAGTGTTCATGCAAGGACTGGCTCTTGCTGTTCTTGAGGCAGTGGGGGGAGGGGAGGCCCGGCGATCTGAGGAGATCGCATGGGTATCTCCCTTCCTATGTCCCCCTGGCATTAAAGGTACTGAGGCAGTGGCGGATAACTGCCCTGGAGGTGGGCTCTTTGGGTCGGCGGGAGCTGTACCTGAGGGTCATGGCCTCGGACATTTTGAAGCCCCTGTCTTTGAGGGACTGCCCTGAGAGGGTCCTCACGGAGGGGCTAGCCCTCTTGAATTCTTCTAGAATTCCAAGTAAGTTTTGGGATCTCGCATGGAGGTCGTTCCATGGACGACTCTATGTCCGTGCGAATCTCAAATACAGGAACCTGGGGGACAGGGACTGCCCCCGTCAGGAATGTGGTGGGACATTGGAGACCATGGACCATTTTCTGGTCCAATGTCCCTTCAACATGGAGGTTCTTACGAAGGTAGGGGGTGCCATTGGCTACCCCCGCCTTCCGGCCCTGACCTATGCTGAGCGAGTGTATGGTGATTTTGGGGTCCGCAGGGGATTTGAGTTATCGTCACTTTATTTAGTCAGCCTAGTTGTGCTTTATTACACTTGGCACGCTCGGTGTTTGGTGTCCACTAGGGACAAAATCCTGCCTGTGCATGAGGTGGTGGGCGGTATCTTTCGGGAGTTGGTGAAGGTGCGGGATCTGGAAAGGAGCAGGGTCGGGCCTGAGAGGTGTGCCCATTTATGGAGGGGGTTCCTCTTCCAGCCCCCTTAGGTCACGGCTCTGCCCCTCTCCATGGGTAGGGGCATCTATCCTTTTTCACCCCCTTAGATTTTGTTTATGGTATTTTTTTTGAAATAAGGCTACAGACATGTCTGACTATCATGTTCTTGCTCATACGTGGGTTGTAGGTATTTGTTGTTGTGATGGTGGGGTGTGTTGTGGGTTGGCGATGATCTGGACAGTAGTGGTTTCTATGGACTTTAATATCTCCCTACTGTACCAGTGAGCCGTTTTAAGTGGTGTTTTTTTTTGGCAATGATCTGGGCAAGCTTTTCTGATGGACTATAAAGACTTTCTCTTGTACCAGTGAGCCTGTTGTAAATACCTGTTCTGGTGCTATTTTTTTTTTTTTTTTTTTTTTTTTTTTTCTTTATAGTTATTTCTTGGTGGGTGGAGGTCGGTGATTTGATGGTTGTGTTTATTGTTTGTTTTTGTGTTATTTGGTTTATTTAGTTATTTTGTTTATTTTATATATTTGTTAACCTTTTGGTCGTAGTTTTATAAATAAAAAATTACCCCTCCTCGGTCTCAGTGCAGCTCCTCCCACTGGCAGTAGTTCCGGCTCCTCCCACAGAGCTCATTCTGCTTCCTGCTGGAGAGGAGAGAAGACCTGTCTTCCAGAGCTCCTGTGTTCCAGCCTACCAGGACCAGCCTCCAGCCCCCAGCCCCCTGCCCCGGAAGAGGGGTGGGATGGCCTCCCTCAGCCCCGGAGGTGGACCGGCTTCCGGCCTCCGGAGGAGTCAACAGCACCTGCCCTCCAGCCAGACCACCGCCACCACCATCAGCAGGGAGGACCGTCTCTTCCTGGAGACCCAGGAGGGTCTCTCAGACTGGACAGCCCCTCAGCCAGGTGAGAATGAAGCAAGAACCAGGAAGAGGCGGGATAAAATCAAATCCCTGCTGGTGAGGATATCTCAGGCCTGCGTGGAAAAGATGACTACTCTCGCAGGCCTGAGGGAAAAAGAGGGACAGGTGCTCCAGTAATAAGAGATCTGAATTCAAGGGGGCCATCACCACCCTAGGACTAGAAGTAAAAGAAATATGGGAATACCTGGGGGGCTTTTGCCAACGTGGGGCTGGAGAGATGAACTTCCTAGAGGAGCTCCGGAGGACCCTCCAGCAGCAGGCCAACCGGGAAGGGAGCCAGGCAGCGAGGAGGAGCGGGCGGTCTAAGAAGGGGTCCCAACCCCCCAAACAGCCAGGAGAGTCAGGGGAGCCTGGGTGCAGTGGGGGGGGGGCGAGTGCCGGTGGTGCAGGGCCCAGTATGGCCATAAAACCTGGGGAGGGTTCCCGGGAGCCGATCCCTCGGTCCGTGGAAGGGACTGGGGGTTGGCGAAGTCCGGGGAGTCCAGAGATCCAGGAGGTCGCCGGGCCCAGGCGCCGCCGGCGGTACCCCCCCGCCATCTTCAGGTCAGCATACCCAGGCTCCCCCAGGATGGTCGCACTGCCACAGCTGAAGCCCGCCATGTGTCGGCTTCCATGACCCCTCAGCTTGCAGTGGAGCGGGAGGATCTGGCCATGTAAAGGCCAGGGACTGCTCCTGCAGGCTGCTATGTCATCGGGAGAGAGTCAGACACATGGTGGAGGCATTGTGCTGCGGTCATCTGGAGGTAAACAGCTTGTGTGCAGTGTGGCCAAGATGGCGCCGGCTGTTGGGGGTGGAGTAGACTGGGACCCGGAAGTGACCGCCCAAGAACCGGAAGTGACCGCCCAAGAACCGGAAGTGCCCCAGCCGGAACCGGAAGTGCCCCAGCCGGAACCGGAAGTGACCAGACCGAAACCGGAAGTGACCATACCGAAACCGGAAGTGCCCGTCCCGCGACCGGAAGTGCCCCCCGCGCGAGTTTGCGGTGGTCGGTGGGGGCTCAGGGGACCTGGGGGATGAGAGGCCGGGGGTACAGGGGTGCCCAGCCCCGGACGCTGCAGCAGGCACCTCCAGGCACCCCCGGCAGGAGATGGACAGAGACGTTGAGGACGGTAAATTGGACGGTAAGCTGCCACCCCCCCCAGGTCCCCATGGACACTGCCACAGGCCCCGAGGGGCTCCCTGCAGCACAGGCGGGGTGGGGGGAAAGTCAGGTGGGACCCCTCCCAGTGGACTGTATAGCATACGATTATATCCGGCAGTTGGAGGGGTCCCAGGGGGGCTCCCCCCCAGTACAGGTGGAGTCCCAAGGGGCTGGTGTGGTCGCGGAGGGGTCTGGGTGGGGGAGTTTGGTGGGGGTGGTACCCCCCTCTGCTGTGGTCCCGGGGGGGGGGGAGCCTGTAGTCAGGCCAAAGGTGGTGGGTCAGGGTGGTCAGGGTATATCAGCGGGGGTGGGTGCAACACCACCGGCAGGGATGGGGGCCCCCCCGTCCCCCCCCACTTCTGGGGGTGCTGAGGGGGGTGCCCCACTTCCGGAGAACATCTTTCGGGGGTCTCCGGAGGCCAACTTATTGTCTGCCCTAAAGGGGGGTCGCTCTTTCGCCCAGGTGTTGGGCTCTCGTGCCCCTCTGGACCACCTGTACAGCCGGTTTGGCGCCCAGAATTTCCGCGCCCCCCCTGCTGACCAGGAGAGGACGCAGGGGTCGGCGTGGACGAGGGGTACAGGTGGTCCAGAGAGGAGGCGTAGGAATGTTGTCCAGCTTCGGTACGAGGGTCCGGACCCCTGCCCCGCTCGAGGTGAGGTGGTGGGCCTGGTACTCTCCTTGGGTTTTGGGGTGGATGACCTTTTTGCTGTCATCCATCCCACCAACACACAGGAGTTTGATATAAGTTTTGTCACTCCCGTGTGTATGGAACGCTTTATCACCGGCTTTGGGTTGGTGAGGGGCGTTGACCCTTGGAAGAGGTACAGGCTCATTCCCATCTCCAGGCAGGAGGAGGTTAAGAACATCACCATCCTGGTGAGGAATGAGTCGCTCCCTCCGGAGGACATTGCCACCTGGCTCGGGAGGTACGGGCAGTTGCAGACCCCCCTGAGGAAGAACCTTGATGAGCGCGGGGTCTGGACCGGGGCTTGTGCTGACCAGGATCCGCTCAAGAGGGAGGGCAACAGTGTTGCCCACCTCCCTGGCAGCGCCTTTCTAGGCAGAGACCGGATCCTGGCGTTCTACCCGGGACAGCCCCGTCGTTGCTTCAAGTGCGGCAGCCCGACCCACATGAGCTCGGACTGCACGGTGGTCAGATGTGGCCGGTGCCACGAGTTTGGCCACCAGTCCGAGTCATGTGGGAAGATATGCTGCAACTTGTGTGGTGAGATGGGGCACCCATTTAGCAGGTGTCCCAAAGCATATCGGGGTTCTTCCTCAGGGGGGGGACCTCCCGGGCCGGGAGCGGCCGAAGAAGCCCCCCCGCGAGTGATGGCCGGGGGGTGTGGGGATCCTGGAGCCCCTAGTACTACTTCCGGAGGGACCAACAGGCCCATTGCCTCAAAGAAGGCGGAGCAGGCGTGGGCGTGGGGCTCCCCCCCCGGGGGACACGGGCTCGGTTGGCCAGGAGGCTCCCGGTCCTCCGGAGGGCGGAGCCGGTGGGGAGGAGTCGGGGAGGCCTGGGGGGTCCCGGGCCTGAGGGTCCGGGCCAGGGCCTTCCTCTCCTAATGTTGCAGGGCCGATCCCCATCCCCCTTCCCTTTCCCCCTCCTCACCATTGCCCCTCCCCTCCACCTGGCCCTCCATCTGTTTCCCCATGCCCTCCTCCCTCATCTTCCCTCCTCGTACCCCCCCCCCTCGGCGCCCCCCCCCTCCCAAGTCCCGTCCCCCCCTCCCCCCCCTTCCCTTCTTCATCCCGTCCAGGCTAAGTCTGGTCCCCCCCCTGTCCTCTCCCCTGTCTCTGGCCCCCCCTCCTGCCTCTTCCATTCCCCCCCCTTCTGGACCCAGAGTCTCCTCTGGCCCTGTGGCCATGGAGATGGAAGCTGCTCGAGCCTCATCCAAGAGGGAAATCTCGAGCAGCGGGTCCGAGGAGGGGGTGGTGTAGTCATCTCGGAGAGGTGGCCAGGAGTGGGAGCAGGTGAGACGCAAAAAAAAGAAGAAGGGGAAGCTGCCAGATCTGGGGGCGGAAGTCCCCAGTGAAGGGTGGGGTTCCCCCAGGGGCACGAAGTGGGGTGTCCCTGGGGAACCCGTTTGGTATCTTCTCCTCCTCCTCGAGCTCAGAGGAGGAGGAAGTGTATATATGTAAATATGTTTTGTTGTTTGTAGTATGAAGTGAGACATGACCACTTTCAATCATCTGATGGCGGTACCCTCTCCAATACGGCTTTGCGACCATTAATGTCGCAAGTAATCGTCTGCGGAGCTCGTTTATGGCCTTCTGATTTTCTCAGGCCGTGTTGAAGCTGACATTTTGTTTTTGCAGGAGACCTGGCTGGCATCTGTGCAGAGATATCTAGCCAAAGAGGGAGTGGAGATGTGGGCCCTCCCTCTGGTCTCTTGCTGGCCTGAGCCCTGCAGTGGGGTTGCGTCCTTTTTTAAGACTGGTCCGGTGGCTTGCCGGCGAGTGATTTGAAGTGGAGATCCCGGTAATGTCTGTTGGTGGAACGCCTGAGTCGTGAGGGGGCAATTCCTCCCTCATAAATTTTTATGGGCCTCAAAACTAGGAGGGAGAGGAGGAGCCTCCTTACGGCGGTTAAGCCTTATCTTTTTACGTCCCAGCAGGTGATTTTTGGTGGCGATTTCAATATGATCACTAGGCCCAAAGACCGGGCAGGTGCCGCCAACCCTCTGGGATATGATAGTATTTTTTTGAATAACGTAGTGAGGGAGGCCAGGTTGGTGGATGTGCACGTTCGTCACCTCCCCAACCTCACTGGTTTCACATTTTCCCGAGGTAGTAGTAAGAGTAGATTAGATAGGTTTTTTTTAAAGGAGGACTCTGTCTGCTCGGCTCCTGAGCTGCAGTCGGTAGAGTTCTCCGATCACTGTATGGTATCTGTGGCCTGAATGTCGCTGACACTCCTCAGAAAGGGAGGAGGGTGTTTGTGGCGCCTGAATGGGTCGCTACTGGAGGATCCTGAGGTTAGGGAAGCCTATGAGGTTTTCTTCCTGGGCCAGACCTCGCTCCTTGAGGGCAACTGCTCCCGCCTTGAGTGGTGGGAAGTAGTTAAAAAGAGGTCTGGCGACTTTTTCCGGGAAATCTCTGGGTACAGGGCAGCTTCCAAGTACCAGGCTTACCAGAGACTACGCAGGCCAGCTGGACCGTCCTGGTGTCCTCTGGGGGCTCTCAGGAACAGATATCCGGGTCTGAAGGCGCAGATGAAGGAGTGTTCAGTACGACGTCTCGCCTCCCTGGTTTTTGAGGGGGTTATGGGAAGTTTATCTCGCTGATCCCTACAGGAGCTGTGGTGATGGTGGCGAAGGTCGAAGGTCGTACATGGCCTGAAGGGATGCCTCAGGATCTCTGGTCCGGTCCAGATCGGGGATCCTGGGTGTCGTCAGAGACCACTTTTCGGATCTCCTGAAGAAGCGGCCTGCCTCTAGACATGGAGAAAGTCAGGGAATTCTTGATGAGACCCCGTGGAAGTGGGGTCTGACTTCCTGACTCTCTGACAGAAGAGATCTCGGTAGCTGAAGTTGAGCAGGCTATTAGCTCTTTAGCTTCTAAAAAGTCACCTGGGCCCGATGGGCTCACGGCCGAGTTCTACAAACCTTTAAGAGCCTCTTGGCTCCTCATCTGAGGGACCCGTATGTTTAGTGAATGTTTGGCCTATGGCTGCTGCCTCCCTTTTCACTGAGAAAGGTCGCTCTGATCCCCAAGCGTATCCCCCTTTT